>JARHVA010001530.1:2247500-2697500 GCA_037957365.1 Torreya grandis | reverse complement strand
GTTATTGGTGAAATAATACTACTACAATTCTTAATGAAATTTCTATAAAAGGTTTACAAACAATTAAAACTTCTTACCTCTATGATGTTCCTTAGAATAGGCCACTCAACAATTGTCTTCACCTTTTTTCATCCATTCTGACACCATCTACTGAAATTACAAAACCCAAAAATATCAAATTGTATTGCATAAACCTACACTTCTTAAAATTTATATAGAGTTTCTCCTTTATCAATAATTCTAACACCATTACCAAATGCTTTAAGTGATTTTCTTTAGTCTTACTAAATATCATCAAAATAAATCACCACAAACTTACCAATGTAATCCCATAGCACTGTGTTCATCATCATTATGAATATGTTAGGTGCATTAGATCATCTTAATGGCATCGAGATCCACTCATATAGGTCATCTATAGTCTTCAATGTTTTCTTCCATTCATCTCCTTCATGAATCTAGATCTGATAGTAGCCACTCCTTAGATCAATCTTGGTAAAATATTTTGCTCTTGCAATAACATCTATCATATCATCTAAATGGGGTGTTGAGAATCGATACTTATTGGTAATATTATTGATAACTCTACTATCCACACACATCCTACATCCTCCATATTTATTTGGAGTCAACAATGTCTATGTTTCACATGGACTCATGCTCTCCATTACTATACCCTTTCTCACCAACTCAGTAACCTACTTGTTCAACTCTGCATGTTCTATTCAGCTCATACTATATGTTGCTTGATTCGGTAGAGTTGATTCTGGAATCAAATTAATGTGATTCTTAATGTCTCTATTTGGTAGTAAACCATCTAGTAACTCATCAGGTACTACATCTACATATGCTTCCAATAATTCTATTACTTCTTTTGGTATATACACCACTTCTTTGTCTTCATTGTTTATTATTAATACATAACATCAACATGTTACCTTCATGTCATTGACAAACTCTTTTGTGGACAAGATGCTCTTTGCTTGTCTTTGTTCCTTAAGAGTTAGTAATACTGCCTTTGTTCCATCTTTCAAAAAGGTGTAGGTGTTCTTTGATCCATCATGAGTTACTCTCCTATCATATTTCCATATTCTTCCCAACAATACATGACATGCATCCATAGGTATAAAAATTCCACCATAACTAATCTTTATAAGTTTTTCCTATAGAAAACTTAATCAAATACCATAATCTCTTGTATACAATTACCTCATTTCACTTTTTAAACCATGAAATCCTATAAGGATTTATTTATTTTCAAATTGAAATCCTAGTTTCTCTACCATCTCTTTAGACACCATGTTCTCATAGCTACCTCCATCAATAATCACTTTACATACCTTTCCTCTTGAAGTACATCTTGTTTGGAAAATGTATGTTCATAGCCATGCATCACCACTTTCTTTATTTTTCCCTCATTCTTTTTTCAGGACAATCATTATCCTCCTCATAATAATAGTTTATCCAACATCTACTATTGTAAATTCAATAGTTTGATATTCTATCTCAACTTCAACCAAGTTTACTATTGGGCAGTCATCATACCTCATTTCTTGTCCATGATAGTGAGGACACTCAAATTATTTATGTCCTTCTTCTCCACATCTATAACAAATATAAAATCTAGGTTGGTTTGGAAACCATCCTCTAACACCACCATAACCTTGTCCTCTTTGAAATTATCTTCTTCTTTGTTGATAGTGGACTCTTTATCTGTTATCTTCTCTCCTCTCTACACCATGTGATGATTCTTCCCTTATAAGATTAAATCCACCTCTAGTGGTATTGAAACCATGTCTCCCCCATATTAGAGGGCATTATCCTCTTCTTGAAATAATTATTCTTCTAAAATCTTATTTGTTTTATTTCTCTTCTGCTTTCAAGGCTAATTGATAAGCCTCTTCCATTTAAATTATTAGGTGTATGCTCAATTTATCTTGAATGGAAAATTTCAACCCATTCGCATACCTTGCAACCATTTGTTCTGGTGTCTCATGATGCTCCACTTGTATGGACAACATGTAAACTTCATCAATGTACTCTTACATACTATGTTCCTTCTGCCTTATGTTTTGAAAGCTTATATAGAGGATTTATGCATAATCTATAGGAAGGAATTTCTCCCTCAACTTCTTATGTATCTTGTTCCATGTGTTTATCTTCTATTTTTTATTCTTTTGCCTCTCTTTCTGTAGGTGATCCCACCAAATCATTGCATGACCTTTGAACTTGGTCCAAGCAAATTTTACCTTCTTATCTTTTGGCATTGTTTTCCATTCAAATAAATTTTCCATACTATTCAATAAATCTATCAGTTCCTATGGTTGTAAGCTTCCCCCATATTTTTAAACTTCGACTTTGACTCTTTCATTTCTTCCCTTTAAGGCTCTAATCATTCTCTCCTCCATTGATAGTGGATCTTACTGCAATTCTAATTCACAAACTAGTTCTTCTTTAATGTCTTCTTATAGTTGGCTTCTTATTTTATTGGTGATAGTTGTAGTTAGTTGTTCCATTTATCTTAGCATTTATTGCATATTCTTCTTCATCTAAGAAACAATTCCTCTTCCTTATCTTATTGCCATCTCTTATACCTGCAACAAACACTCTACGGGACTCTAATTTGTTCTGATTACAAATGATGTGCTCTGACATAATTGCTTAAGCAAATAATGAAATAATAGGCATGGATAACTACCAAAACTATATGAAAATCACAACACAGACTTCATATATTCCTCAAATAATTCTTCTTACAAACTTCTTCAATATAAATGCATACAGGTCACTATGCTTAACAAAAGGATCTCAAATATTTATATATAAAAACTACTAATAACCCAAGCATGTGAAAACATCCAACCACCTAATAAATACACTTTCCTCCACTTGGAGGTAATAAAATCGAAAGACAAAAGCATTCTCCATTTACAGGAAAGAAAGTCAAAAGACAAAAGCATTCTCCACTTTGAGATAATAAGACAGAAGACAATCTCCAAGAATAATATGTCTTCCTTTTCATGAAGGTAATAATGTCTCATGATGGTCTTCTCTAAGTGATCCAGTTGATATTGGGCCCCTACAATATGTACAACTCAAATGGAGTTCCACTCCACACGCGTTGTCAATTAAAATAGTAATATTTATCCCCCACTTGTATATGCATCTAAAAAGGTTAGTGGATCTCCTTTTGACAAATATCGAGTCTATTATCACTAGTCCTCACATGGAATTGTGCCCCACTTCCATCATGGTAGTCAACATAAAATATCCTTTGCCTTGCACTATTATGACACCCCATACCACCTAGTCAACAAGAATAGTGTTGATGACCCCTCAACAGTGTGAATAGTATATTCACATCACTAAATAGACTTAAAATTAACCTAAACTAACGTAAATAAATATTTATCTTCAACACTGCCCCTTATGTTTTACTTTGAGATTAAAAAAGAGAAGAAAATCTTACAAATGAAGAAGGGAGTTGACATTACATAATTCTTCCTTTAACGAAAACTTCATTTGAGAGGAATTATAATGATATGAGAGAAGAAAGTAGAACAAAATGTGTCACCAAAAAGCTTATAAAGGTGAATGTGTGATCATCAACAATATCCAAGAATCCTCTTCAAAAAATATGATCAATTTACGAAAAACCAAAAATAAATGAGATGACAATAAATGATCCATTATACCTTTAAATTAAAAGCTTACACCAATTTTAATGTTAAGTAAAAAAATATCATGATCTACATATAAATATTGTAATAAAATTAGACTTAATAAAAATTAAAAGGATCAAAACACAACTTCCATATCAGCTTGTAGAATCTTGTATGAAAAATATATATATAGTCCAAAATAATTAGCTCCAACCAAAAC
Organism: Torreya grandis; assembly: GCA_037957365.1. NCBI lineage: Eukaryota > Viridiplantae > Streptophyta > Pinopsida > Cupressales > Taxaceae > Torreya > Torreya grandis. The sequence goes on along the minus strand of JARHVA010001530.1, from coordinate 2,693,618 downwards.
AATAAAACAAAAGAATAAACACAAAAACAAGGAACAAAATAATTAAGCATAAAAAAAAGGAATGCATAAAGATTTGAGTATTAAAATTATCAAGAGGGACACAAATGATATATGTGCTTTGTCACAAATATATCTTACTTGAAGTAATAGAGGAAATATCAAAATAAGATACATCAAAGTCCCAAGAAGATGCCATAGCTTTAGGAATCTAAATTGGTTTAACCTTTGAATGATGAGTTCTGGTGGTTTTCAAATAATGAAAAATGTCATTAATTGATTTACCATGATATTTTTATGGATGCAATTTAAAAAAAATTAAATATGTTGTACGTCTTTACCACAATCCTCACAATTTTTATGATTTTTAACCAAACGATGAGCATGAAAAGCATTATAACCAAAAGAAGTCTTGTGAGATTGAGAAGCCCTATGGTACAATGTCCTTCAATAAGGAGAACAATACAAATTAAAATTATCATTAAAATTATTAGAAGCATTGAAACTAAGCTTTATATAATTTGTGTTAAATTTAATTTTAACATGTTTAATAATGTGGTTTTCACATTTTCCAAGACCTCTATCAGAATAACCCATTGATGACATAATTTTTGACTATGGTTAATAAAAAGATGTTGTAAAGAAATACTTTTAGGAGATAAAAAATTACATGTTAACACAACATTAAATGCATTAGTGTTTTAAAAAATGCAAAATTGGTAGTAGGATAGTCAACTAAAATTTGCATTTCACTTAGTTTTTCTTTGTATGAATTTTGTAATAGAAGAAAGGTTTGATTTTCACATTCAAATTGATGTTTTCAATTAATAATTTCATCACCTTTTTTCACATCATTAACTAACACATCATTTGTATGTTGAAACCACATCATCTCTAAAATAGTTTTGATAAAATAAATTACAACTTGAAATTTTTAAAAGATGTTATAAAATAAAATTGCCAATTTATATCATGAAGGCATAAAACATACGTCAAATTATCTTGCCAAAAAATTATGACATTTAAATTATTCAAATGCTATTAGCAAAGCAATTTAGGAAAAAATAAATTATATTAAAGCTTTACACAATGATTTAAAAAACACTATAAATAATTTTTTTAAACCATATGTCAAAAAGAAAAGACAAAACAATCCTTTATGAATAATCTCATTCGACATGGCACAAGTGAAATTGAGTGTTTTGATTTTAAAATATTTAATGTGGCATAATTATCTTTAAATAAAAAAGTTTTAATAAATGAAGATGAAAAAAATCCAAACCATAAGATAGCCACATTATCAAAATGTCAAAGGAGAAAATAAATTAAATGACAATGCATTACGAATTAAAGAGCGACCTGAGTACAGCTCTCTTATTATAATGAAAAATATTAAGATGAAGATTGGAAAGAAATTAAGCATACCAAAAAACTTATTTGAGGGAGGAAGATACGTTGCACTAAGCAAGTAATCAAGAATTTAACAAAGTAATGAACCCTATTATAAACCATGCAAAGAGAGTATGAAAAACCTCTCACAGTAAATTCTAGAATAGATGGAAGATGACTGTGTGGTGAAGAAGAATAAGAAGACCAGAATATAAAAGTGTAGCACCAAGAAGTGTATAAAGAACACCTCAGAACAAAACAAGAAGCAAATATTACAAAATGTGTTATGAATAAAGTGTACTGCAACAAGACCTAGGAGAAAAACTCCAATAGGAGAAGGGTACAACCTCACAACTTATAAAAATTCGAAGAAGATTAGTTGAATAGTAAAATGCCAAAGATAATGGCATACTGAATAAGAGTATTATGCCAAAACAAGACACTTGTACCAATCACCATGATGGCCAACCAAAGCATACATGAATATAAGTAAGAATGCCATAAAAGAGAAACAAAAAATTGATTAAAAGAATGGAATGAAAGTTCCATATGTGATTGGAAAATCCAACTTTTGTTTTGTTTTGGTAATAAATAATAACCATTAAAAAATGCAAGAAAATGTTGCATGTAAAAATGAGTTACTATTCAGTAATACACATATAAAACAACTAAACTAATTATTGTTTGAAAGAATTTATAACCTAAAATTTGGTGGATTGCCTTATTTATTAATATAAAAATATATTTAATATAAAAAATAAACTTATAAATTATTTATTTGTTTTTAAAATGAGTATTTTAAATTTTTTAAGTGGCAAAAAAAATGATATATTTTATTTATGCAACCAACTAAAAGGAATATAATCAATTAAAAAACCTTCTTTCAAGTAATCTGAAATGAAATGTTAATATGAAAATAAATAAAAAATGATTTATGTGCATGAAAAGTGTGAGAAAAATGATGATGGACACTAATTTTATTTTCAAGGGTGTAAATCCTTGCAAAAAAATTCAAAGAAGACCTATTTCTCCATCAAAATATCTGAACACACTCAATGTTCAATGTTAAAAAAAAATGCTCTAATATCATGTTAGAATATTTACCAAAATTGATAGAAAATAATGTTAAAATCATAAATTTTAAATTTTAAAAAAAAAACAATGTTACCTCAAATACAAGTAACCGCAAGAATGCGAAACACAAGATTGATAAGCATGAAAACTGAATCAATAGAATAGAATCACATGTGTATTAATAAATATTCTAAAACAATATTCTCTAAATATAATCTCGATGAAAGAAAATGATGAGAAAGATAGTAGGCCTCAATCCATAGGCGAGCACCTCAAGATCTAAAGTTTTAATGTAGATTTGAGAGAAGAGAGAGCTCAATAAATAGAGCTAGAGGAAGGAAGATGGAGGTACAAAGAATATCACCATGACCTTACAAAACATTCTTAGCGTGTGTCTAATGTCACTAATCCCCATGAAGTTAGGAGAAAGTGTGTGAAAAGAGTAGAGGGAGTTTCAAGTAACATGTAACTCTAAAATTCCCTACAAAAGGACAAAAGATATGTGACACCTCATAAATCTAAGATAAGTAAATTTATTATAATAATAAATGCACAACTAAATAAACTTGAGATTAACATAAACAAACCTAAATAAATATTAATCTCTATAAATATAAATATGGTTTTGAAATACATTTTGAAATGTTTCTTGGTTGTGTGATTTGTAAATAAGTATTGCTTGTGGATTTGGAAAATATTGCTATCATCCTAAAATCTGAGGTGTCAAGCATGCAACAAGATGTGTGCACCTTTTAGACCATAATGATTATTACCATAAGTTAATTATAAACTATGTGAAGATTTATTCATCCTTATAATATTTTTGCACAAGGATGGCCTATTTATTTGGACAGACTAATAACATGATTCATTTGATACTCTGAAGGAAAATTTTACTAGTGCGTCAATATTACACTTTCCAAATTTTAATACTCTATTCCATATACATGTTGGTGCTATATTGGGGAAATCAAGGGAAAATAAGGTTAATCTTCACATTTACTTTTCTATTCAAAATATTACAATGGTGTAATGTTGTTACATGACCATTGAGCACAAAGCTCTCATGATGGTATATGTGCTCAAATTTTTTTGACAATACCATCTTGCCACATAATTTGTGTTATTCATGAGTTAAAAATCATTGAAGTACCTTGTGAATAATTCAATCTTACATGGGATAATCTATAGATGAATTGTATTATTTTAAGATTTCTAATTTCTAGTGGTGGTAAAATGAGTCAAACAAAAATTTGGGCCAGATCATTTATCTCAGGTCACATCAGGAAAGGAGGCACAAAACATTGAAGATGTGATGCTTAATGACCAGTTATACAATATTTAATGTGTTCCTAATGACGTGATTGATATTACTACATTTCTCACTTTAAGTGTTACCTTTGGTGATTGGAAAATCAAATAAAAGAATAAATTATCACCTCTTACTAGCCCATCGGAAAATAGCTATATAAGATGGGGCGTGATAAAGTATTACATCATTGTGTCATATAACAAGAGTATATAGAGCCCTTGAATGAATTACATGAATCAATTTAAGGTGGTCACTATGCGGGAGAGTCCACCATGTGTAAAATTATATTTTTTTGGCATCTGGTGGCCAACTATGTATAAAGATGTTAAGTACTATGTGTTGAATGCAACATTTGTCAATGAGTAGGAAACCCAAACAAGAGGGATGAAATTCCATTCATACTCATTATTGTATAAAATCCCTTTGATAATGGACCATTGACTTTATTGGTCCCATTTCTCCTCCTACACGTAGAACTAGCCTATGGTACATCATCACTATTGTACATTACATTACTAGATGGATGGATGTAGCTCTAAATTTTTTTCACAATGTAACCACGGTGGCATGTTTTCTATGGAAAAACATTATAAGTAGATATGTGTTCCCCATGAGCCTTACCAATAATCTAGGTACACACTTCTTAAAATAAATGGTGTTTATTCTTAGTTTAGAGTTCATGATCGCATACCACAAAACCAATTTGTAGCACCAACAGTCTAAGAACCTAGTTCAAGACTTTAAAAATATGCTTGGAAAAATCTTGACCAAGATTTTTAATTTAGGGTGCAGATATTGGGAAGACTACATCTATACCTGTTTCTACCTCAAATTCCGCTTTTAGATCTAAGAGAAAGAAGAAACTAAAAAAAGGTAATGGACAAGGCTTGGAAGTACCTGGACTAAAGATTGCGCACCGTAAATCCAGACGTTTGTGAGCACTCCTCTTTGGCTGTGGAGGAATGACACCTGCAAAAGAAGAAAACTTGGACAAAAGGATGTTAGATAGATAGGCGGTGGGTTGCCAAGCAAGAGCTTGTTCCCAGAAGTATGAGAACTTCCTTGAGGGAGGTCAACCCACTATTTTGATAAAAGACAAGTGACTGATAAAAAGACAGAATGCTAAAATAAACTGAAATGATAGCAAACTGAAAGAGAAAAGGAAGCAAAGGCTTACCTGGAAGAAGCTGTCAAACTGGTCACAGTCGCCGGCGTCGGTAGTCCTATCGGCGTCGGTTGTTGGGTCTGCCGATGTCGGTTAGTCTGCCGATGTCGGTCGGGGTAATGACCGGCGTCGGTCGGGGCAATGGCAGGGTCTGGTCTGTGGATGGTCCGGGTCTTGATCTGTGCTCTGTTTAAAGATGGTCAGTGGACGGGTTTGTGGACGAAGGTCTAAGTCTGCTCTGGGCCTGGTTTGAGGATGGTTTTAGTCAGAAGGATAGAGAGGGACAGGGAGATAGAGGAAGCCAATTTGGGAGATAGGAATCCGGGTCTGGGTGACAGTCAGGTCTGAGGGGGTAGAAGAGCTGAATATAGCTTAAAACATGATAACTAGAAGGCATAAAGAATACAAACAGAGAACATACCTGTGCCCTGCTGAAGAAGGTGTTGTTGCCGCTTGTTGAAGCCCTGTTGCTGATGAAGAATCCCTGTTGTTCACCTGCAGAAGATTGCTGTGTACCTGAGGGAGAGAGAGTCAGATTGATTGGTAGAGAGATTATTGATACAAGGGTTTGATGCCAAAGATTCAAGAGTCGGGATGCGAGAAAGGGAGACGCAGAGAGTGAAGAGGAGGAGCCAAGCGGAACCAGAAGAAGAGAAAACGGTGAAGAAACCGTTATGAAGGGTGCCGACGCTGGCAATATCGCCGACGTCGGCCGAAGGATGACCGACGTCGGCGGCTGAAAGGCCGGAGAAAGGCTAAAAATAGCCTTTCATCCGTTTCCCAACGGCCGGGTCAAATGAATGCCAGGATGAAACGGTCGACGGGGGGTTAAATGGGCGAGAGGAGAGGTTGGAATGGGAGTCTAAGGCATTAAATGGCCATGTGGGGAATGAAGGGGATCCAAGGAGGGTATCCTAGGGTGGCGAGGTGGCAAGGAGAGGGAAAAAGGGGTCTTATTTAATTTATTTCCAATTAATAAGACTTAGGTGGGTTAGGGACCAAGGAGGACTAGGAGGGAGAAAGGACCAAGGGTTAGACACTTTTTAGGTGTCTACATTTGCCCTTTTTTGTCTTGTTGGTTGTTCTTGGACGAACTGCAAGACAAAAACAGGGAGTGGTTGCCCCAGGTAAGGGATGATGTGGATTGCCCCGAAGTATGGATGAGGTGTTCCCCCTCAAAGCAGGAGTCGAGAGAAGGAACCTGATGTCGGGTGCTGATTTGACAAAAGGTGAATGAGAAAAAGAGAGGTGAGTGAAAATGCTGCAAAAGTCATGATTGCGCGTATACCACGTCACGGGATGGTCGAGTCAAATTGTCGCATGGTCAAGGGTCAAGGAGCGCCAAAATTGAAGTAACCGGGCCCCAGCATTTAGTCGTCTGTTGATCAGGTCACTCAATCTAAGCTGAAGCTCCAAATGGTCGTTGTGTCCCAGGTATCTAGGGCTCAGGAAGTGCTCCCAGAAACACGAAAAAGCCACAAGTAGTAGGGATCAACTGGCTCGCGATCCTATACTTGCGAAGGGTCAAAAAAAAGTCTGCGGACAATTCTGCTAACCAGCCGTGGAATAGCATACACACAAAAACAACCAAGGCAACATTGTCTCAGAAGTGGTCGAGGTCGAAGGAGATAGGCATGATCACCAATGGTCATTGGTCAAGAGGATGGATAGACGAAAGGATGCGGTCGAGCTAACCTCAGAAGACATCATGTGATCTGGGTGCTGCCTACATAGCCCTTGTGACAGGGCCTCAGGCCGATGTAGTTCTCCCTAAAAGGGAGGGAGGGTCGGAGGAATTGATTGGTCTTGGTCAAAGTCGATGATTGGTCTTGGTCAAAGGTCTAGGTCAAGGTCGCAGAAGAGAAGGTTTGTTCATCAAAGAGACGAACAAACGGGGGTGGTCGAGCTAACCTCAGAAGATGTGTTATCTGAGTGCTGCCTACATAGCCCTGGTCATAGGGCCTCAGACCAATGTAGTTCAGACTGTGAGGGTCAAAATGGTCGATGATTAGATGTGGTCAAGCGTCGAAATGATGAGGATAAAAAGATGAGGATAAAAGGATGCTACAGATGGTGTCTTCTGTAGAAGTGGTCGAGAGTCTTTCATCCCTAGCAAGTTTCCATAGTCGCGATGGATGTATGCTAAGAATGAATAGAAGGTCTATTTATGCTTCAGCAAGTACTGGTTTATGCTTAACATAAATTGGGTCTGGTCGGTAGTTTCCATGTGTATTGGTGTCCATAGAAACTATGCGAAAAGGACAAGGATGATGCCTGATGTCATGTTGAAAATGTCGAGGCTGGTTTGAAAAATGTTGAAGTTGGCTGGGTTTAAGGATGAGTCGACAATTGACGTGGCCAAAGCGTGACCAAAGTGTAGAGAAAAGGTGAAAGGCAAATTTCTCTTTCATTGACAAGGACCAGAAAGGAAGCATAGATAGGGGTTATTAGAACAAAAGCCCCGTTCATGCATTGCGTCATTGACCATTGTTGAGTTAGAACGGTAATCGAATCACTTTGACATTAAAGTGAGCTCGAAGTCCCTTGAGCCGGTGATAGGAGGAGGATAGGGTAACCCAGTTTAAGAGCAGGAATAACCTTGCCCCTTTTATAGGAGACCCTGAGACAACTACAAGCCAATGTCCATGACTCGTTTTTTTTTTTTTTTTTTTTTTTTTTTTTTTTGCGCAGACTGATCGATGCGGGAAGCCTGCATAGAGATGTCACTTGATGTAATGGTCATGTTGCGAAGCTGATCGATGCGGGAAGCTTCTAAGAAAAGTGTTGTTTATTGCCAGAGTAGTCATAGCCATCCTTCGAGGGAGTGGTCTATATTTTTGCTTAATAATGTTTGAAAAGTTGGCATAGCTGTCTTTCGAGGGATCAGTCTAGTAATACAGCAATGATAGTACAGCTGTCCTTCGAGGGAGCAGTCTGTCTTTTTGATTTGACTTGATTTAGTGACCATGGATATGTTTTGACATCTTGATTTGGATTTATTGATAGGAATGAGAGTCACGGACAAGACTGTAGAAGCTCAAGGACGCCCCTTTTTATTAGGACAAAGCATCACTGCATCCTAAAAGGGTTGTAGAGGACTTGTTAAAGGGAAATAGGGTTGAAAGGGATGAGGATTAAGAGGACGAGGATTGCTCAAGGGACGAGCTCAAGTTACGTGTCAAGTAGACGAGTACTCGACTAACAGAAGAAAGGTCGAAGATGCAAGACAGAAAGGGGGGCTCAAGGTCTGATAAGTCCCTGGGCCATGCTAGTACGTGAAGGTCTGAGTCAATTGGGAGCAAACCTGCCCCATTTGCCTCTTTCCAGATTGGTCAGGTGTTGATTGATGGATGTGAAGTTGGTTGACATTGTCGTTGGTTGGTTGAGAAAGGTTGAATGTTTTAGATAAAAAGGATTGGTTGAATGATATTTGATTGTTGATTGGTCGAGAGTTAGTTGAAGTGTGGTAAAATGTTTGGGCAAAGTTTGTTGAAGGTTTGGTCGAAAGTTTGGTCGATGTCATGGTCGAGGGTTGGTTGAGATTTGGTCGAGATTTGGTTGAATGTTTGATCGAGAGGTCAGGGTGATTGATATTTGGTTGAAGTTTGGTTGAGACTAGTCGAATAATTGGTCGGGGGTTGGGTCGGTGGATACTTGGTCGGGTTTTAAGATAAAATGAGTGATTGATATGTGGTAGAGGTTGGGTTGAACAGTTGGTCGAGGTTTGAATAAAGGATGAATTCCCCCAGCGGGTAGGGAGAATGTTTGAAAGGTTGGTTAAGGTCGGTTGAGGTTTAGTGGTCAGATGGACGGTGTTAATGTCTAATAAGGGGGTCAAAGGCGGCAAAGGGACCACAGTCTGGCGTGGAGATCCCGATTTAGGTGATGAGGTTGGAGAGGCATGAGTCGAGGTTGATGTTTTATCGAAAAGGTGGTCAAGAGGACCCTTGATGAGAAGGGAATCCTTTTTTTGGTGCTGACGAATGACAGCTTTAATAGCGCAACAACGCTCAGTGTCATGTCCCGGAGTGTGATGATAGTTGCAAAATTTAGAGTTGTCAAACCAAGATGGTCTTAATCCGAGAGTTGATGAGTGGAGTGGTGTTGAGGGTTTGTTGATGACGTGGTCGAGAAGAAGGGTGTCGTTCCCAAGGCATTGGCGAATGGCGACCTTGAGGGCATGACAATGCTCCGTGTCGTGTCCAGGCGTGCGATGATACGCACAAATGCAAGTGTCATCAAACCATGGTGGTTTAGGTCCGAGAGATTGATATTGTCTAAGAGGCGGGAGGTCGATACGAGAGGATTGCGACAAGTGCCGTAAGAGCAAGGCATATGAACCTGCTAACGGGTCTGGATGCTTTATTGCAGTGAGGGTTGGTGACGTTGGTTTGAGAGGTGAAAGAGGTATAGGTCGAGAGTTCGGATGAGATGTATGTCTGATGGGATGAGGAAATAATGGAGGCGATGTGCCTCTGTGAAGGATGGGAGTGGGAAGCACTCCTATTAAAGTGGACGGATGCGGGCCCAAGATTGAAGGTAATGACGAAGGTGGGGGAGGAGTCCTCCGATGTGGTCTAGTAGCTTTCGTGTGTTTGGGTCGAGGGCCACCGTTATGCGAGGCGAGGTTAGATGTGGGTTTGGGTTTGGATGTGAACGAAGGTGAGTGAGATGTAACAATCTCAGGCAAAGGACAAGAGGAAACCGCGACTGGGTTTTCCTCGGTTGAAACGGGTGGAGAGACTGGTTCTTCTCTTGGTGGAGAAGAAATAAGAGAGTCTGGCTCCTCAAGTGGGCAGAGGGCATGGATGATCGTGCCTTCTACTTGTAGTTGAGGAGTAGGTAAGGTAGGGTCTTCGGATGAAGGTGGGCTTAATGGTGTTGATGTGGTCAAAGCGTCCTCCGATACAAGAGAGGTAGATGGAGAACTAGTAGGAGAAGGAGGTTCCTCATCCTTTAATGGAAGAGGTTGGTCAAGGAAAGGAGGCAAGATAGTGCTAATCGTGTGAATGTCATGGTCTTGAGGGTCATTGGTCGAAGTCTGGACGTTGTTTTGAGTAGGCGAATGATTCGGAAACAGTTGTTTGAAGATGTCAATATGTTGGTTAGGTGGGGCGTTCGGGTTATCTAAAATAAGATCCCCCTTGTCGATCATGTCTTGGACGATGTTTTTGAAAGTTTGGCAGTTGTCAATGTCATGGCCTTGGACGCGATGAAAGGGACAGAAGTCGGCCTCCCTATACCATGTAGGGATGGCCTTTGAAGGGTCAAATTGAGGTGGTCGGATTGGAGGGAGATTGAGGACCCCCTGCTTGAGAAGTTTTTCCAAAACGGAAGCGTATGGTTCTCCAAGTGGAGTGTAAGAAGGCTGAATGTACCGTTGTTGGAATTGTTTGGTGATGCTGGAAGATGTCGAAGGTTGAGAGTAATTCGTTGTTGTTGAGGATGGTGATCTAACGACCACAGTGTTGGCCACTCCTTTGGACTCAGAATTGGTAGAAGAAGAAGGTCTGGAAGAAGAATGGTCAGTAGATTTTGCGTTGGTATTACGCAGTTTGACCTTATCTTCTTCAAGGGCACGGAGTTCAAGCTTTCGAGCCATGATGAAAGCTTCGTCAAAAGTGCGAAATGTCTGAATCTGCAAGGTAGAAGAGATGTGTCTGGCACATGCTCGAGAGAAGAGCTCGATGAGCTCGGGTTCAGGTAAAGAGAAGGAGAGCTGGTTAATCAGGCCTCTCCAACGAGCGACAAAGTCGATAATTGATTCGTCGTCAAATTGTCTGATGGAGTAGAGGTCTGTGATTGAGACTTGTTTGGTGATGTTGATTGAGAAATGGTCAAGAAATAGTTGGGCGAGTTGGATGAATGAAAAGATAGAGTGTCTGGCAAGAGAACTATACCAGTCAAGGGCAGGGCCAAAAAGGGACATAGGGAACGTGCGTAGAAGTAACGCATCATCATGGGAAATAAGATAACAGGCATGTCTAAATGCCCGTAGATGTTGTTGTGGGTCTTCCTTACTCTGAAAGCGAGTGAATTTAGGAAGCTCCCAATGGTTAGGATATGGTCGAATAGGGACGGAAGGATGGATGGGCTCGTTGCAAATTTGTTCATATGACAAAGTATTGCTTGAACCGGAAATGGAGGCCTCGAGACTGGACATTTTATCCATCAGCATCTTGATAAGATCTGCTGACGGATTGACGGGTTGAGCGCCCCCTAAGTTGTAAGGCACTTGGAAGAGGTTAGAGGAGGTGTGCGACATAGTCGGTTGTACAATGTACGGATGACTAGTCGCAGGGGCGGAAGTGGAGGCTAGAGGTGGTTGCGTTACGAAGGTTGAAGGCATAAGTTGACTGAGCACCGCCAAAGGTGGTTGAATGGCGGCACTAGTAGCAAGACAGGTTGGCACTCCTACATTTGTGGGCGTAAGAGTGTGAGGGGTCGAGGCAATCAAGTTCTGATATGATGTAGAACTTGGTTGAATTGCAGGTGGTTGAGGGGGTAATGGAACCCCGATGGAGGTTGGTCTAAAAACAGACGGGGAGGCCAAACTTTGCGTATTGGCCATGATTGGGTTAATAGTCGAGGCGAAATGCTGAGTCAAAAAGGGGTGGGTGGCGAATGGCATGGATGTCGTCGCCACGTCACCCGAAAGGTCTCGCGTTGGGTTTCTCGCGAGATAGTTTTGGAGGGCTGCGGTATTGAGGTCCAAGAATCTCTCGAAATCTTGGTCCCCTTCAGGAATGATGGGAATTTGAGTCGGGGTCGGGGTCGGTCTTGTAGGAGTTCTTTCAGTTTTCGAGTGGAACTCCATGATAGGACTGGTTAGAGACAGGATATACGGAAGTGGCTGTTGGCTAAAGTGGTTAAGGAGAGAGTCCTGGTTCCAGAAACTGTGTTTTTGCAGTCTCAGAAAACCAGAATGGAGTTTTTGACAGAGAAGGGACAGGTTTCAGGCTGCTGGTTTTGAAGAAAAAGGACAATGACAGAGACCGACGTCGATTTAAAAACCGATGTCGGTTATAAAGATGGCCGACGTCGGTCAGATAACCGATGCCGGTAATAGATGAAGCCGACGTCGGTAAAATAACCGATGCCGGTGATAGGGGAAGGCCGACGTCAGTGGCAGAACCGATGTCGGTCACTGTGTTTTCCAGAGAGCCAAAAGGTTCTTGGAAAAACAAAGAAGAAAGCGTCCTCACACACTCAAACAAACAGATGAGAAGAGGAAAACAGAGAAAGACAGACAAGCCTAAGCGATAAATCCTAGGAATTAACCTTAGAAACTTGTGGCTTATGCCTTAGATGAATGTTTGGGGAGATTGGCTGAAAAATGGGTCCTAGAAGAAGGCGGTCTAAAGATGGTTTCGGGTGTTGTTTTAGGTGCTCAAAGATCTGTGTTAGGGTCTGGTACGTGGCCTGGTGCTAAGGAGCAAGCTCCCCTCACTTCACGATTCCAGTGGTTAGCTGGTCTCGCTTAGCCAAGATATACCTCGCCTAGAGTTTATCCTCCGCCAGAGAACGGAGTGGGCTTCCCCCTTGGTGATGAAATCCAAGTAGGGTCACCAGGACGGGTAAGGTACCCGCTGGGGGATGAAATCCCAGTCGGGCCTTGTCTCAGGTATGTTTTATGTGTGTTTTAGTACATGTGATTCGGTAGTGTAACATCAAGTGTCTACGGTTTATTCAATATGCGCCTAAGTTACTAGATGTGGACTAATGCAAGCACAAGCAGAAATGAAAGTGCAATATGTTTTAATGCCCAAGTCGAAATGTGATGTTGTTATGAAGACAAGATGGAGAAAGGGACGAGAGCATGATATTTAGACTAGTCTAGAATGCAAGGAAGAAAGAAAAGAAGGATTCGTTTTAGTCCTGCTTATAGTTTCATTCGGAATAGAAGAAAGAGATAAGAGAGAAGGAGCCTAAATGCACCTAAATGAATGAAAAAGAAAAAGGAACCCAGGAGGAACCTAGGGTCCCACCGGGCGTGCCAGAGATGTTTCTACCTCAAATTCCGCTTTTAGATCTAAGAGAAAGAAGAAACTAAAAAAAGGTAATGGACAAGGCTTGGAAGTACCTGGACTAAAGATTGCGCACCGTAAATCCAGACGTTTGTGAGCACTCCTCTTTGGCTGTGGAGGAATGACACCTGCAAAAGAAGAAAACTTGGACAAAAGGATGTTAGATAGATAGGCGGTGGGTTGCCAAGCAAGAGCTTGTTCCCAGAAGTATGAGAACTTCCTTGAGGGAGGTTAACCCACTATTTTGATAAAAGACAAGTGACTGATAAAAAGACAGAATGCTAAAATAAACTGAAATGATAGCAAACTGAAAGAGAAAAGGAAGCAAAGGCTTACCTGGAAGAAGCTGTCAAACTGGTCACAGTCGCCGGCGTCGGTAGTCCTACTGGCGTCGGTTGTCGGGTCTGCCGATGTCGGTTAGTCTGCCGATGTCGGTCGGGGTAATGACCGGCGTCGGTCGGGGCAATGGCAGGGTCTGGTCTGTGGATGGTCCGGGTCTTGATCTGTGCTCTGTTTAAAGATGGTCAGTGGACAGGTTTGTGGACGAAGGTCTAAGTCTGCTCTGGGCCTGGTTTGAGGATGGTTTTAGTCAGAAGGATAGAGAGGGACAGGGAGATAGAGGAAGCCAATTTGGGAGATAGGAATCCTGGTCTGGGTGACAGTCAGGTCTGAGGGGGTAGAAGAGCTGAATATAGCTTAAAACATGATAACTAGAAGGCATAAAGAATACAAACAGAGAACATACCTGTGCCCTGCTGAAGAAGGTGTTGTTGCCGCTTGTTGAAGCCCTGTTGCTGATGAAGAATCCCTGTTGTTCACCTGCAGAAGATTGCTGTGTACCTGAGGGAGAGAGAGTCAGATTGATTGGTAGAGAGATTGTTGATACAAGGGTTTGATGCCAAAGATTCAAGAGTCGGGATGCGAGAAAGGGAGACGCAGAGAGTGAAGAGGAGGAGCCAAGCGGAACCAGAAGAAGAGAAAACGGTGAAGAAACCGTTATGAAGGGTGCCGACGCCGGCAATATCGCTGACGTCGGCCGAAGGATGACCGACGTCGGCGGCTGAAAGGCCGGAGAAAGGCTAAAAATAGCCTTTCATCCGTTTCCCAACGGCCGGGTCAAATGAATGCTAGGATGAAATGGTCGACGGGGGGTTAAATGGGCGAGAGGAGAGGTTGGAATGGGAGTCTAAGGCATTAAATGGCCATGTGGGGAATGAAGGGGATCCAAGGAGGGTATCCTAGGGTGGCGAGGTGGCAAGGAGAGGGAAAAAGGGGTCTTATTTAATTTATTTCCAATTAATAAGACTTAGGTGGGTTAGGGACCAAGGAGGACTAGGAGGGAGAAAGGACCAAGGGTTAGACACTTTTTAGGTGTCTACAATACCCTACTATAGGCTTACAATACCACATACAAAAGACTAAGCAAGTGCACTTTATTTTAGTTAGTTTTTGGAACAGAAGCAACTCTTCCCATGAATTTCATGGTGTCTTCCTTGTGAATTACATGTGTTGGGAGGCTAGATGATAAATAATCACTTGACCCATTATTGGAGGAGGTTGAGAATCTTAATGAGAAGTAGAATCTTAATGAGAAGTACATGATCATGAAATGGAGTCAAGAATTTGAAAAATAAATTTAGAATGCATGGCACGATAAGCATATTAAAGGGAAAAAAATTGTTGGGGTGCACATTAATTTTTATATGATTCAAAGTATGAAAAACATTTATGGAATATTCATATATGTTGTATGGGACCCTACATCATCCATGATATTCTATAAATAGGCACCTGCAAATTGTGTACCTTAGATGGTGAAATGTCCCCCTGGGCACCTAAATGGGAGCAAGCTCAATCCATTTAATGTATAATTCTTATGAGCTACTTAATAATAAAGCATATGCCAAATTGTTTTTATATTCATGTTTTGTTTTGTTTTGTATTTTAGTTTGTCTTTTTATCTTAAAAATAAGTACATTTTTTTTATGCAATAGGATTAGTGAAAAAATAAATAATCATGTAATTTTAGTCGGGTGAGTTGAGTGGGGATTTTCATATAAATCCTTATGATAGATGTCTAAATAGTTATGGGTGTGTGTTGTTGCACCATTTAAATTGTGAAATGATTATTTTTCTTCAATGCTAATGAGATCTATGGTTTGTTCAAGAATAATATTACACTAATTTTGGATGTGCAAGTTACATAAATTATACACATCATGCACCATTCATCATATTTATCTACTAAGAATTTATTTAAAAAAATCATAGATTATGGTTATGCACATGCTAACAGAATTAAGAATGAATAATGTCTCTGAAAAAACACATGGGTGCATGGCTTAAACATATTTTAAAATAATTGATGCCTAGGAGGACCATGCACATAATGAGTGTGGTGTAGGATAGAGATAGGTTAATACCATTAAGAAGAAGTTAGTGGTTTCATGCACACAAATTGACCAAGTATCAAGATAAAATAGGTATGTGAGGTATAAAATATGAACAAGATGGGTACACATGGTGCCCAAGAATGCATGGAAGGAAAGGTAAAGGCTATGCCTAAATGGATTTGTGTAATTGATGACATCACCAAGAGTTGAGAGCATAGTATGAAAATGGAAGTAATGGAAAACTAAACAGAATGGCATGTGTTATTAAGGTAATTTGATGTTCATATGTGGTATAAATTGTACTTGCAATCTATTTTAATCACTTGTCATTTTAATGAATATTTTAATGAGCTAAAAGCATAAAATACACTAGAAACCCTAGGGCAAGCACAATTAAAAATAAATCATGGATTTTGAATGAATTTGAGGTCAAATTTTGACTAATAAGGGAAAACAGATCATTTTCAAACTAAATTTGAGAAAGGAAAGTGGAAGTAATGTTTAAATCAGATAAATTAGGGTTCACCAAGAGGACATAGTCATTAATATGACCTCAAGCTCAATGCTAAAGCATAATTTGAGGGTTTTTTATATTGTAAAATCATTTACAAAGACTATACATCCAAAGATTATAACTTTAAAAAGAAACCAAGATATAGAAGTACATCACCAAGAAACACAAGTTTCATGATATCAATATGATGTTATAATATAAAAATCCATACAGTAGTGGCAACACCAAAATGAAAACAAAATAGAACACATAAAATATAGGCCACATATCCTATTTAGAAGAGATAATATCCATTAAGCTCATTGTAGACAAACCATTATCATCCTCAAGCTCTTTATGATCCACATGTCTCTTTTGATGCTCAAGTCCCAACTAAGGAACACCCACTGATGACAAAAATCTTTCAACCTTATCAAGAAGCATATGAATGTTGGAGGACTTGACATAGTTTCTCAAATCTTCAACATCCACTAGTCTACCAAAATCAATCAATTTTTCTAGTCAAGCTGCAATGTTACTAATCCAATCCTCAATTTGATCACCATAATCAATTGACATTGACTGATCACCACTACCTAGTCCAATACCAATGATTTCATCTATATTATCAAACTTAGGAATCGAGACCATAGGAAAATCAAGTCCAACACTACTCTATGGAGAGATTAAACCAACATTATGCAAAGCCTCCATTGCCTCTCTCTGAGAAAAAATCCAAGTGTTTTTGTTTACCTTGTTAGAATCATAAGACCCAACCCATTCAAAAAAAATTGTTTCATCATCTTGTTCAAAGAAAGAATCCTTCATCAATTTCCATTCATATTTTGTCAACTGTACTTCAACAACAGTCTCATGAGTAGTCCTCCACTCCAGTGGGTTAGACCATTTGGGAAAATCTTTGCTATCCAACAAGAAACAAGAAGAGATCTTCAACATTCCCGTCTATAGAAAAAATTTCAATAGCTCCTGACAAATCTTGAGTTGAAGGAAAATATGGAAGTAAAAGAGTCTATAGATAACTTCAATACTAAAATTACTAAGTAACCTTGCCTCAAACTGAAAAACATCCAAATTTCTTTGTTTCCAAATAAACTAGAGCAATTTGATAGAGAAAACTATCCAAAACTTATGGAAAATGTATCGAGTTTTTTTTTCAAAACACACATAATTGAAAGCAATATTATACCAGGATATTTCACATTCATACAAATAGGACCAACATTTGAGACATTATTTCCAAACATTAGTAGCAAAAAGATAATAAAAAAATGTTTAATAGTTTCCAACTCCCCACAAAATAAATAATAAGGTTGGCAAATTCCAGATTTATAAATGACAAACCCGATAGCTAACTTATTAAACAAAATTAACCATCAAAAAAGTGATTTCTTGGGTTTCAAACAAGAAGCCCAAATGACATTAAAATGGAACATACAACTACATAAGGGGTCATACACACATGTTGCAAGCGGTTAAGAATTAGGAAAGAATATTTGGTAAAAGAAAGTTTTTCATACATCATCTTAGTGGAATAGTCTTATAAGTGTGGGCCATTTAACCATTTAATATTATCTCATAATTCACTTTCTTCATCAAAAATAGCAACATTATGAGTAGACTTCAAAGCTTCAAAAAGGAGGGTGAAAGTTCTTTTCTAAGAAGAAGGAACATGAAATTTATTAGAAATATCAACCCAATAAGCCCAACCATCATGGAAAAAGAGTTCCCTAAAATTACTTAGACCCTTAAGAGTACTAGACATAGGTAGAACATCCTTTGATCAAAGCTAAAGGTCATATGTTGATAGATAAATTCCACCAGATTGTCCTATACCCCTAATACTTGGCACCTAGGCCACTAAAGATAGGAGAAACTGACACAAGGTGTTTAACTAATTCCCAGGATTTCCAAATTGAATAAAAAATAGGAGACCCTACCACTTTAATAAAAAATAATACCATAAGCAAATCAGACATGTGTAATCCTTTCTAGTTTGGTATACCTCTAGGGAAACCTCTAGTAATATTGTTTTTGATCAGCACTTTCCATGACTCATCTTCCTTCAGGGATCTAACTATCCATTTGATAGCTAAAGTGATACCTTGAAGGAAGAGATCTTTTAGGCCCAACCCACCAAGATTTTGAGGGACACAACAAAATTTACAAGCCACTGCGTGTCTTTTTTTGAGACCCCTACCATCAGACCAAGTAAAAACCCTTACAATTTTTTGGATCATGTTAATCTAAGTTTTATTAAACATTCATAAAGAGGCATCGTATATATTATATGAATAAATAAATTTTTGGCACACTTGAATACGCCCTGATAGAGACAGTTGATGTCCATGTCATTTGAAAATATTTTTATTAATCTTTTCATATAACTAATCCCACATCTACTTGAAGGAAGGATTAAGAGAAAAGGGATACCCAAATACCTAACCAAGTGGTTAGGTCTTTTCCATACCCATTCACGACCAAACAATCAATCTGGGGGCTTCTCATTCTAACCAATCATGAAAGACTTATGAAGGGCAACTTTAGAGCTAGAGGTAGAGCAATAAATGTCAATATTGGATTGAACTTGATTCAAATTATTCTTTTTAATTGCACAAATAAGGAAGTATCATCAGCAAATAAAAAATCAATAAGTTTAGAATTGTCTAGAAGAGAGAGGCCTTTAATTGGGGGGCATCATAGAGCTTCTCAGAAGATAGTAAAAGGCCTCAACAGCAAGGACAAATTAAAAAGGTGCCAAAGGGAATCCTTGTCTTATGTATCATTGAAGCTCTAACAATTGAGTGAGTTCACCACTTACTTTAATAACAACAAGAGAATATCTAAAGAGAACATTGACCATTTTACAAAATCTATGTTGAAACCCAAAACTTTCAACACCATGTCAATAAATGGCCATTCAGTCTTGTCATAAACTTTTTTAAAATCAAGAAAAATCATGCCCACATTCTGACTCAAGTTGAGAGCCCATTGTATACCTTCCCAAATTGAAATTAGATTATCTAAAATTTATCTTCCTTCCACAAAACATGTACATGTCTCAAAAACAATAGAGGGAAGAAAAGAGCAAAGTCTCCTAGCTAAGATTTTAGCAAAAAACTTATAACATACATTCAAAAGGGTGATAGGTATCCAATTTTTAACTTGAGTGTGGTCTCCTTCCTTGGGTATGAGCTTATTAACCCCTGTATTAATTTTTGGCCCTGAAGATCCAACCTCAAGAGCTTCCTTATACATAGCGAGGCATTCTTGGGAAATCCAATCTAGATTTTCCTTATAAAATTTAATGGGAACCCCATCAAGCTTGGCAGCCTTATCATCCTTAAGAGAATCAATAGTAGATTTAACCTCATCCAGGGATATTTCACTATCAAAAAAAGTAACAAGTTCTCATGATATTTTTCTAGGAATACATTTGGCACATAATTATCTATTTTTAATTACCTTGGGTTCTACACCATCAAAATGAAAGATATTTGAGTAAAAGGAAAAAAAAAAAGCCAATTTCATCTCTTTGGGGTCACTAGACAAAGAGACTTCACATTCAAGCATAAATATCTTTTGCTAGGAACTATTGGCATTATGAAACTTAAGGAAAATTTTTGACCCTTTATCTCCAAGATTTATCCAATTCAACGTAGAATGAATTTGAGTGCCCTTGGAGATGAAAGGTTGATGCTTAAGCAATGAAAGGTTATCCAAAAGTAAATAATTATTTCATTCATTTTGAATATCAAGCTATATAGAAATAAACTTTTCTTGGGTAACCAGTGTTGCTCTCCTTCTTTTCTTGGATTTAAAATGACCAAAGATTTTAGAGAATTTATTTGAAAAATCCATGCAAGAGTTCCACCCATCAATAACAAAAAAATTGATGTTGCTTTGCCTATATTTCATGAAGCACAAAAACCATCTCTAAAGTTAACATCTTGAAGGTGAGAGACATTGAATTTATATAGCCTCTTTCAGTCTAAGGATTTACCCTTCTCAATTTCATTCATAGAGAATTTAATCTCAATTAGATGATGATCAAAAATAGTAAAAAGGAGAACCTTGCTAGTGTTAGAGTTAGCCTCTTGCTGAATGGAGAAAACCCCTTATTCAATTTGAATATGTCAAGCCTAAATTATACATTCCTATTATTATGTTGGTTATTACACTAGGTAAACTAGATGCCTTTGCTTTGTCTTTTTGATTTTTGAAGAGGGTCAAGAAACTTGTGAATCATTTTTAGCTTAGACCAAAAAAAGTTAAATGCCCTTCCAAAGGATCAAGCCCCCACCCTGATTTTCCTCTTTCTCCTCAACCATGTTAAAGTCCCCCCTAAGGATCCATGTGATACATCTAAGGCAAGATGCCAACTAATTCCATAGCTCTAATCTATCTCTATAACTATTTGGGGAATATACATTACAAATTCCAAAACACTATCCATTTTTTTCAATTATAATCAACAAAACTTTTTGACAAGGAGATGGGCCATGATCCATCACAAACTTAGCCCACTCTAGACCTAAGGATGGAATCACCCCCTCTTCTTTTAGGATGATTAGTTGAAAAGTGTGAGGCCCTTAGACAAATAAAATTAAGCATAGAGTTAAGCTTAAACCAACCTACTTTAGTTTACTATAAAAAATAAATTAATATCCTCTCTTAAATGCTTGAATTTTTTTAAAATGGGATTGTTTTCAGGGACTCAAGACCCCTAACATTCTAACTAATAGCCTTCATAAAAAATCATAGAGAGGGTTATCTACTTAGGCAAACCTAAGGTTTTATCCCCTCCCTAATATTGATACAACCTTGCAAAGTAAGGAGGTAATTTGTTTTAATTGGACTTAGCCTTGAAATTATCATTAGATAAAAAGAGTCTAGTTTTGGGTTTGTTGAATGAATCCCCAGTCAAAATGATAGGAAACTTACTATTGTTTAACCCAATTTTAAGGCTTTTAAAGCCTCCTCTAACTTTGTTAGGAGGAAATGCCTTCTCATCAACAACACCCAATAGGGTCATGTCCCCCTTGGTTAACAAGATTCAAATCCTTGGCAACTAGCTCAAGGGAGATCACCATAGTGGACACAAATCAGAGCACTCTTTCACACAAGGTGACATCAAGGTGTCAAATGTAGAGGAAATCATTTTAGGGGGCTTGGCTCTGATGACAATGTATTTTTTAGATACCCTACCATCAAAGAGGGGGAGAACCTTTTCATGAATAAAACCACCCTCTTTTAGAATATAAAAATCAAGGTCTAGAGGAGCATTAGGTGGAACCACAATACCATCAACATCCTCTATCAGAGCTTCAATGTGGGAGGCAAGAGGAAGATCATAAGACTAGTGGTCCATTCCACAGGCTATCTTAAACATATCATCTAAGATAATATCCCTAAGAATCTTATCTAACAACACCCCACCTAGGCTAGGAGGGGTTGCACTACCTTTGTCATGATTGAGGTCAAAATAGGGTTTATCTCTTATTACAACCTTCTTAGTCTATTCATACAAACAATCACTAGGAAAAAAACATCTTGGGGCATATGTGTTATCTACATTTTTATTTGACTCACATTCACATATTTAGTGAGCAATAATAAATTCTTATTGAGATGCCCATCTTTTTTTAAAAAGAAAACAATCATTAAGGCCACCCAAACCCTTAATGGAGCATGAAAAAATAATTCCTTTTAGGTGAAAAACTAGGGTTTCAAGGAATACATCCAAGGGTTTTAAGGATATTAGTACCCTTGTATTCACATGGGCAAGAGATCTCCTGGTGTCTTCTATTTGTAAAACCTCTCCAAAGGGATTAAGAGCTTGTGAAAGAAATTTCCATAGTTGAACAGGAACATTTTCAATGTCAACCCACCGTGGAGTTGATTTAAAGGTTAAAACCTCACAGTCCACCGAAGGATTCCACAGGATAGTTTTAAACATGGACTGACCAACATTCAAAATAGATTTACTGATGGCTCTTCTTTACATGTTCAAATTTATAAAAAGCACCATAAAAACCCATTGCTTAAACATTCTAAAAATGGTAAGATATATACTCATTTTCCCCCCAAACATAATTAATCTAATTATCAAAAAACATCCTCAAGGGTAGCATATTTTTGTTAAGGCATATAAATAAAATACTAACATTCTTGAGTCAGGTTTCTTCCCACTACAAATCCAGGTCCATTGATTCATTAGGGCACAAAGAAAGGGTTTTTCCTAAACAAGGAATCTTACCAATTTATGTTGAGCATTAGTCGTTAGGTTTAGAGGTGCTAGATTCTTCACTATAAAGGATGAAGAGGGATCCATCTAAGTGATTCATTGATTCCTCATATTGCATAACCTCATTAAATTATTTTTTGCCCATATCTGGTTTAGCCACTTATTTTTGGTGAAATTTTTTTGCAAAACTTTCCAAATAATAATCTTTATTATCTACCTAGGTACCCATAAGATCATTAATGCCTCCATGTTTCAAACCATTAATCACATGTGTAGGGGCATCTCCCTAGACCTCACCCATACACATTCACAATGAATGTATAATAAACTTGATTCACCAAAGATGGATCATAGTTTGAGGAAAAATAAGCAAGTGGCAATTCTAAATAAAAAGTAAATAAATGGAAGGAAAAAAACACTTACAAAAATAAAAACAAAATAAATCACAAAGCTTCCCAAAACCAAGGAAAGTCTAAAACCAAGGTATCAAAGGTGTCTAAGGTTACAAATTGGCAAGAACAAGGCCTTGAAGCTCATTAATGGAAGATGACTATTCATATTCCACTTGTGGAGCTCCAAGACCCTTTTTTCTTCAAGTTTGAGGGTTTCAAAAAAAATGATCCCCCAATAGTATGTCTGAGAGGACAGAGACCTAGATGATGTCCATGAGGAAACCAATTTTGATGGCATTAATAATTAGAAAGTGTGTGTGAATTACAAAAATGAAAGGATGTTACTCATTATTCATACAAGAGGCGATTGCAGAACATTTTAAAATAAATATTGAAGATGCACTAATAAAAATTGTATAAATGTAATTTACTAATTTATGGTTACATGGAAAAGAGAGGGTATCTAAAGTAGATAGGTGTAGAATAGAATACAACCACAAAATGACAAAAAATGAGTTAGAGTTAAAGAATTATTTCATTGTAGAAAGTGAGAAGGTGGGGACAGATAAAAATAGCCCTAAACAATATTAGGGCATTTTTCAAGTTGAATAAATTGATTTAATTCCTTTACAAGAGGTGATTGCAGAACATTATAAAATAAATATTGAAGAGGCACTAATAAAAATTGTATAAATGTAATTTACTAATTTAAGTTTGCATGGAAAAGAGAGGGTATCTAAAGTAGATAGGTGTAGAATAGAATACAACCACAAAATGACAAAAAATGAGTCAGTGTTAAAGAATTATTGCACTGTAGAAAGTGAGAAGGTGGGGATAGATAAAAATAGCCCTAAAAAATATTAGGGAATTTTGCAAGTAGAATAAATTGATTTAATTCCTTGTTTTATGCATCCATGAGAATACGTGATACTTCACAGGGCACTAGATGAATATATCTCCCATGCACATGATTAAATATACAAGGTTACCGTGCACTAGTTAGGACATCAATCTTTTGTTGCTAAGATAAAATAGGTCAAAAGAGTGGCCAACATGTTGAACTTAAAGAAGGAAAAAATCACCTTTCCCACAGAGAAACTGAATGATAGGGTAATATACATGGTGGCATTCTTAGCAAGCACCTATTTGTTCATACCTATCCAAGGGAAAACATCAACAAATAACACCTTTATATCACACATCGAATGGGCAAAAATAACATATAATTAAATGCCACAAAAATTATTAGTAATGGCATTATTAATATCACCATTAGAGTCCACAAAATAGTTGATTCATTTTGATGGGGCACAATTATAATCTTGAAAACACTAGATGAAATTAGCATTCCATATGTGTATGGAAATAATGTGTGGTTCCATCCATTATGGGACTTGTAACCAGTAAAAAAGTATAACAATCATATATGCACTAGCCAATTTAACAATTAATATAGAATTGAGATGGATGGTTAGTATGATAGCATGGTCCTAAATTTTGGAAATGAATGGTGCATTTCATGAGGGATGCTAGAATCCAATGATAGTCATGTCAAATTTTTAGTCACTTGACACCACTCCCTCATAAAGATACACTTAGAGAGTGGAAATGTATCCAATTGGCTTAAGTTTCCATATGGTTTTTACTCATAATTTTAAAAGTGAAATTAATAAGATGTCCAATGCATGATGTAATAATTTAACCATTGAGAAAATTTATGAAGATCTCCTTCTACTCAGGGCACTGTATAAGTATCCTAATAAGGTGTCATTGAGAAATGACATAAATCAAAATGAGGACTCCATAATAATTGACTTCATCCTTATTGAGTTAGTGGGAAAATAAAAAGAGGTTATAATTTCCACATTTTATATTCCATGAAGCCCAAGAAATGGAAGGGGGAACACCAAACCTAGTTAGGACAAGTGGTGGTGGTAGTAACAAAAGAAAACCCAAGGGTTGAACTAAAGGTGTATGTTATGGTATATTAGGTGACAACATTAATTATGAATAAGAAGAATACCATGCACATGGTCTAGCCATAAATCATAGCATTATCTAGTAGGGAGGAAAATAAAAAATAATGGAAGAAATGTGTGGCAACATGGGTAGAAACTTATGTCTAAGTTAAGGTTTTAGAGCACACAAAATCCAAAAAAGAAATAAGTGACAAAAATGATGAGGATGATGTTTTAATCTCCAATTTGAGGTATCCATTTGTGCCTCTAACTAAGTCTCCACCAAATAATCCTACACTATCTCAGCCAAAGAATCACATGCCATCTCCAATAAATAATCCTACATCATCACCACCAAAGTAGCATATACAATAGTAGACAATAGTATACGTAGCTTGGCATACTAATAATACACCATAGGAAAAGGGAAAGGTTATACCAATACCCCATAAGTTAGATATCCCAACCACAACAACACCAAATCCATAGGATCTAATAGAAAATACATTAAGTATCGTAGTGTGTGACCATGGGAAAATTTTTAATTCCCAAAATCCTTTCATGGAAGAAATTACATTGGATGATGATACTAGGGGTAAGGATGAAATCACTCTAAAAACTAATGAATTTATGTAAGAGGAAGTAGATGCACTAGAAAAATAATTTTAGTTGGATGGCATTTAACTAGGATCAACAGAGGAGGATGGTAGAGAGGAAAATAAAGTTGAAATGTATATGAAGAAACAAATGAGGAAAAAGAGCATGAGGTATGTGATGTGGATATATAAAAAAAAAAGAGGGATCCAAGTATGGTGTAGAAAAATAAGGTAGACCATGTGACTTGGGGTATGTATCCTTCACATCAGATTATATGCACAAATATGCACATATAGATTAATAAATCACAGTTAAGGAAGAAATTATATGTAGGAAGAACTCACAAAATAATATAGTTGATTAGGAATTATTTTTATGAATTTCACTTTCAAGACAAAAGCGTGTCCATAAAAATGTGTAAACACATGTCATTTATTCTTGAAACACATTTAAATGAGTCATTATTTGAAGAACTATTAAATTGTGTGTATTAGGAGGAGACTTACACCATATATGGAGAGAGATAAATTGAGTACATAGAAACAAAATAATTATTGACGGAAAATCACAATATGCACTAGTAAGGCTGACTTTAGAAGTATTAGATTAAAGTATTTTGAGCAACTCAGCATTAATACATAAGAGGTAACTAGATGAGGTTGAAAAAAACAAGTGGTGGTAGAACATACACTAACAATAATGGAGATGGATGTTTTGAAAATTTATAGGTGAATACTTTAAGAGGAACCGGTCCTAATGGAAAGAATAAAATTGGAAAGTGTAAAATACATTAACCAACTATTTTTAATGGTTGACCAATTAATAAATAATAAACGAAATGGCACTAGTGCCAAGTAAAAAGAATAGAGAGAATGAGAAAGATTGGAAATAATTCAATGAGAAACTATAGAGTTGTGCATTGATCTCTAGGTAGACCTAGTAGACTAGGTATTCCAATATTTTTGTGTTAAACATAGTTCATAAATGCACTCCTACTCATTAACAAGTCAAAATAAAAGAATCAAGAGGAAAAGATATTTCAAACTAAGGATACATATGATAGGAACCAAATCTTTAAATATGTAGATGAACTAGGAGAGAAAATTAAAGAGAAATACAAATAGTTAGAAAATAATTTTAAGGTCTTTCAATGCAAGGTAATAAATGAGACCACTATACAAGAGGTATGTAAAAGGCTAGCTCAAGAAATATATGTTACCAAGATGGAAGCATGGGAAATCAAATATCATATATAAACACTTATAATTTTATCTATATAAATGTCAACTAGAATATAATTAATAAAGGCCTCGCTAACTAGATGGATAATTTTAGAAGGGGTCTATAGGGATGGGCCTACTCTTTTTGGAATAACAACAAGATATCAAAGGATTATCAAGGGGTGGAAAATGGAAATAATGTGGCATGATATTTCACTCCAATTTTATATAAGTATGGGAATGAATTTATTATTGTATAACATTTAAAGAGCACAAAGTATACACATGTATTGAAAAAATAAAGTGCAAATGCAAGGGGGCACAAGGCACAAGAAGATCAAGTAAAGCCCCAATTTTGATGAAGTTTAAAAGATCACCCTTGAGATTAGAATTGGGTGAGGAGGTGATTATATAAATGTACCAAGAAAACTAAGAGAATTATAAATGAAAGGGCTTACCAAGTCTCAATGTGTGTTGATGATGGCAATCTAGTTACTGTAGATTATGGAACACTATGACCAAGAATAAGGTTACATGAACCATAGAGTGAAAAGGAAGGAGCATCAATTTTTAAAGTTATTAGATCAAGTCCTCATATACATTATCTTTAAGACAAACCATTACCTTAATAGGACTTGAGTGAATCTAACATGGTATGGCACAAATCTAGGAGTCTATTTGGTCAATAGCATTTAATCTAAATTAGTTAACATTATTTCAATATAGAGTTATTGTGCATTTTTTGGAGCATACACTTAATAATTCTAAGTGCAAGGTGGTGTATGTAGTCTATAAAATACCACCTTGAAACATATATTATGTTATTGTTCTTATTTTTATTGATGTTTTTATTGTCATTATGTTATTCAATCAAGTATTGTTACTAATATGTAATTTATATTTTGGAGCATATATGTAACTCTAAACATTAATGGAAAGAGATTCAATATTTATTTAATGGTTGTTATCTTGATGTTTCTTTACTGTAATAATGTTCATATTTGGGTTTAGATATTAAGTATTTAAATAATACTAGTACATTGTTGAAATATATAAGTGGTAGTGTGTATCATTATTTAGGAAGAATCATATGAACCTCCATCTTCACAACTAACCCAACAAAACCATATACACTTTATCTTTGCCTTGGGTTAGTGCATAAGTTCACTTGCATGATATTCGACATGGTGAATTTTAGCATCAATATAAGCATGAGTGGCATAGGTTACATAGTAGGCACATAGGAAATTTACACAAAAAATTTGGACCTAAGATCCCTGACCTCAAAATAAAATGTCCTAGTTATGAGTGTGATGAACATATTGATTGTTTCTTTTAGAGTAACTATTTTGATTGCAATGATTATGTGCTGAATTATGACTATTTAAAGATAATTAGAAACAAATTACATACATTTTTTATAAGTTTAAAATCTATATTGTAATCCCATGTTCAGCCTAATATTTATAGAGTTAAATAAAACTATAAGAGATTGATATGATGAATTATTCCTATAAGCGTAGGAACAAAATAGAATCCTAAATATGTTTGCCTAGGTATAGATTGCATAGAAAAATAAGTCACTTATCAAGCTGTTTAAAGATTTTCTAGATATCTTTGATTGGTCTTATGAAGACTTGAAAGGGTATGATATTAGAATTATATAACATGAAATACCTATAAAACCATGCATTAAAATAATTAGATAGAAACCTCACAGAGTAAGTTCTTTGTTGTAAGACACAATAAACAAATACATCAATAATATGTTGGTTGGTGGTGTCATCTGCCCAATTAGATACTCATATTGCGTAACTAATTTTGTTCCTATTTTTAAAAATAACGGATACAATTGTTTGTGTGTTGATTTTTTAGATTTGAATAGGAATAGTACAAAGGATAATTTCCATCTGCCTAACACTGAGCAAATATTATTTCTTGTCGTTGGATCTAAAATGATGTCATTTTTGGATAGTTTTTCTTGTTATAAGTATATCTTTATGAAACCAAAAGATAGGCTTAAGAAAAAATTTACTATGCATAGAGGAACCTTTGCATATATTAGAATGCCTTTCAGTTTGATGAACATAGGTGTTACATTATTGGTACATTTATTTGCTTTATTGCATTTACTTATATTTATTATTGGTGCACTAATTATTTATTATAATTAGTTTATTACGTTGATTAATAATTTGCACCAGATAGGATAAGCTTGCTTAGCTAGTAGTCAATTTTGACACCTATCTTGTTATCATGGAGTTGCACTCCACTATTTAGGGTAAGATAGGATAAGATTACTTAACTAGTAGTCAACTTGTGTTGGTCATTTACACAATTTTGACACCTATCTTGTTATTGTTGAGTTGCACTCCACTATTCATGTAGTTAAATATTAGTTGAACTACACATGTTGTGTCAGTTCCTTGATCTTTATCTTTCCCGCCTTGCTTTATATAAGCAATGGATATTTATGTATTCATCATCAGATCAATATTGAATTATTAAATTAATTTATCATATTTGAGTTATTTATTCATTTCAATTATTATCTCAGATATATAGTTATTTTTTATTATTATTACTATTTTATCTCTTGTTCATGCTTTCTATTAGATTCATTAAATCTTGTATGTTAATTCTAACATGGTACGAGAGCTATCTTGAATCTTGAGATTGATAAATATTCAAGAGAAAAATATCCATATATAGGATCCATTTTTTAATTTTATATATAGGCTCACCATTGAGTTTAGAGTAACCAAGATAGTCAAAATCATCTATAATTTTATCCAGATTGGGCATAGGAGGTGAAATTGGCAAGGGTTTGATCCAAAAGCACCATCTCCAAATCTAGTGGGTGCCTAAAAATCAAAGTGTTTATAAGCAAAATGGACCTCATAGTTACATTCGGAAGGCATTAAAACCTATATATCCATATGAAATTTATCCAATTTAGACACAGTCGCCCGAAAGGCAAATTTTTTTTTGCTCTAAGGTACGTCCGTACAAACTGTGCAGGGCAAAAAAAATTGAGCAAGCCTCACGAATCAGTAGGCAAAATTGATAGGGTAAATTCAAGAGCCCTCCATTTAAACACCATGAGGTATTTTTGAGTGAAATACTTTTTGAAATATCTTAAAATTTCATGCTCTTCACTTCTGTACTTTCAATTTTCTTTAGAGTTATCCAACTTTTCCCAAAATTTAGGTTTTTCAATAGCAACTCTTTGCCATCCTCATTTTTGCAACTTCAGAGGCTCGTAAATTTCACAAATAACCTCATATTGAGGTCCCATTTTTTAAGAAATTTAATATTTTTTTTAGCACAACGCATTGGTGCAAAAAAATTTGTAACAAAATACATACTTTTATTTTACTTTTAGCCTAGTGGGCCTAATTGAGCTTTTTGTAAACTGAAAAATCTAGTCTCATAACTGCACTCAATTATAAAGTGCCAACAAATACTTGCTAGGTGGGATAAAACTAAGTAATTCAAAGAGGTTTTGTGGTGTGTTTTGTACTTTGATTTTTGCTTTGTGATGGTTTATTTCCAATTGCATCATGGTGAATCCTAAGTTCCCACTATTAATAGTATACAACTATAACACATGGAAATAGAATGATTATAATGCATTAATGATGCTAGGATATACGCCTTACATAACAACTCTTCTTACTCCACCTACTGATGCAAAAGAGTTACAACACTTTCTCTTTGAAACTACTAGGGTTATTAGATGCATTCAGTATTACATGTCTTTAGATTTGAATTTTCATCTTGAAATATGTACAAATCCAAAACATGCTTAGGATAAATTTGAATCATTGTTTATAAAAATAAATGAGGTTCGTGGTTACCAAACTGACAACAAACTCATCAGTTGGGATCCTTAAAGGTATGCTACAATACAAGACTACATCACTAAAGTCATAGATTTTAGAGCACAACTCTCTAAATGTAAAATTGATTAAAAGGATATTTAATTTATTTTTAGTGCCTTACACAAATTAGGTCATGAATATTCATCTTTTGTCTCTAGATTTTAGACTCATAGGCTCACATTGGGCACAACATATCAAATGCCCACCTTTGAAGTATTCTCTGAGATTCTAATGGCTAAAGAAGAAAAATTAATAGCTATGGGTCTAATCAATTCATCCAAATTTCAAGCTCTAGTTGCAAGTCAACCTCGGCTTAAACAAGTTGACATCAACATCAAATATAGGTTCAAGTTAAAAGAATAAGAATAATCAAAATAAGTCACAAAAATATAAAAATAAAGGGTAACTAGCTTCCTCACAAGGAGATTATAAATCCACTAATAAGAAAGGGGATTCATAAAAAAAGACTAGCACTCCTTACCCTTATTGTAAAAAGATATTTCATAGTGAAAAAGACTGTTGGAAGAAAGAGATTGATGACCTTAAGGGTCTTCTCAAGAATAATAACATCAATAAATCATCTTCAAAGGATTCTTCCACTCCTTCAAATTTAGGGAAAGGGAAAGCTACAGCACTAGTTTCACTGGTAAATTCTCCCAAGTCATGGGTACTTGACTCAGGTGTTTTGCACCATATGGGTTTTGATCAAGAATATTTTTTTGCATTAGAACTAAGTTCCTTGCCTCATATTATCATAGGTGATGATTCTAAGGTAGATTTCATAGGAAAAGGTACAATTGATTTTGATAGTGGTCTATTTGAGGATGTCCTTTGTGTGCCAGAGTTATTAACTAACCTTCTCTCTATCTACCAAATCAGTCACTTCGATACTAGTAAGAAATTTGATTTCACATCCGATTCTATATCAATCATAAAATTAGAAGAAAATGTCTTAATTACAATGGAAAAAATCAACAATCATAATTGGCTTTATTTATTCTCCCATTTTTTGCCTCAATCTTCCTCTACAGCTTTGCTCTCACATACTGATTTAGTGAGCAAGCTATGGTATGAGCGGATTGGTCATCTAAACTACCACTATATATAGTAGCTTAGTCAGCATGAGATGGTTACAGGACTTCTATAGATTTAGTTTTTATGGGGAGTATGTCATGGTTGTGCCTTAGGTAAACATCCAAAGGATAATTTTGATAAAGAGAAGGCTTGGAAGGCTATACAAGCCCTTAAACTTTTTCATAGTGATTTAGCAGGTCTATTACCTACTTTATCTTTTGGTAAAACCCATTATGTTATCAAATTTATTGATGACTATTCTAGATATACTTGGGTTTATTTTCTAAAACTTGAGAGTGAAGTATTTGATAGATTTCTAGAGTTTAAAGCTCTAGTAGAGAAACTATCTAAGAAATATGTCAAGATCCTCTACACCAATAATTAGAGAGAATATGTGAACAATTATGTGCTCTTGAAGTAATTTATCTTTATCATTTAGTTGCATACACACCTTAATAAAATGGTGTAGTAGAGAGGAAGAATGGATTCTTTAAAGAGATGACAAGTTGTATGATTCATGCAAAATCATTAGTACCTGAGTACTGGGTGGAAGTGATTAATTATGTTGCATATATACATAATAGAGTTCCTCACAAATATTTAAAGGGTATAACACCTATTGAAACTTAGTGGAATAGTAAGCCATAAGTGCATCATTTTAGATTCTTTAGTAGTCCAGCATGGGCTCACATACCTTCAAACAAGTGCTTTACTTTAGAACAATAAAACCAGACTTGCATATTTGTGGGATATCTTGATGGTGTTAAGGGATATCGACTCATTGATCTAGATTCACATGAGATTATTATAGTAAAAAGTGTTTACTTGAATAAATTCCTTCAAACTTATCTTTTAACATTTCTCATTCTTCTTCCTTAAAAGAATTAGATAGCAGTGATGATGATACTCCTACTTCATCTACTCACAGGGATGATGAGGTAATACCTCCCCAGCTAGATTTAGAAAATTAGATTCCAGTTCCTCCTCCTCTTCCTCCAGTTCCTTGTCTATTGATGCCTTTATGGGCTAGATAGACTTTGGAGGGTGCAAACCCTCATGTTGGGGATCCATTAGATAGAAGGAGAACATGGTCACAACATGATCTTCCACATTCCTACACTGCCACAACTTTTGACCCATAATCTTTTTAAGAAGCCATAGGGATAGTTGAGTGGGATTCAGTGATGGATGAAGAGTATGATTCATTGATTATATATAACACTTGAGATCTTGTTCATCTTCCGAAAAGAAGAAAATTAGTATGATGTAGGTGGATATATCAGACTAAGTTTGCAATGGAAGGAAATATTGATAAGTATAAAGCACACTTAGTGGCCAATGGTTTTTCTCAAGTGGAAGGCATTGGATATACATAAACCTTTGCACCTATTGCTAAGATGAATTCCATTTGATTGATACTGGCTATTGGTGCAGCTCATTAGTGGGATGTATATTAGATGGATGTGAAGAGTGTATTTTTTCATGGGGATCTTCATGAGGAGATATATATGGAGTAGTCGTAGGGGTTCATTCAGGATTCTTCATTGGTGTGTCACTTTCAGAAGTCTCTCTATGGTCTAAAATAAGCCCCCAGGTCTTGGTATTCTAAGATGGACACATTTCTTCTCTCAATTGGGTTCTTGAGATGCCACTCAGATCCAAATATCTACATTCTATGAAAGGAGGATTCATTATTATACTTAGTGATCTATGTTGATGATCTCATTATTACACAAAGCACAACATCCATCATCAATAGTGTTAAGACTACACTTCATGATAGATTTTCTATGATAGACATGGGCCTATTGCATTATTTTCTCATGATTCAGATAGCACAATCTTCTTCTAGGATCACTCTTTCATAGCCCAAGTATGCCATGGACTTGTTATCTTGATTTCACATAACTAATTATAGGCCTACACTGACTCTCTTCTTATTTGAAGTTAAAATTGAGATTCATTGTTACACTCCCTTAGTTAATGCCACATTGTATAACTAGCTTATAGGCAGCCTCATCTATCTGACTCATACATGGCCTAACATTTCATATGTAGTTGACATGGTTTCACTCTTTATGCAAACACCACATGAGATTTATTAGAGAGTTTTCAATTGCATTTTGAACTACATTCAGGGCACTATTAGATACAGAATTCACTGTACAGTAGGCATGGGTTTAGACTTGGTGGGATACATAGATTTCGATTAGGTTGGTGATTATGATGATTATAAGTCCACTTGTGGTTATAACTTTCACTTTAGATCCAACCCCATTTGTTGGTAGATAAATAATCAGCATGCTAATGCTCTTTCATCTATAGAGGCTAAGTATTATGGTGTTGTTAATGCCACTACTGAGGCTATTTGGCTTCAGAATATTCTCATTGAGCTTAAAGTTCTATTTTAGAAGCCATCAGTCATCTACTATGATAACCAAAGCACTATCTAGATCTCAAAAAATCCAATTCATCATCAGAAAGCTAAACACATAGAGATCCATATGTGCTTTATCAAGGCACTAATTCAAGTGAAGATCATTGATATTCAATATTATCCTATGGAGGAGTAGATTGTCAATATTTTCACAAAACCTTTTGCTAAGAGAAAGTATCTTCATTTGTGATTTCTTTTGGGGGTGCAGGACATCAATTCTTCAGGGGACATCAGTTCTTCAGAGGGGTCTCATTAGACCTTCATTTTGAGGACGAGTTTTTTTCCTTTAGGTTTTCTCCTTTCTTCATCTATTTGTACAGAATACCTAATATGGCTACACATTGTCAAGAATCTTATTTGCATAACCCTACCTAATCTTCGCTTATGGGTGGGTGTTAGTGAATTTAATTTATTTATTACATTTACTTGTATTAATTATTAGTTCACTAATTACTTATTGTAATTAGTTTATTACATTGATTAATAATTTTCACCAGATAGGATAAGTTTGCTTAGCTAGTAGTCAACTTAGACAACTATCTTGTTACCGTGGAGTTACACTCCATTATTTAGGGTAAGATAGGATAAGATTGTTTAACTAGTAGTCAACTTGTGTTAATCATTTACACAAGTTTGACACCTATCTTGTTATTATTGAGTTGCACTCCACTATTCATGTAGTCAGATATTAGTTCAACTACACATGTTGTGTGAGCTCCTTGATCTTTATCTTGCACACCTTGCTCTATATAAGCAATGGCTATTTGTGTATTCATCATTAGATCAATATTGAATTATCAAAGTAATTTATCATATTTGATTTATTTATTCATTTTAATTATTGTCTTGGATATACATTTATTGTTTATTACTATTATTGTTTGATCTCTTGTTCGCTTTTTATTAGATTCATTATATCCTATATGCTAATTCTAACACCGTGCATGTGGATTTTGATGATCTGATTGGGAGAAATATTTGAGTCTATTTAGATGACCTTACAAAAAAATCAAAGAGGTGAAAAAATTATA
The DNA here is from genome assembly GCA_037957365.1 of Torreya grandis. Classification (NCBI taxonomy): domain Eukaryota; kingdom Viridiplantae; phylum Streptophyta; class Pinopsida; order Cupressales; family Taxaceae; genus Torreya; species Torreya grandis. The sequence continues at coordinate 2,658,910 of JARHVA010001530.1, read as the reverse complement.
TTGATCATTTGTGTGAAATGCTCACTCATTACAATAAGTTTTACATTTTTCATAGCACAAAGAAATCAATTTTTAGGTACCAAATGGTAAATTACTATGTCATGTCATATTGGAAAACTAGATCTCTATTTATCTTGATCAAATTATGCCCATCAAAGATATTCATCCACCAAAAATGGGTCTAGCTTGTGTTCCTTCTTTGTAAAATTAAATGTTATTTACAATTTCATTTCTTATTTTGATGACAAGGCAACACCCTTGCAGGTTTTACTAAATAAAAGTTTTGATTTTGTATGGGACATGTGTTATGATACATCCTTTGATGATGTCAATGAATATATTTATACTAGACCCATGTAAGCAAAATTGGATTTAAGAAATCCTTTCATTATAAATGTAAATTTAACTAATAAATCCACACTATTGTGATAAAATAGTTTTATGATAAAAGGGAAGAAATACCCATAGGTTTTTATGAATCAATTTATTAAGGATGTATAAACAAGAAACCATTTGATTGAGAAGTTTTTATTTGCTTTGATTTCATTTATGGGTAAATTTGAGTATCTCTTAATGCATAATAAGGTTTTTGTTGGATCAACCATTCATGTTTTTTGATACCTTCTTAAGTAACCTATATTGAAAGGTAGGTTAACAAAGTGGATTTTCATAATAATAGAGTTTAACCTTGAGTTGTAAACTTGTAAGACAATCAAAGATAATGACTTAGAAAAACACCTTGTTTAAAATGCTTCATATGATGTGAATGCTAATGTCCTTGTCATAAATTAAAAAGGCAAGCTAAGCCTAATTTTCAAATTATTAAAGGTAAAGGAATTACAATAAAATTTAAAAATGGCTTAAAGTGCAAGATTTGGATTACCAGCTTTTACAAGAAGAATGACATCACAACTTGGTCTTTTATTTCCAAAATCAATCCAACCTAGATTTATCAGAAAAGAAATAAAGGAGAGCTTTGAGATTGCAAAAATAAATTTTAACTCGCTCAAGATTTTTTTTCTTGCAAATAGTGATGGCATTTTTTTGAGATGTTTAACACATGATTCTAAATTGAACAAGTACTTAAGATTTGTGTTGAATATTTGTGGTGGCATTATGTTTTGAAGGCTAATATACATAATATTTTCGCATGTGTTGTTATTGGTCAACCTTATCCAAAGATGCTTACCACCAATTCAGATCTTGCAAGTCATGTCCATGTTTGCAGGGAGATACTTATTACCTATTATGCCTCTAAATCTAGTGATTCCAAAGAAAACTTTTACCAAGTGAGGAATTGATTTTATTTTATATATACATCCACCTTGTTCTCCTAATCATAGATATATCTCGAAAACAGTAGATTACTTTACTAAATGGCTTGAAGTTGTTGCTCTTAGGAGTTTTGTCACATCTAAGGTAATCATTTTTTTTCTAAAAATCAAATCTTCTATCATTTTGGTGTATCATTTCAAATAATTTTAAATAATCGTCCTCAATTCATTTATAATGAGAATTTGGATTTCATATGACAATATATAATTATTCCCACATATTATTTAAGATATTACCCTCTAGAAAATGAGCAGGCTCAATCAAAAAATAGAAATTGGATTTGCATTATGAAGAAAAATTGTTAGTGAAAAAAAAATTAAAAAATTCAAACGGTTTGGGCTAACCAAACCATAGGTAAAGCCAAACCCATTTTTTCTCCATTTATGTTTCCATGTAGTTTCAAAGCTACTATGCCAATTGAACTAAAATTTTATTTGATATAAATTCTTTGGAGTATGGATATGATGATCCCAACACCTTACAACAGAGACTTGATGATATATTAACTCTAGCTGAAATTAAATCCACGATAGAGACTTGATTGTATATTAGCTTTAGATGAAACTTAATATTTTTTTGATAGAAATGTCTTTAAAAGCCTTCCAAAATCTGAATTATCATCTTATTTTGGTACAAATCATTAAAATATATTTGAAAACACCACAACTTTGATTGTGTTTAGGCCTTTTTTTTAAAAAAAAATCTTGCAAGAAAAAAGTTCTTTAATTGTAGGATTTAGATGGTAATTGACCATGTCACATAGTAAATGGCCATCATTTTAAGCATTTCTATGTTTGAGTTAGGTGTTTTTGTAATTTAATATTTATTTTCTTTTTTGTTTAAAATTATTTCTTGTATCATTTTTTTGGTTTCATGGTTTTAATATTTGTCATGTTTGATTGCATAAGTGTTCACATTTGAAGTGAAGTCAGAAACAAAACAAGCATGGATTTATATGTATGTTTTATTTTTAACTAAAAAGTAGATATGAACATAATTTTAGTTATATTTTGATATTAAATTTATTAAGGATTGTGTATGTTAATGAAATATTTCATATTTAGATTTCATGTGTTAGATTCCCCACTACTACCTTTCCAACCCTTGTTTTCCCAAAAATCTCTATTCCCTTTCTTTGAGCCATGCTAGACAAATAATTCATCCCTATGTTGTATGATTTATTTGAAGAGGTTTCCACTTAGTGACTTACTAAATAATTGTACCTAATTTTACTCTTAAGTAAATTTTGTAACTCATATTATTATATCCCTTTTTTGTCTTTGAAATAGGCCAACAAGGTCACCATTGTTATTACCAAATTTACACCCACTCTTTTGAAAATAAATCACTCATGTTCTCTTTCTTTCTTGTAATAAGACCATTTTATCATCAACTTTATTTCTAGTGGAGGCCAATTTTTTCTATAATTTAGCCATTGATTGTTGAAGTTGTCATTAAAATGCTTGTTGTGCATAATCATTGCTAAGTTTGATCCATAATTAACTTTCATTTCAATTGATATTTAGTTATCTTGTTGAGATAATTAGCTTTTCAGAGTAGAATGGATGGTGATATAAGTATTGTGATGGATTTTCAAGGCAAGTGACAAGTATATATGTAATATATTGTGTTGTTATATTGTCATGATATTTCAATTTTTGAAGCTCTTATATTGGTATTATGAAGTTTTAAAAGTGATATTATGCTAAATGACTAATTTGATGATAATTTAAAATTTTATTTTGAGTACACAAGATTTTTTTATGAGGGCCCACCAAGCTCTATAATGAATATGAATCCTTGATATTTTTTGAGCTTAGTTTATGTCTCCTTAACATTTGAAAAAAATATATAATTATATGGAGACATGTTATAAGGTATAATGCTTAAGCGTATAATGAGGTATGGTGTTTAATTTTATTATTAAGCATGATCTTGTGGAACTTTTCAAGAGGTACAGTTTCCTTTAGTCATTATATTATCTTAACTCTATACAAACACTTTGATTATTGCTATCTTATGATGGATTATCATTTCGAGCCCTCCATGGTTTCTTTTCCATCTTTATTTAGATGATTTTTAGTCTCACAAGAAATAATATTTGTATAAATAAATAAAAATATTTAGGGAAATGTTAGTATTGACTTTTTGAATGCTTTATTGTTCTCATGTTCTCCCTAAAGAAGGTAGTTTACTATCAAAAATGAGATGTCATGGTTTTTGAAGTGTTTTGGGTTGTTAATGTTTTCAGAAAAAAATCATTTAGTTTTTGAATATTTCTCAATCAACAAATTGAACTGTCTATTTTTTTGCCATTTTGTTCTAAGAGTTTATGTTTTTTTTATTGTGTTTTGAAAATTGAGATCTTGTGTTTAGTGCTCAATCTTGTAATTTCCATTTTATTAGTGGAACTTAGTGTTACACAGTAATTTTAGCTTTACAACCATTTTAGAGTATGATGAAGCCCCAAACTGATGGATTATTTATTTTGTGTTTACTTAATATAAGGGTTTCTAAGACTATGATAAAGATTTTTTTTATATTTTATTAATTAACATTCTTTTCTAAGCTTAAAAAAGCTAATACACAATGAAGAGGTTTTTGTTTCTTGAGATATTCTTTAGAGACGGTCAAGTCTATATTATTTCTTAAGGTCTCAAATATTTTATTTTAGTTGTCAAGAATGTTTACCTTATTCTTAATGCTCAAATGATCTGTGCTCTTTTTAAGAACCTATATAATGAAGGTTTCCCTAAAAAAATTAATCTCAAGTTGCACTTGGACTTGTTTAGATTGATCCCTTATCTCAGTTTTTGAATGGAATGAGATGCGACTATTTTTTAGATTTTTTTTTTCATTGATTAATATTACTTAAGCAATCATATCTCTTGGAAATTGGTTTTATAATGAGATGAAAATATCACTCAAGTGAATTGTCATGTTTTTGACTCTACATAGGTATTTTAAGGTTGAATGTAGTTTTAAGTAGAACTTTTTGAAAGCTCTTATGGACTAGCTCAAAGTATTTTTCTTCTTTTTTGGAGTTGGAAATCGGTTTTTATAAGGAATTTTATTTCTTTATAGTAATTTAATTGTTCATGATTTTGTTTTAAAGATAACAGGGTGGCTAGTTGGGGTCATGGTGAAGGTTCCCAAAATTTCTAGCCTAGAGTTGTTTGAAACAAAAGTTTCTCAAAAACAATTGGGACAAAATAGAGGAAAACCTTTAGGGGTCATAGGGGTCCTAGCATATTTCAACATGGTGGTAGGCCTTTATAAGGATATCACTTAGAACCAAATGCATTAAATGGACTAAATCAAGGCACACAAGTCTCTTTGCATTTTGATTTGAGGTAGCCTCAAGTATGAAATATTTTACATATTGAATCTCAAGGTATTTTCACTCATCTTTTACCTAATATGGATGTATAAATCACCCTTAATATATGTTTAATAGCTCATCTGGTAATAGTTTGAATTTGTGTGAACCCATTAATGGTTCTCCTAACCATTTATTTCACTCTTTTCTTCTTGATTTTTTGTTACTCAAGTTGCAATGTGTTGTTCTAAATTCCCCTATTTCGAATAAATATTTGATTCAAATTGTCCCATATGCTCTTAGAAGCACAAATTATTGTAAAGATCATAGTTCTACATCTTATAATGTAATTACAACTTGTGATATGGTCCTATCCACTTATAAATGTGTTGGGTCCTCTTCCACCTTGTCTTTGGTTACAGAAGTTAGGAGAAAGATAAATATTGAAGTGGAACATGATTTTGGGGTTATCACACATGTTGAAATGTGAATAAATTCATAGGAATATGTCAATTGTAATACATATTGGGGCATTCCACTTGTAGAACTTACTTGTTCTGAGCCAACAAAAAGTGATGAAGGATTAAAGATCTTGATTTAGACACAAAAATATGGTATTGCATAGTTAGAAATGTTATCCTTGACCTAACTTTACTTTACATGAATCATGGATACACATATGGCTCTTACACAATATTCTCTCATATCTATTTTATTTTTGTGGGCCTAATATTATGTATATTCACCTATAAGAGTTCCCTAGTTTATGTCTAACCTACTAAATACCATACTCAAACTATCTTCATATTAGTATTCATGTCTTCTAGATGAGTCCATTAGAAATACTATTCTTACAAAATTTTAGAGGTATCCAACTTTGACTAACCAATAAATAGTCATTTTTAAAATTCAAATTAGCTTTATGGGTTGGCCCAACATTATGCATGTTGTTACTGTTGTAAATTACCCAAAGAGACCCATATAATACAAAATATGTCTAAGCCTATTTCCATATTGAGAATTATCATACAAGAACTAATCAAAGCCTATAGTATCAATTGCACATTTAAATGGACTACCCTAAAATTCTCAAATCATAAATAAGTCACAAGGAGCGGGCCCTAGCCAAATTTCAAGCACCTAAACCAAGTCAAGTGTTGAAAGATAGATAATAAATAGAATTCATAAATGAATCACTTTACACATATACACCTAAATATGACAATGATGTGTGGTTTGAATTCCCTCCTCAGAGTATTGGTTACCTAGAAAGCACTCAGTCTTTTATTTGGGAGTGGTTAGGGTCAGCTTAACCCATCCTTCTTCCTATTTTTCAAGTGTAAACCTAGTGTCGAAAGTGGAGATAAGGTTCCAAAGTGAAGGAGACATGTTTTATGGATTTGTGTACACAATGAACACCTAATATTGTACACGAAGACATTTTTAAAGTAGGAACAATAACATGTGATAGTATAGTGAGGTATAGCTCACACAGACTAATATAAAAATAAAATATGCCTCTATACTAACACTGGCATCTAGATCCTGATGGACTCATCTAAAAATATCCAAAGACTTGCATTCCTAATATGAGAAATTTATAATCCATTTCTAACCCCCTTTCTTTTACAAATGGTCTCATCCCTACACAAAATAGTAACAAGCTATTATAATTATTCAATCGTACTCTACGTTAGCATTTAAATTTGTGTTTTATTGTCATATATTAAACAATCTAAATATTAAAAAAAATGTCTTATTAGATCACATTAATCAAATATAAGGTAAAACATATGGGTTTAGATCTTATTTTTGAGTTCCCCATGTATTAAGGAAATAAATATTTTTTAACTTTACCCTAGCCTTCTATATATCTCCATGATTTTATTTTATGCCATATCAAAAGGCTAGTTCCTATGTTCCTCTTATATAAAGTTCTATGTTAAGTGGTGTTGAAATTAAACATAATAGAATTCCTTTGACTCACACTAAAATGGCTAAAGTAAGTAAGATGCATATTCCTTATTCTTCTTTTTATTTTGATGCAAATATTAATAATGCTTGAATGTTCAAGTGCAAGATCATATTATTAATAATCAAATTCCTAATTTAGAATATACTAATCAAGATAACATTGAATACTAAGATAGAATCCATTTTGTTTACTTTAATGGGATAGATCTAAAATAAGTTGAGGCTTTGGGTACATTTAAATGTAGAATCCATCAACAACCTAATGACTTGGACCAATTTTTGAAGGTAATTATTAAGGCTAAAAAATCATAAAAATCTAAGGTTGTTGCATCTGAGGAACAAAGTGATCCCTTGAATGATATCCATCAACCTTTTAGAGTTATTGACCCCTAAAATAGATGTTCAAACTACTACCACTTATAATATACCTATGTTTACATATATGGTTATAGATGTGATGCCCACTCAAGGTGTGGGGACAACACAATATTTCCCTTAGATTTTTATGCATATCCATTTACATTCAACTTTGTACATCTTATGATTGCAACTCATGTCACACATCATCCATGCCTACTACATAATCCCTCATATATATTGTTATAAATATATAAGTTATGGTTTTGAAGTTAGAGTAGGGTGTTTATATAGTGATTAATTTGATTGATTCTCATTATTTGCTTCATAATCTATTATCCCCAATGATTTAAAATTTTCCCTGATCTATAAGTTTTTGTATCTCTTAAGCTTACATTATATGATGGTAAAGGTGATCCTGAGAAGCATCTAAGAGCCTTTCACATAACATGCTTAGACCATGCACTCAATGACAATTTGTTGACTAAATTATTTCCATGAAGTCTTAATGTCTATGCATTATAATGTTTTTATAACTTCCCATTCCAATAAATTAAAGAACTTAATCCTTTGACCAATTAGTTTCTAGCACATTTTTAAATCAATATCAGTGAGAAATTATCTTTATCACAAATTTAAAAAATAATCAAGGATTGAATTAACCAATAAGTGATTATATGCTTTTGTACAAGAATATGCTTTCTAATATGACAAATTTAATGACTGATAATGAGTTACAATATATATTCAAGTAAAATTTTTTTCCCCTCTCCATGAGTTTATCATGTTCAAGAGCTTCACATAATTTGATGAGATTCCATATAGTTAGAGGTTGAGAATTTAAACTCATATCTTTTAATAAGCTAAATAATGTAGCTAATAATCTAACAAAATTAATTTTAAAGTTTCAAATAAAATTGTAGACACACAAAATTGACATTTAAGTTAAAATCATGCACTTTTGACCACTCTTTTACACACTTAGCTTTAGACTTGTCTTTGGGTGCCTTTTGATCGCTTTCAACCACTTTACACACTCTTCTAAGTTGATATATGACCCCTGAATCAACTTAGCCCTATCTTGGTTAACCTTAGATGCCTTTTAGGTCCTGCATAACACTTAACATGATAAAATTACCCATTGGACAAGATCACACTTCTCTAGTGTCTTCCCCCCTCCTATGTTCCTAGAAAATAATGGTGAATTTACCAAATTCAAAGCTATAATAAATTTGAACCCTATCTCTAAGAAGCCCGATTCAAATGATTTTCCATGATATTCAACTATATAAGCACTTTTCAAAACATTTGGCACATAGGAGGATTATACACTAGAAAACACCACAATCACACTTTCACATCGAGAGTGGAATACCTATTTACCCAATTCTAATTACATGTATCCCTATTAACCTAGAGCTCAAGTCTGAATATAGGTTATAGGTCACAAGTCATGGTTAGAGCATCTAATCACATCATTATTATACCATCATCTAGCACATTGCACCAACGATTCACACACCACCATAGCAAGGGATAACTACATGAAGTTTGATGCCTCTTTAGAGTATTGATATGTAGGCAACGCTCAACACATGGGGTGTTGAAGTCTCATCCAACTTTAACTGCTAGTTCTTTTTTCCCATTGATTTGCATTGGTCTTCACATGTCAAGGAACTAGGGTTTTTGGAAGAAAAATAATCACACAGTTGTCTCCATAATTAATCACAAGCTCTTGCACCTAATATAATCTCTACAAATAAAAGCACAATGAACCTAGAAACCTTAATTTCTTCACTACAAGTGGACAAGATTACTCTAGGTTGGAGAGGAGTGTCACCCCTCTAATTCCCTCTTCCCAACACTATTATCTAAGCCCAAATCCAATTCTGTAATCTTGATTCCAGTCACAGACCCCTCTACACAACAAGTTTTATAGCTTGATTCCTCCTGGAGGCATAATTTCTAGCTAAGTTGTTATTTTATCCTTGCACTAATATTTTTAATAAGTTTATAGAATGTAATAGTTCCAACTTAGTGAATATTATCATTTTTATATTATTCTCTTGATTTTTCATAGTAGTGTTGTCATCTAGGGTTTTCACATAAATCTCAAATTTGATAAAACATATTGGTGAACCCATATCTTATTTAAATAATTTCAAACCCTAACCAAAAATGTTTCTAGGGTTTCTACCCTTCTTTTTCATATTTCCAATGGATATGTTAGGATTTTTAGATCTAAAATATTTTGTTATAGAAACAATCTTCCAAGTTTTAATGTCATATTTTAAGGATAAGAAATGATCTCTTCCTCCTCCTAACCTCCAAAATCATGATAACTACTTTCCCTCTAACTAGGTCCATGTTATCAATCATACAAGAGGAGAAGCATCCCATCATATAGTACCACATAAAGTTAATCAACATATCCTTCGTTAATCCCCTCTACCTCCCACATTTTCTCTTCAAGGCATGTGCCTACATGTTCAATCTGAAGCACCTAGGGTCTAAATTTGTGAGACTCTAAAGGATTAAATCATCAGTATGGAAGAGTTAATAAAAGGTTACGTAATCAAATTTTTTTAGTGAAAATATCACATTATTGGAAAATAAAATCACATATGCCAACTCTCTATAATATACATTAGTGTTAATCGTGTTTGTACATATTCATCTAGCAAGCTATGCTTGATGAATAAATATACAATAAATGATTCAAAAAGTATTCAAAGGTCTAATAAGAGTTCAAGTGAGCTTCTATTGGTAATGATTCAAAATAATTTGACAAAACTACCTCCTCTACATCCTCTAAGAAGATCAAAATACTATTATGTATATCACAGAATGCATCAGCTTCATATAGGTCATCTTTTGGCATTGAGAAATAAAATACAAAATATAATTGATAGTGGTGATCCTAGAAGTGATACATCAATTAGACAACCCACAATGGAACAAGAGCAAAACTAGAGAATGACAAAATTAGAATTGATACAAAAGTGGTTACCAAAGAACAAATTAGAGCAAGATAAGGTTCAAAAAGTAAAATTAAAGCAAGTAAGAGAATAAAAGTAACAAGATCAAAAATAAAATTACAAAGGAAATATTTTTCAAATCAACGGTTACAACAAGAAAAAGTAGCATTACAAAAAGAGAAGTTACAAAATCAAAGTCAAGATAAACAAAAAATAATTATTAACAGAGGGTTTGTAACAAAACAAACTCCAAAGCATGAAATACCTAATAAAGATATAGTTTCAAGTGTGGTTCCAAATGAGTTGAATAAAAACATTCATCTTTTCTATAGACTTTGATCCTTAATCCACTCATAGATGGCAAGCAATGTACTAGTGTTATGATCAATAACACTATTGAAATGAATGTTTGTAGCATGACACTCTTACAATTTCTTAGATATGATAAGAAACATTTGGGTAAGAATAATTTATCCACATCATTTGTTGGATCTATTGAGCTACCTTGCACAGTTGAGACAAAAACAAGTTCAATGGTATTTCACATATATCCTAGTTTGGCACAATATAACATCAAATTAGAAAGATTATAGATGATAGAAATGAGGAAAATAATACATAAATATTAAAACCATGTCACATTTACACATTAGAGTGTAATGATCACAATTTCAAGAGAAGATAGAGTTTCTTCAAATCAAGAAACCAATAGAATGCATACTTTTAGGTAGCATACAAATAAATACGAGTAATGGTGTATCACTAAAGACACATGACATAGTAGATATTTAGAACAGAAACTTGTATAGTCAAAACCATAGTATGGGTCAGCTCCTTATTCGTATCAATATATAAATGAAGACAAGAATGGCATTTTACAAATTCAAAATCTTGATGATGATTATAATAATCTAGATTGGTATGATCCTAATGATACTGATTATGCCCAAATATGAATATGACAATGCTACAGGACCTACACAGCAACATGATACTCTTAATTTCTAAGAGATCACCATTCCTTTGTTTAATACAAGATCTATTGATGGTAATAATCTTAAGGGATTCATCGGTTAGTGTCTTTCTCTCTATTTATTAGTTCATATATATGCCAAAAAATACAAAAATAGTAAAATATTGTAGAAAATAACAAAATCAAGACATGTGCATGTTTATAAGTACTTTTTCATACATTAGTTCAGTTGTGCATAGTATTATATATGTTTTATCTAGTTTTATAGCATACATGTTTCACTAGTGTATATGAGTGACTATAAATTACACAAGACATTATTCCTAGAAATAATTACATGTGATTTTACTGTTACACACTTAGAAATTATAGTTAGACAAGAGCATTGTGGAGGATAGGAATGTAGTTCTCTAGTATCCTTCACCTTGATCTTGTCCCAATGAGCTCAAACTATCACTACTTGATTTCAAACTTCACACAGGTTTCCTACAACATGTAATTTCAATAGCTATCTCACTAAGGGCCTAACAAACACAAGTTTTATCTTTTCCCATATTATCTTACTCACATGCTCAATAATTTACGTCATATTACATATTAAAATATTGGTCACTCATTAACATTGTGATATACTATTGCCTATTTACATTAATATATATTACTCAAATTACAACTTTGATCTCGTTGATTAGAATAAATAACCATGCATGCTTTTTTTATTACTTTCATAGCTTCATATCTTATATGTACTTCTTTGTTTTCTCCAAGGACATTTGAACATGTCATTTCCAAGTGGCTCTAAACCTTTATATCTTTGATTGTATGTGTGGCAAGACATTTAAATATGTCCTTGTGTATGTCTTATATTCATGCATGTAGACATTTGAACATGTTCTTCTATGTGGCTCTAAGCCTTCATTATTTCTTTGTATGGACATAAGGGTATTTAAACATGCCTTTGTATGTGTCTTCTATTAGAGTGAGTGACATTTTAACATCCTTTTTTTTACCCCTTATCATTCTATCATATGTTTTGTGTGTTGTGTGTGTACTCTTTGATTTTATGCATCATGGCCATGCAATTTTCTTACTTTTTTTCTCATATTATGATGCCATGATGGACATCATGCACCTAACCCTTTTTAATTCAATGATGGACATCATTCATTACTCCCTAAGTAGTTCTATTTATCATTATATACTCAATTGAACAAATTATCTATGTGTTTCACTGTCACATCTATCTAGACACACTTTTTTAAATGCTTCTTTTCACATGCATATTACACTATCACTATGCTCAATTTACATTTAGAATGATGCCATGTTTTTACATGATGTAATTATTACTTAAATTTATATCTTTACATCATAATAACCTACATCATAAGCTTGTATTTTGATTTAATTTCTTATGCAGACTCAACAACTCACCTCAAAAGAGTGGGAATCAGTAGAGGTTTATCTTAGAGACTAGGCTTCCCAAATCAGCATGTAGACATGATCTAATAGTGATTACATAGTTAACACAGTTTTAAGCTCAAAAAACACATAAAATGTCAATTTGGATAGAAGCACCACATTATATAGGAGATCATTGCTCTAGTGTCCTTCCTAACATTATTTTCAAAATGCCTAAAAAATAAGGATTTTTAGAATTTCTTAGAACCTCACTTTACTTAGATCAGTATTCAATGGTTTTATAGTCTATATTTACATAATTACATAGAATTACATATTTTGTCTCATATTTTCTTATTTTGGGTGAAAACATGCATGACATGTTGTTCTAAGTTAGCATTCAAGTTTTATTCAAAATCATAGTTGCTTTACTCAATTTTAGAATCTATATGCATTAGATATCAGTTGGGGGAATGTGTGTGTGTTGACATGAAAATTTTTCAATGTGACATATGTTTTTTCCATCAATAGTCACAGGACAAGGTACCTCCCCTATTAATATGAAAATCTACCTTTATTGAAAACTAAAAAGGATGTCGAAAAGGAAATTAATTACAATAAAAATGGTTTTTGGCAGTATATTACTTTTAACCATAAAGTATGAAAAGGTGACAGAAGGAAAACATGAAGTAGATTGACTGGAGGAAGAAATATGTTTAGAATAGAAGAAAAATGAAAAGTCTAGTAAGCCAAACCTAAAGACTTATTAAAAATGTCAAGAAGGTGGGTAGTTTCTCTAGAAGAAAATCTCTCTCATTCAATGGATAAGAAAGATGTTTTATGTTCATAAGAATACACAACATACACCAAAATAATTATCTATAATTGATAAAAAAATGTTACAACTATATTATATTTCCTTGTAAAAAGTGAAAATTATTATTTTACTCCATCAAGGTTTCACTATTTCTAAAAATTAATAATGTAGATTCAACAAGAAATTCTACAACAAAATTTGTGTTTTTAACTAATCAATCATATTTTCAGCAACATTTTAAAAGAAAAAGAATTAGATATTTGAATGTATAAACATACATTTCTATGAAGACAATTTAAACATAAAGTTTGTAAAATTTCTCCTTATATTGATTCTCTTTGAGTTTTAGATAAACATCCCCTTTCTTTGTCTCGCTAGAAAATTCAAACTATCAAGAACTTGTATAAATGAGATTTTAACTCATATATCGGTTAAAATGGGTGGTTATGATGTGTAACCACATTTTTTTAATTTTTGAGGACTTTTAAAAGCACATTAGCTAATTTTCACAACTTAAAACTTGAAAAAACATGTTAGATGATTTGCATAAATTTCAAAAATGTGTTGGTGTTTTTACACAACTTGAAAAGTAATTTTGCATAACTGCCAAAAGCATGATAGAGAATTTGCATGACTTAGAATTTTAAAATTTAAACTACAATGTGTACATTACTCATTAAAAATTTATGAAAATGGAAATTTACAAAGATAACTCAAAAACCTTAAGACAAAAATAAGTCAAAATATGATGACAAGTTATTCTTGTTCATTTTCATTGAGAACAATATGAAACTTTTCTTCCTTTGGTTGTGAATTATTTTCTTTGAATTCATTGAACTTATTAATAATCTCTATCACTTTATCTTCATCGAGTCCATCTGAATATGTGTAAGTTATCTTTGCATCAAAATATAAATCTAACATCTTCTGTGTTGTTCCATGTAGTCTCTTAAGCATTGCATTGAAGTTCTGCAAATTATTATAATAATTAATCAACATCTAAATTGACTCATAATTGAATGCAAATTTGGAAGTGAGGAACTCCTCAATATTCTTCCTAAATTGATCGATAGTGGTCTCTTCATAAACCAATTTCCCATTATCATCAGTGAGTCTGCATTTCAATTTTCCTACCCCTCCCATTACTTTAAGGACATAATCACCTCTCATTGATTTAGATTCATTGAATTTATTAAGACTTTCTTCGATAATACAAACCCTAAATTTGGTAGCTCCAAAAAACTTAGTGAGTTATATAATTTATTATTTTTGGATATATTTTTCTTGAATAAGATCATCTGGACAATTTTAGGAAAAATCTTCTAGCTTGAGAAGTAATCCACTCCATTTTTGTACTTCTTGATTAGATTTTGATTGACTCTTAGAACACAAGGTAATCATTATTTGAATGGTAGTGATACCTTGTTGTAATATTTGTTTAGACTATTTTGTTGCCTTACCCATATGACCAATTTATTCTACAACATTTTATGTTTTTTGTATCATAAATTCGATGAACAATTGATTGACAATATTGAATTGGCCTTCCCAGTTTATGAACCACTAACATTAGTTTAACTTTTTCTTTGATTTTCTCTTTAGTCACTTTATCTTTGTCCAGTTTCTAAAAAAACATGTCAATTACAGATGGGATTTTTCATTCCTACCTTCTTTTATAGTTTTTCCTAAATGGAACTTCATGATTTGATAATTAGAGGTTTCAACAATGTCTTTATCTTTTTCAATGGGAGGAACTACAACTTCTGCATATTTATCTCCTTTCTGGTATGAGATTATTTTAGAAATTTTTTTAGGCTTCTTATTCATGTGATAATAAATAATTTCCAAGATGCTAAAATTAATTTCTTGTGGTTATATAATCATCTTTCTTTTCTATCTCATTTAGTCAATCAAGCACTTTTTCACTAGGAGATTATTGCACAAGAGTAATATCAAATTATTTTTGAGTCTCAGAAGAAGGGATATGAGTTTATAATACTTGAGACTTCTACCATACTATTTAACCTTCCTATTTTCCTAATATATCAGTTGGGGTTTTAGGATAATATTTAGTGGCAATTCAACCTTTTGAGCAAAAAGTAATGTTTTTGAAGTATTGGGTTGAGAAGGAACATAAGAATCAAATATTAGGTATGTATCAGAGGCTATAAAATGTTGTGTAGTATTGGTTACAAGAGATTGAGGTTGGCCAAGACTATCAAGAGGAAATTATTCTAAAATAGAAATGCTTGGAATACCTGGGAACTTTTCACATAGTCTTCTAATTTTAAATTTGTGTATCTTTTTCATAAGAACTGCTTATGTGATAGTTTCAACTTATTTCTCCACTTAAATTTATTTTGAATCCTTAATAATTACTCTTGATGAAGATGTTTTTATTTATGTTTGATGTTTTAAATGATCAATTCCTAATTCATTATCCTTTATGGGAGTAATAAATCCTATTTTATCAACATTGATGCATTTGCCTTTCAACCATTTGAGAGTTCTACTTAGCACATCTTGGGTTCTATCAATGAGTGAAGTAAACTCTTTCTTGTGTTATTCTACTTTTAGAATATTTTTTTATTCAATTCCTTCTTCTTCATATATGGGGTTCAATTCATCTTCGTCATCAACTATATTTTTCTTGATCTCCACTATGTCAAACACAATTACATATTCCAAAGTGAAACATGAGTAATCATAGATTTTCACATATTTTTTCATAATCACAATCCATCCAATAGTCTTCAAAGTGGTGTACATGCTAATACAAAGAACCAAGAATATTCTAAAATAGGCCTCTATCATCAAATGATGGTTTGTTTTCAAATTACTAAATAGTAACTCGAGTCATTTCCTTGAAAATCAATTTTGCTTTAGCCAAAAAAGTACAAGTGTACCAACCAATATAAATGAGAAAATTTATTCTAGACTTTTGCTTATAAGATAGAATATTGTATGTTTTAGTCAACTACCTTACAGGTTCCATTAAAGCCCACTTGTCATCCATATACCATGGGAGCATATATGGAGCTTTTTCATAACCACAAATTCTCAAGTAGGTGAAAGTTGGGACTTGTATGAACCAAGCTACCCATCTAGAAATATTTATAGAAGTTTGAATTGATATCCTTAATTTTTATGGTTTTGGTTCAAACATTTGAATCATATATTATAAAATACATCATTTACTTTGCATAAATGGTGTGGACTTGCCTTTAATGAAAGTTGAGGATAAAAATCATATATTTTTGTAGTCTGCATATCACCTACTTAATTCAAACAACTGTAGAATCTTCTTCTAGAAAGAACATAAACAAGATAAGAGTTTATTTGAAATTTGGAAGTGTTATTGACCTCTATAAGTTGTTTGTGAATAGAATCATTGATCAATTATCCCTAATTCATGTATTATTTTTTTTGGTGAGTAATCTATATGTATATGTACATCCATGTTTGAAAATTTATCACAATTGGGACCCCCACTACTCTAAGCAGATTGTAAAGAAGCACAAATGAATAATTAACTCTTATTGTATCACTAATAATGGAAAATTAAATGTTTTTATATAGATGAATCTAACCCTAGTCCTTTCTAAAAGTTTAAGCTGACAAGGTTGACCTAATAGATGTTGTGTCATTATTGAAAAGAAAAAATTAGGTCTCGGTCTAGGTCATTTAGGGACCAACCTAGTTCCTAAATATTTTTTATCAATTAGATTACAAGGTCAATGGGGCTGATAGTGAAATGTAAACTGTCAAAAAGTATGTTAGGCTAGGGAAGGGCTAATGAAGGTGGAAAATGACTAGAAGAGGGTGTAAAATAAGATGCAAAGCTTAGGGGAATGTTTTTTAGGATATGTTGGATTGATAACAAGTGGTAGTAAAGGAAAACAATTCTATGAATCACCAATGGTCTACCCACCCCTTTCCCAATGCACCCATTAAGGCATGCACTTAGAGAGATTGAGACTTGATGGGTTCCTACAAGATAGAAAGCATCAATAATTGATAAAGTTTAAAAATATTATGTGTATACATATTTCCCACTCAAATATTATCACGTGTCACTCAGGTACAATAAGGGATGGTGCTTTAAGAAAAACATAGCAACACACAATGTTGAAGCTAAAAAAAATTTATAGTATTTTAAAGCAAAAAAGAATTGAAATTTAAAATATTGAAAGGGAAATAGCTAAAAAATAAAAGTATGCATACCTTGACTTACCTTTATTATTGGATGATTATCTGTTATGTTTTTAGTTTTGATCATGGAGGGCTCAAAGACTGATTTTGACAAACCTAAAGATACAAAACTAAAGAGCAAAAATAAACAAACACAAGAAAGCCAAGATAACTGATGCTTATGTCTATGGGATGTACTTGGAAATTCGTAAAGATGGGGTGACAAGTGCTATGTTAGACCAAATGACAAAGTCAAAATTTAGAGTAAATCAAGTATCCAAAAAGCCAAGGCTACTAAAGATCAAAAAACTCAAATAAGTAAACCTTAAGTAATAAAGGTAAACTCACCAATTCAAACCAAGGATACATGTCAAAAAGGATGGTAATCAAACATCAATGTGAAATCAATAACAATCCTTAAATAAATATGGGCAAGCAAAAAGAGTAAAACAACATTGATGAGTGATAAGTAACAATCCTTACTCAATCATCAATGGAAAAAGGTGCATAAAAGGGAAAAAAACATTGGTGAGTGAGAAGTAACAATCCAACAAAACATAACAATGGAAAAAGTACATGAAAGTGTAAATGGGCTCAAGTGTCTACAAAAAGGAATATTACAACAATGGAAAATGATAAAATAAAGCAAGGCACATCTAGAGATGTATATCCATGGTATAAAGAAAATAATCCACAGTTGCTCAAGCATATTGTTTTGTTCTAAAGATAGATAAAATTGAAACAAAGTAGATATAGATTTTTTTTAATATGTGAAGAAGAGGGAAGTATAGAATAAGGGGAAATATATTTAGAATCACACTTGCCTATCAAGGAGGAAATGAAATGGGTGGAGGGAATATTGAATAAAAAACCAAGGTAGAAGAACTTGTTACCGAAGTCAAGACACTTAAATTAGGTTTGTCAAAACAAGAGGACTTTAGACCTTAAGGACTCTAAAGAACTACTCTTAGCCACACAAGTCTTAGATCAATAAATTTTGTAGGTAGATAATCTCACGAAGGCTATATGCATGAAAATTAAAATGGATCGACCTTCCCACAATGTGTTCTCCATTCCTCGGGACCCCTTACAGAACTGTCAATTTATTATAAAGATTGGGTACTTGTGTGAGAAACTAGATATCACCATAGAGTTTAAATTCTCCTATTCCAATCTACTTGCTTACTGCACCTTAATGGACCTCAGCCTTATTATGAAGTCAACTGTGAAGTTTGAGCTTTGATTAAAGAGAGAATATGTACTTGTAATTACATCTTTTTGGTGTGATTTTGAATTTTTAAATTTGGATGTTGCCTTTTGTTTCAAATGATTTAGCTTTTAACTTTCTTGATGGATTTTTCTATTCCTCCTCCATACAGATTTGGAAGACCAAACATGGGTGTTAAAAATTAACTTCATTTGAATACTATAGAATTAGTTGCTAAGAAAAAGAACTCAAAGAGTATAGTTTCTAAGAGTCTTTGTTAAGTCAAGTGAAATAAAAGTGTTATCTTGAGTTTGACCTTTTTTAATCCAATGTGGAGTGAAAACAAAGGAAATCAAGGGGAGTAAAACATGAAACAATTTGAATTACTTCAAATCATAAAAAATGTGACAAAGGGTGAAAAAGGGATATTATGACCATCAAGTGTGATTCATTATCATAAGAATGAGGGAAGTGTAGGAAAACATGCTAACATAGTTTTTTGTGCAAATCCTATCTACCAAAGAAGAAAAAACCAAAGTTGAGAACAAGGATCACAAATTCAAAACCATTACAAAAATTCTAGACTAGGAATAGTAAATTAAGTAAAGACGGTGATTTTATGAGGAAGGTTTGGTCCTATCCATGGTCTTACACTACAAATCATAAAAAAGAAACCCATGATGGTACACAAATCATGTAAATATTAAATGGAAAATAAGATATTTGTGAGGAAGGCCAGGGCCTATCTATGGTCTTACACTACAATTTAAAAAAGATAAACTCAATGGCATGCCAAAAAGTATTGAAAAGTAATAAAACAAAGAAGAAAAAAGTGGAAATCATGAGGAAGACCGGGTCCTATATGTGATTTTACAATGTAACTCATGAGAAAAAGGGAAACCAAAGGACCAAAAGGAAGGACTAAGGTTTTTAGATGAGATAACTTCTATAGTGGGTGAGATCCATGTAATTATCCTTAAAAAAAGTGTTAAAATGATAGCATATAAAATCATGATAAGAGGGGAAAATATAAATGATAACATCTATATCAAGGATGAGCATGTAAGAGACAAGCCTATTATCTTGAAAGGTTTCTTGAATTTGAATTAGTTTGGTATCATGCAATGTAGAATAAGAGTGGGCATTGTAAGATGCCCCATTGGGTAATTGGATGTAAGGATGAGCATCACAAGATGCCTCAAAGGCCAAAGTAACATGTGGGTGCGCATCATAAGATACCCCATAGGCTACAGGAATATTTGGATGGTTATCACAAGATGATTCAAAGGCTGAAAAGAAGAAGAAAAAATAAGAAGAAAAGAGCACCCCATATAGTGTCTAAATGGATTCAGGTTTTCCAAGAAGATTCTGATAGGGGATTTCATGATGCTTGATGAAAGAAATAAAATTTAGGAAAGAAGAAAGAGAATCAAGTACAAAGTTGGATAGATAGAGAAATAAGTTGGTCAAATAAAATAATAAGGTTGGCCAACAAACGATAGGGTCTACCAACATGTACCATGTCAACTAGGTGAATTGTGTACTACTAGATAGAGGACAAAATAGAGGGAAGAAGATACAGTCATGCAAGTTGAATGTGTAATGTTGGCATTAAGGCAAAACACATTCTATGAGATTTTGTATCAAATAGGATGATAGTTTTCTAAAATAAAGGAGAAACTTTTGTAAGATAATTGAATTAATAATGAAAGCAAACACACAAACATTTGGATCAATGTGAATGATCTAATCGTGGCACACAACACAAACCTTTCACCAACACTGGCCAATGCAAGTTTTATATTAAAACATGTAATGATTATAGAGAAAGCAATCAACTAAAAAATAAATGCTAACTAAGTGGTCACCCAAGTGTTATTAGATTATTATAAAGTTTTGATTTTAGTGTTATAGGAGAGTTGGCTGAAATAGAGAACTAAAAAGTAGTCTAAAGTTGGTTTCAGGACGTTTGGGCTGAAAGAGATTTACATTGGCAATGGTATTAGCTTAGTATTGGGTCCTACCCCCTCACTTCATAATCCTATAGTGATAATGGTTTCGAGTGATTTTCCAATATATAACATTAACCACATATTTATACTTGGCCAAAAAACCAACTCGACTTCCCCTTTGGTGATGAAATCCAAGTAGGTAGGCCTTGGGAAGACAAATGTTTAAATGCATTTTGAATGTTATGTGATTTGGTAGCATGTGAAAAGAGTAAAATAGTGTAACTAAAATGGTAATTTGAAAAACCACCTATTTAGACTATGTGAGTCACTCTAAGCATGCAAATAGCTGAAAAGGAAATGTGAATTAATTACTATAAAATAGTTATTAATTCCTTGATTAAGAATAATATAGAGTCAGTTTAGGTGAAATTGTATGCAAACATTACAAAAAAGAGTCAATTGGGTCATTTCTTTTTATAGAATCAAAGTATTTAAGAATAGAGTCAAATAGGTCACTTATGTGTCTTAGACAGAAGACAGACTACAGAACTAGGTCGACCAGGTTGACCTAGTTAGTTGTAGGCTTACAATTTTAAATACTCTTAACTTGTGAAAAATAGAACTGAAAGAAATACTAACATGTCATAAAGAGGAAGAAAAGAACTTTTATGGTCTTGAAGATGATTAAGATTGCAAATTTTATGATGTAATGCCTTAGTTTCTACTTTCAAATTCTAAAAACTAGGTCGACTAGTTCAACTAAGTTCTATAAAACCCTATATGTTGAAGAATAATAAGGAACAAGATTGACCTATTTGATAGTGTTTATTGACATGTATGATGGCAAAGATAATTAATATACAAAGTCAACCTATTTGATAGTCTATGCTAATATATAATTGAAGAAGAATACTATGTCGACCTATTACATCCAGTAACCTGTAGTTGATGAAGACCTAAATAGATAAAATAAAGTCATTTTGAAGTGACTGTGTGTTAAACCTATGCACAAAAATTTAGAACTATACTAGATGGTTCAAAAAAATACTACAAGTATGGAAAAAAATGATAAAAATGATGGCATGAAAGAAAAATTGCAAGGGTTAGATTCACGTTGGGTTCACTAGAATGTACGTAATAGGAAATTCAACTGATCTATAAATCAAACCTAGCTTGGAGAAGAAAAATGCTATTTACACCTCTGATTGTGGATACATTAGATATTCGAGGTCATGACCAAGATGGATCTGATAGACCTAACCAAGGGATATATTTCCATAATAAATTCACTAAGGAAGGTTCCAAATCCTTCAATCAAGAAAAACTATGCAATAACCCTAACTAGGTCGTATGTTTTCATATTCACTTAACTAATAACAAGTAAAGCAAAGTCTAATTTAGTGTTCACCAAAGATTTTAGAACAAAGTGGGGGTTAGTAAACATAAATGTAAATGTGCATAAGAAAATATTAATTAATTTATGTATAGGTAAAACCATAATTCATGGAGAGAGAAATATATTCAAAATCCATTACTTATGCTAATTCTATCTACTAAAAAGAGGAAGAAAGTTAGAGATACTTACCTTTGAGATGAACCCATCAAAACTCAATCTCTCCCTTGACCAAAGGTACTTTTTAAGAGGTTGTTGTGGTTTGTAATGATCACTAAGAAAGGCCAAAGCATCCATGACTTTTCTATAAGACAAGATTCTTCTCCAAGTAGAAACCCTAAGCTAAGACTCCTCAAGTAGAATGGCATAAAAGTAAATTATAAAGAAGTGCAAATGAATAATTAACTCTTATTATCTCACTAAGAATGGAAAAATGAATGTGTTTATATATCTAAATCTAACCCCAATCCTTTCTAAAAGTTTAGGCTAATAAGGTCAACCCAATTGACCTTATATCATTATTAACCCAAAAAAATTAGGTTTTCATCACCCTAAATAAGTTTTATCAATTAGAGTACAAGGTCAATGGGGCCGAGAGTGTCACGTAAACCATAAAAAAGGATTTTAGGCTAGGGAAGGGCTAATGGAGGTAGAAAATGACTAGAGGAGGCTGAAAAATAGGAGGTAAATCTTAGGATAATGTTTTTAGGAGATGGTTGGATTGATAACAAGTGATAATAAAGGACAACAATCATGTGAAGCACCAATAGTTTTCCCACCCCTTTCTCATTGCACCCCTTAATGCACACACTCAGAGATATTGAGACCTGACATGTTCTTGCAATATAAAAAGCATCATTAATTGATAAAGTTTAAAAATATCATGTGTATACATATACAACATCTTGTGTTAATTCCTCTGATTCTCATCAACCAACTTGTGAATGATAGTAACTAAATTCTTATTGCTTGACTCAGCTTGACCATTTCATTATGGGTAATAGTATAAAGAGTGGGACAATGAAATTCCATAGCCATAGTAGAATCTAATCAACTTTGAAGAATAAAATTTGAGGCAATATCTTTGATTAAATTACAAACAACTTTTGAAGTTTTCTGCTTGACTAGGATGGCTTCTACCCATTTGGTGAAGTAGTCTATAGCAGTGATAACTTGTGTATGTCCAAACTTGAATGAGGATTCATAGTTCTACAAAAATAAATCCCCATTTTCATCAAGGTTATTCTATCCCTACTATCTAGAGATGAAATTTTGTAAGTTTTGGTCATCCACCAAAATGTTGACAAGATTCAAATTTTCTTACCCATTCATATGAGTCTTTGAATAGCATTGGCCAATAATAATAAGCTCTTAATATCATGTGAGTTATCACTAGAGTAGAGAAATTTCCACCATGAGATTGATCATGAAATTTTTTTAAATCTTCTTATGGTCTTCACTTTCAACACATCTTAAGAAAAAGCCATCAATACTCTTTTTAAACAACATACCATTCCAGATATCATAATTTTTGGATTTCAACTTGAGTTTTCTATATTATTTAACATCAAGGTGAGATGGACATTCTCCATATGTCATAAATAAATTTATATCTTAAAACCATTCATTAGTATAATCTACAAAAAGGAGAAGAGGAAAATCTTCTTTGTTTTGATCACCAGAATCTGTTGAAGAGATTAACTGAGAATTTGTTTATTCTACTATACACTGAAACAAACCTTTTCATCAAACCAATTTTGTGGGCTTGATTTCAAGATAATATTTTGTAACTTTAGTTATCTAATTACCTCTTTTAGATCCTAGTTCTTGTTGAGTTAAAATAGACTTCACCATTGTATGGGGCACCATCGCAATGGAATGTGAATGTAGAATATAGTATTTGAACTATTTGATAGCTTTTACAACTATGTATGAATTCTTCTCTTCTATATAATATTTTAACTCATAATCCTTAATATTAAAACTCATGAAAATAATGGGAGATTCAATATCTTCATCATTCTTTTGAAACAGTATGGTTGAAAGAGTATGTTCTAAGGCATAACAATAAATTTTTTTGAAATTTGCACAAACCAGAGTTGGTTCACAAGTAATAATATCTTTTATTATCTCAAATTCTTCTTTTCAATCATTATTCCATTTGAAGTAAGGTTTTTGTTTCATCATTTCATCAATACATCTAGCAAGTTCTATGAAATCTAGAACATATCTCCTTAAGAAATTCACCTTCCCAAAAAATGAATGTACACCTTGTTTATTAGTTGGAAAAGATAATTTATGGAATTATTAAACTCTTTTTAGTTCAATATTTATTCTTTATTTGGAGACAATATGCTCAATAATATTCCCTTCAATCACCCCAAAAACTAAATTTTTAGGATTGATAGAAATGCCATGCGACTGACACTTTTGGAATACTTTATCAAGGTGTTCATAGTGATCCTCTCTTTTTTGAAAATGTTGTTAACTCATCTAAGTACACCACAATTATATTATTTTTTATATCTTTGAATGTGATATGCATGGCTCATTGATATGTAGCTCCCACATTGATCAAGCCAAAAGACATTTGTCGATATGTAAAAGTGCCCCATGGGGTGATAAAAGTTATCTTTTGTTGATATTCTTTATCAAATTCAATCCGACTATAACCTGAGAATCCATCCAACAATGAGAGTGTTTCTAAACCTATAACTATCTGAAAAACTTCATCCATAATGGACAATGGAATTATCTTTGAGAGAGGCTTAATTCAAATTCCATAAATCTACACATATTTTGATTTTTCCATTCTTTTTATGAATTTGGACTATATGAGCAATCCAATTTGAATTCTAAATGGGGAAAATAATTCATGCATTCAACATTTTCTAAATTTATATAAAAAATATATTTGGATTATATTATCTTTGCTTCTGCTTGAATGGTTTAACATTGGGTTTGAGAGGAATTGTATGTTACATTTATTTTAGATAAAAATACTTGAGATCTTCATATGAATATGAAATAATGTCAATGTATTTTTGAAGCAAGTTGATGAATTTTCTCTTTTCTTCTAGTGAACAAAATTTTCCAATGGTAAATAGCATGGGTTATTCTTTAGAGCCAATGTTTACTTTCTTGTAGTCTGTTAAACTGATATAATATTTATGCAACTTATTTTTGATGAACCTATCATTTTTACCAAAAATTTACTCCAATGAGACCAAACCTTTAAGAATATTATTCACTTTTAGTTTGATTACCCCTTCTTCATTTTGTTCTTCAACAATGTATTCTTTCTAAGTTTGTGAAGAAGATTATTTATATAATGAATCACTACCTTCAATATATGAATCTATGAAAATATAAAAAATTTCAAGAAAAATGATGTATTGATCATTATTAAATGCCTACCAATTCTCTAAATCATCTATTACACTAGTTACACCAATTCAATTTTGTATTTATCTATACCAACTTATAAATGTGAAATTAAAAATGAAGCTGATACTAAAATTAAATATACTTTGAAGTTGTTTTATCTTGGGATAACATGGATGAATAATTCCTCAAAAGTTTTTATATTATCCCAAAATTTATTCCTATAATGTCTTAAACAGTCGTTCTTTACCTAGTACTTGATTTACTTTACAACTAATTTTGCATCACCTAACACTTTCAAGTTTTTTTATTCCTATTTATTTTGGAACTTATATCCCAAGTAAGAGTGATTCATATTTTATAGTATTTATAGTACACTCAAATTATAATGTATAAGAGAAAGGAAATATTTCTTTGTTTTGGAAAATCAGAACATTCCATGCACTAGATCCTACTGAAGAGTAACAACCATCAAATTCTAACATCTAATATTCATTGGGATTGTTTTCCATGATTTTTGGCATATCCATATATTTTTATGACATTAATAAATAATTTCCAATACCTACATCTTCATACAATATATTAGACCTAGGTTCATCCACTTTTTTGACTATGTACTTTATTTTTAATTCTGGTTCAAGGTATTGTTTTACTCTTTTGATCAAAATGATTACATGTAAAAAACCTAATTGAATTTAACAACTAAGTTCCTTAAAAAATAATATCCCTAAGATTATACCATAGGTTACTAGGATATCAGCTACTAGGATGTTGATCTTGATCATTTTCTAAGTAAAATATAGTAGGGCATATTGAGCGTCTTTGATTTGACCAAAACGTGGAACTTGCTTTACTTCCATTGAGTAACAATGGCCAAATGTTTTCTTTTTTCAAGTCTCTAATGTTATCCTCATAATCATCTTCATCTCAATTATATTCCAGGAATGCATTTGTAAAGTCACCACTAGATTCTTCAATTTTATATTCTTGAGGATCTAGATTTTATGATTCATTTTCTTATTCAATCTCTTTATATCCAAATATTTCTTATTTTTCCAAAATAACATTCACGGGTGGATTTATATTATGTTAAGGAGGATCTTTCAATGCAATCTTTTGTTGATAAGCTTTTGATCAAGGATGATTCCCTTGAAAAGGCACATAGTTTCTTCTTGGGATGTCTCAATAAGGAGCAATGATGGTTTTATGATGTAGTTGCTTCTTTAAATTTGTTATATCATTAGCCATTTTTTACAAATAGTATTTCGTGGAAGATTGGCCTGAACTCTGTATTTTACCTTTTAATGACTCCTTTAGTTTTATGGGCATTATCATATCATCGTTGACGTCAATAGATAACATCTAAGCTATATTCAAATCGGCTACTCTTGCTCTTCTCAATTGTTAACTCACTTTTGGTAATTGAGAATTGATAAATAAGCACTTATGATTCTCATCTATCGGCTTGGTAGTTAATAGTATTTTATGCAATAGCTTTTTGAATTTACCTACAAAATATCTCATAGATTTGTATGTTTATTTCTTTATTTGAGTGAGTTAAGTGTATAATGCATGTGCATCTTCTACCAATTTAAATCTATTTTTGAACTTAGTTTTCATACCATTTTAGTTGTTAATGGATCTTGGAGGAAGATGGTAAAACTAATTTACTGCTCCATTTTGGAGAGCTTCAACGAATAGTCTCACTATGATATATTCATGTTTAACACCTAGAATTTCACATGCTAAAGAGAAAGAAACTATATGCCCATATAGATTTTGTTTACCATAGCTTGAATTTTTTGAAAATTATTCTATGATCCTTTTGGAAGTTCACATAATTATTTCAAAGTCAATGGGCCAATTATATTTCCCCAAAGTAGAGCCATGATTGGAAATATTTCCTTTAGTGGTATAATAGTAGCTAGTAGGATAAGATCTTAATCGATGATTTTTCCTCCTTGTAACTATTTAATTTTATTAAGGGTTGTGATAAGACTAACTGCTATATTGAGTTTACCTTATTATTCAGGATTCAATTTAAAATTAGAAGTCTCTTATAACTGATAAAAAGGATCGGCTTCACCTTTTGATTTACTAGCCCTAATGAATTATTTTTCTTTTAGTTTTGAAAAAAATATTATTACTGAGATATTGGTTCAAATTGAATAATCCTCTGAGCTGGTCTTTTTTGTTAAACTCTATGTTTAACTAGTGCTTCAACTCTTTGTGCCAAAATGACATGTTCTTCTTCTAATATTTCAACATCTCTATGAAAATGCACTAAACTAGTTCTATTGTGCCACATAAATACTCTCAAATCTAACAAAATGTCTTCTTGTGTCTATCTTAACCAATCAAGATTCAATTTAAGTACTGATACTTGGACTGTTTGAACGGTCATTAGAATAAATTCTTACTATGGAAAATCCTCGAGCATCTATATGGACTACTCTTTGTGCTTATTTTTTTTGCTTGTCTTCTTGAAATAATTTCATTGTTTCCTTAGGTAATAGTGGCATGATCTTCTTCTATATTTATCACTTTAGTGACAATGTTGAATTGGACATAACTTGTTTTATTTTCCCAAGCTATTTGTTAAAGACTTGAAGCAATATCTTCCTCTGTAATTTCTATCTAGTTTAAACCAGGTTGATGATAAAGATTTTGAATAACTAAAATAGTCATGAATGAAATCTATAATTTATATGCACTTGTCGAGCTTTGTGGGTTTTTATATGTGCAATAATTCCTTTTATTCTTTTTACACGGTCTATTTCTTGATTCAAAATCACCAAAATGATTTGAAACTAAATTATTGAAATTTCATCTGATCCCAAACAAGTTGTCTTATATGTGAAACAATATCCAATTGTATAAATCATTCCTCATCTAGTTCAATTTAATAGAGTGGTCCTTGAGTTGATGGTAAAGTCAGATGGACTAATATCTCAAAATGTGGGTTGCGCGAGTGTTGCAAAAATGTACTCCACAGTGGGCACTAAAAAAATTTGGCATAATTTTTATTTAAGGAGATAAATAGATGATTTCCCTCAACAGTCACGGGACAAGGTCTCTCTCCTCTTAGCAAGCAGAGCTACCTTTATTGAAATCTAAAAAGGATGTTGAACAGGAAATTATTTAAATCAAAAATATATTTTAGCAAGGTAATATTTTAGCCATAAAGTATGAAAAGGTGACAAAAACAAAATATGAAAGA
Organism: Torreya grandis; assembly: GCA_037957365.1. Classification (NCBI taxonomy): domain Eukaryota; kingdom Viridiplantae; phylum Streptophyta; class Pinopsida; order Cupressales; family Taxaceae; genus Torreya; species Torreya grandis. Next base: position 2,630,406 of record JARHVA010001530.1, on the reverse strand, counting down.
AATTGATAAGAGGAAGAAATATGTTTAGAACAAAATAAAAATAACAAGTCCAGTAAGCCAAACTCAGATACTTGCCAAAAATGTCAAGAATATGGGTAGTTTCTCTAGAAATAAACCTCTATCATTAAATAGATAGGAAATACATTATGTGTTCATAAGAACACACAAAATACACCAAAATAATTTCCTATAATGGATAACATAATGTGACAACTATATTATATTTCCTTGTAAAAAGTGAAAATTACTATTTTACTCCATAAGGTTTCACTATTTCATAAATTAAGAATGTAGATTCAACAAGAAATTATACAATAAAATACCTATATTTTTTACTAATCAATCATTTTTTCAACATCATTTCGAAAGAAAAAGAATTAAATATCTGAATGTATACACATACATTGTCTATGAAGGAATTTAAACACAAATTTTGCAAAATCTCTCCTTGTATTGATTCTCTTTGAGATATAGATACAATCTCCCCTTTCTTTGCCTTGTTGGAAAATTCAAACTATCAAGAACCTGTACAAATGATATTTTAACTCATATTTGTAGGTTGAAATGGGTGGTTTCATTAAACTCTACTAATGTGTTTTTACAAGTCTTTAAATGTAAAAAAGGTGTTTACAGTGCCTACCCACCTTTTTAACATTTTAAGGACTTGTAAAATCACGTTAGTTAATTTTCACAACTTAAAACATGAAAAAACATGTTAAGCATTTTGTATAACTTGTAAAAATGTGTTGGTATTCTTACACAACTTGAAAAGCAAATTTGAACAAATTGCAAAAGCACGATAGAAATTTTGCATGACTTGGAATTTACAAAGTAAGTCTAAAATGTGAAAATTATTCATTACAAATTGTTCAACTTAAAATTTACAAAGATAACTCAAAAAGATCAAGATAGAAAAACAAGTCAAATTTTGATGACAACTTATTCTTGTTCATTTTCACAGAGAACAAACTAAATCTTTTCTTCCTTCAGGTGTCACTTCTTTTCTTAAAATTTATTTAACTTATTTATTATCTCTAGAACTTTGTCTTTATCTGGTCCATCTGAATATGTGTAAGCCATTTTTGCATCATAATATAAATTTGGCATCTTATGTGGGGTTTATTATATCCTCTTAAGCATTGCATTGAGGTTATCCAAATTATTTTGATACGTAATTGACATTTGAATTGACTCATAATTGAATGTAGACTTGGGAGTTAGGATCTCTTCAATATTATTCATGAATTGAGTGATATTGGTCTCTTCATAAACTAGTTTCCCATTATCATCAGTGAGTCTATATTTCAATTTTCCTACATCACCCATTATTTCAAGGAGACTATCACCTCCCATTTATTTAGAGTCATTGAATTTATTAAGAATTTATCTGACAATATGGATCCTAAATTTGGCAGCTCATAAAAACTTAGTGAGGTACACAATTTCTTATTTTTATATATTTTTTCTTGAATAAGATCATCTAGATAAGTTTAGAAAAAATCTTCCAACTTGGGAATCAATCGACTACATTTATGTACTTCTTGATCATATTTGTTTTCAATTTTAGTTGCTTGATCATATTATGATTGAATCTTAGATCCCATGGTCATCATTATTTGAACGGTATGATGCCTTGTTTTAAAATTCTTTTAGACCATTATTTTGTTGCCTTACCTATATGACCAATTTATTCTACAAAATTTAATTTTTTTAATCATAAATTTGATGAATAATTGAATGAGAAGATTGAATTAGCCTTTCCATATTCTAAACTGGCTAACATTATTTGTTTAATTTTTTTTTTGAGTTGCTCTTTAGTCACTTTATCTTGGTCCATTTTATCAAACAATGAGCCCATTTCAGATTGGATGTTTTCCTTCATACCTTCGCTTGTAGCTTTTCCCAAATGGACCTTTCTGATTTGATAATCATAAGCTTCAACAATGTCTTTATCTTTTTCAATGGGAGGAACTGTAACTTTCGTATATCTATCTCCTTTATGATCTGAGATTATTCTAAAAATTATTTTGGGCTTCTTGGCCACATGAGGATGAATAGTTGTCAAGATGTTAAAATCAATTTCTTCTAGTTGTACAACCTTCTTTATTTTCTTTACAATCTAATTTAGTCAAACGGGAACTTTTGCACAGGGCGATTATTGCACATTAACAATATCATATTCTTTTTTAATATCAAAAAAAGAGAGAGGAGTTTGTAATACTTGATAATTTTAAAATACTATTTCATAATCTTCTTTTTCTAAAATATCAATTGAGGTTTTAGGAGAAGATTCTATAGACAATTTAACCTTTTAAGTAAGAGGCAATGGTTTTGAAGTATCGGATTAAGAAGGAACAAAAGAATCAAATAGCAGGGATATATTAGAGGTTAGAATCTATTGTTTGGTATTGGTTACAAGAGTTTGAGGTTGGGAAATACTAAAAAGAGGAACTTATTTTGAAATATAAATGTATGGAGTACCTAATAATTTTTCACCGAGCTTTCTTATTTTTAACTTGAGTGGGTTTTGCACTAGAATTACATATGTGATAGTTTCAACTTCTTTTTCGGCTTCAATTTATTTTGAATCCTTATTATTTCATATTTCTAAAGATGTTTTTATTTTTTTTTATGTTGTAAATGAGTAGTTGCTATTTTATTCTCTTTTATGGGAGGAGGAATCATGCTTTATCAACATTGATGCCTTTACCTTTCAACCATTTGGATTTCTACTTAGTACATCTTGGAATCTATCAATGAGTGAAGTAGATTATCTATTGTACCAATACACTTTTGGAAGAGTTTTTAATTCAATTCCTTCTTATTCATATATGGGGTCCTATTGACATTTTGGCCTCATAAGCCAAATGTCAACCCCCTACATCGAAAACTTTTGGTGGCCATCCTTCTAGCCTGCTTATGATTACTCCAAGAATGGTCATGTCTTCCTTGTTCTGATGAGAATATTGGAATCTTAACAAGAATGTCATGACTGTCTTGAGGTCATTTCAATGGTATAACAAGTGTTATAGCATCTTAGGATGATAGTATCATTATCAAGAGGTCATGATGTTCATTGAGTGTTTAGCCTTGTTTGAAGGGTATATTGGCGTTCTAATAATATGAAGGTATTGTTATAATTTTGAAAGCCTTAAAATAAGGATCATGGTCTATTAAACATCTTTTTCCTATGATTTATTCACCTAGATTCACTTAACCCCTTCATTGTCCTTCCTAAGTCATTAATCACCCTTCAAACCCCCTTCATGAGCTTACATCACCTTGAAAATCTTAGGAAAAAGGAATAATTTGATTAATTAAGTTGAAAAGGGGCCTTAACCACATCCTATCCATACCAATTTCCTCCCACATGCAATTCATGAACATAAAGTCTTTTTATGAGCCACCCACACCCTTTCTACCAAGCCAAGTGGGCCCCATGTGGAATTTTATGACTTTCACACTTCCCCTCCTACATTTTACTTATTTTAAAGGGATTCATAACTCATGATATTGATATTCTAGAATGGCATTGGAATGTCTGAATTTGAATAAAATAATGGGAAAACTCATTATTTTAAGACATTTCTACACATTATATGAATTATATGAATTGTACCATACAAGGGACCTAAAGATAAAGGTGGTATCATATGTGATATCTCTATAATTTTTCATGAGGAAAGTATTCCATTCAAGCCCAAAACCATTATTCTCATCTTTAGCCCTCCTTTGCAAGCTTAGATAACCCCTCAAATTCTTGAATGTATTATAAAGGAGAGAGAAATTAAGTGTCTCAGCTCTTGGCCATGAGAAATAGACTTAACCAAATTACCATCATGGGAATTTGTCTACAGATTGGTCTACCCATCTTTATGAACCTTCCTTAATAAGTTAAGGAATGTGTATGTCTCTCACATGTGCACAGGCCATTTTCAAGTGGAAGATTTTCATGAAATTTTTAGTGGTTTCCTCAATCTAATCATTGATTCTTTTGTCTTAGGTCTTGAAGGGATATTCCATGGAAATTACCAAGTTTTTCTCACACATGTGAGCTTATATAAGTGGAAAATTTTCATGATTTATCACTATATGCAACCTGCAAGAAGGATTGAATGTATTGACCAAGTTTTAGTGTCTTTGTCATGGGCTATGTGTTGAATATGAAGAGTTTTCAAAGTATTATGATGGTTTTAATTCCTTCTTTCTCAATTTAAATGCTTAATGTTATTGTATCATCTTAGGAGACCCCAAATGAAAGGGACTTATGTATAAGTAAAACCACTATCATAATAATGTTTCAGTCTAATAACACCTATAGAGTTTTATATCTATCTCAAAAGCATTAAAAAGAGTGTTAGATTATGATGAAGGTTCCTCATACCATGGTGATTAAGTTTCTAGATCTCCCCATTAGCCTTAAAGACCTTGATACCACCTCTTTTGTCTCCCCAAACTCATTATTCCCTTTTTGCAAAGTTTAAGGTCTATTTTGAGATTTTAAGGTATTCTGAGATTTTAAGGTTTCATGTTTGGACTCCATATGTTATGTTTAACCTTCAAAAACTACACGTTAGTTCAAAAATGGGTCTAAGGTTCTCCAATATGCAAATAACTGGTCTTAAGAGGAGTCTTATCCTTCTCTCCATGTCACATCTATACCATTGTCTTTCCACCATCATCACTACTACTTTACTGTATTTTCTCCAATGTTTCATGTTTCCATCCTTATCACTCCATGTCCATCCCTCCTTTATCAACCCATCCTCCCTTTTAGGCCTAAATCATACTAGTAGCCTCCACACTCCATTGAACCTTCAAGGAATGAAATCAGGGAGAGTTGAGACCATTTGGTCATGGGCCTAATTCAAAGACTAAAAAAGTCCTACAGCCATCCTTATAAGTCTATTGTAGCAAGGTATATAAGAGACATCATGAGATCATCCAAAAGTTCCTAATGGATAGATGAATAATGACACAAGTTTATGATGCAATAAACTCAAGTGGATTTAGGTCACATTCCTTTCTATCACAAACTTCAATAGCTCCTACAACTAGTCTAGGGTTACAGTGGCAAAGTTCTCAAAGTACATGGTTGAGGAGGCCTCTCACAAGCAAATAGGTGAGAGAAGAGTAAACTCGTGATTAAAGCTAAACAAGGGGAAAATGATACATAGTGACCTGAAGAGTTTTAATAGAGCAATTACCTCAATTGTTACTCTTAAATTGTAATGTTTGTACATAGGGTACACCTCTCCTTGATGACTAAGCACTAAAATGATAGTCAAGTTCTTGGCCTTAAGTTGGAAAAGACAATGAATAGCCAAAGATGAATAGTGAAGTGGTCTCTAATACATGTAAAAATTATTGGGATAGGTCATTATCCCATTATTCATTAAATCATCCTCTCGTTTCAAGCCATATATACACCTACAGCCACCTCTACTGGCTGAGGTTTGATAAAGGGAGAAAATTGAGATTTTGGTGTGTTTCATGAGACTATGAGGATACTAATGAGGCCAAAGAAGCCCAGTACCTACAAGTGGATAACCCATGTTCCCCTTAAAATTCTTAGCATATATAATCATCTACACCTATAGTAGCATTACATACAAGCTACAGTCATCATTATAAGAGTAACAGTGAAGGTTGAAAGAGGATATAGTTTGATAAGCATCACATTCATCATAGGCAAGAATGAAAAATAAAAGAAGTAAATTTAAAGGATGTCAATCTAGAAATTTTTGGTTGGACCTATCATAAGTTCAATCTCATTATAAAGTACATGTGTACATGTGTTTCCCTCTAACATTGACTATACCATAATTAAATGGGTCAAATGATGCAAGGTTAACAATGACACATAGAGAGAGGCTATGAAATAGTGTCATTCATAATAATATATAAATCTAGAGAAACTAAAATGACACTTTACATTCTAAATCATCTCTTGGACCATGCCTACAGTTTCCCATCATCCACCTACAGTCAGTCTATGGGAACAAGGAGTTAAGTTGTAGGGGTTTAGAAGGTCACTACCTTAGTTCAAATCATGAAATGGTCAAGTTCACAGAAGCCTCATAAAAGGATATATTGCATTAAATAGGTATAAAACACCCACATAGAGGATGATTCATCACCCTAATTAGTCAATTTGTCTAAAAGAACACCTACAGGCTGCTCATTCTAGACTTGAAGAAGGGAATACAGAGTTTCAATGTGCAAGATTATCCATTCAAGGAAAGCATAATGGACTTGATGCATAATTCCTATTCCTTAGTGAATCCTGGTCATAAAAATAAGGAATGAAGCATGAGCATCACTTTAAGGCCATCATGAGTCAAGTTACAGTCAAAAAGGGTGTATACAGGGTTTTAAATTAAAAACAATCAATTAGCCCTAGGAAAGTATGCATATGCATTGAAGGCATCAACTCAGCTATAGATAGATGCTAGACTTAAAATGGTAAGACCTTGGAGAATATAATGAATTTATCCCAAAACCATTCAATGAGTCTATAATTTCTAGAGGCATGTTTACAAACCTCTAAGGGTCAAACCAAGTATCTAATCCCCAAACCTTGCATATAAAAACTAGGTGCTTAAAAGGACTAATAACCATAGATTATGATAAATAAAGGAGTGATGGTTAGATATAAGAGATATTTTTATGGTGTTTAGCCATCATTTCACCCACAGTGGACTTCAACACTCAAGTTTCCATGCTCAGTCATAGTTGTAGGCAATATAAGGCTAGTTTGAGCAAAAATTGCCATTTGTGGGCCTTATGGGGATAGTTAAGTGTTTAAAATTGATGGAGAGGACCCTTGTGAGTAATAAAAGGTACCTAAATGCTTTTATTTATTATAAAAATAGTGGGTATACCCACTATTTTGTCTCAGACCAAGAGAGGTAGAGGCAAGCAGTTAAAGTGCTTAATAGGCAAAATCAAGTGTTGAGAGGTATACAAGGTAATTTGGAACCCTAAAAAGTTTTTTAATCAATGAAACATGATGTAAAAATCATAAAAAAATCCTTAAATTAGGCCTAACACTCAAAACTTTGGTTAATTTTCTTAATGATAGGCCTCAAACACACTCATACGGACCTGCCTACAGATCTTGGAGCTACATCAAAGCTATTTCAAGCTCCTATATCAAATGGTATGATAAAGTGGTGGGCTATGAGGATTTAAAGGCCTTAATTAAGATTTTATAGATGTAAAAAATCATGGATAAATCATAAAAACCTCAAGACTTTGATCAAAGTGTTTAATCATACACATAGGCATCTAAAGTGCCAACTTCAAGCACTCACCCCATCCACCACATGAGCTCTTAGGAAAAAATCTCTTAGGATGTTTTACTTCCCATTGTGCACTAGGAATTAATTTAGATTGGTTGGAATTGGGAGGCTATTTTTTATAAATGAACATTAAGGAGTTAGGCACTTAGAAATAGCATGCAAACTAACCTAAGGTCATCTTTTGTCACTCATATCTTTGTCCATACTTTTCAGGGGAGTCCTATACACTTATGTAAGTTAGGTAGGCCTATGCCCTATTGATTCATGGTATTTTTTTAGATATTGTATGTCCATATTGTATAAACTATCCTTAAGACCCCTAGATAGTCATAAACCTCCCTAAAACCCTATGCAGACCCAATCTAAGAAAATTTGGCATTTCAAAAACCTAGCACCTTGAAATGACATGGTGAGCTTACGGAAGGTCAAAATAATTTAGGAGAGATTCACCTAATGGTACTTGATCATATGGACATTATATGAAACCCTAAAAAATGGGATATTTTTTAAGATTTTGAGTAAAATGAAGGGTATTTGGTGATGTAGAATGATTCCAACTATTGGGGTATTAAGTTTAAGAATTTTCACATTATCAATGGATTAAATGCTTAAGGATTTAGCTAAAATATCCTCTCATGTACATCCAAATTTGGTAGTGTGCCAATGCAATAAAAGATGAACTAGTCAACATAGAGAAGTGGAGTTTCAAGTTCTTAATGCTCTTATAAGCCTACTCCATGGTTAGAAATTATGTTTTAGAAATTGATCATATTCATACACATGGTTCTAAGATTTATTGTAGGTATCCAATGGCTGACAAGTTTCAACACATAGGTAATTAGGCCTAATTGGCTTAATTAGCCTAATTAGTCATCAAAGGAAATCAAATTGGCATTGGAACACTAGTCAAATGACTCAATGTAGATATTTTACATGGTAACTGACCCTTGAAGAGAATTAAATGCACATTTCATGGTTGTGATGGAGAAATAAGACAGTTTCCTTGACTTTGTCAACTTGCCTTAGATAAAAGTGGGATGTTACATAACTATGATGACCTAATTCATCTTGTAACTACCATGTGGAGTAACTATGGACTATTCTAGGTATGTTTAAGCCTTTGATAAGTGTAAATGAAGTTGACTCAGCCTTCCTTACATATTTTACAACAACAAAATCTCATTCAAGGAGCATTCAAAGAGGTTCAATGCATGAGAGGATTGAGGGAGAATTGTATAACTATTGTAACTACCTTTCTAAGTGGACCTGGTCATTTATGACCCCCTTATCCACTCTCCTATGCCATTTTCCTCCCTCTCTCTTCACTTAATTTATATATTCAAGGCTTTTTGCCCTGGTTTATATCCCTCAAGGTTGGTATGAGGATACTTTGCCAAAAAAAATAATTTTGCATCTATATGGATTGAATAACAAACTTTGTAGCTCTTTCATGGCGACATCCTAGTGTGTTCATACTTGTTGATATGAAAATGTAATAATTTTATTTCCTTGTATGTCCTTGTTAACCTAGATGTCAAGGAGATGTCTTATGCAGGTCATGTGGAATGTATAAGGGTAGGTAATGGAATCTTGAAGTGTGACATGATTAGTGAGAGTCTTATAATAGACCTATTGGTCATAACCTTGGCATTTTATTTATCTAATCCAATCTCCATATGAAACACTTGTGCATATGACTCATGAAGATGATTGTTTGGTTATATTTAGCCTATTAGTATATGAAAGTTCTAGTTTATGAGTGGATAGTTGAATTCATGGTGAATCACCACACATTAAAGTAGGTTTAATTCATGTATTTTATTTACTCTTTTCATTGTTTAGGTCTTATAAAGAGCACTAAAAAGATAAAATCAAGGGAGCTATCCCCTTAAGAAATCTAGAGGTCTAGCCCAACATTAGGTAACCCAAAACCTAGGGTCATCCCATGTTAGCCTAGGTTTGGGGATTAAGACATGAATACTCTTATACTCAACAAGGGTTCAACCTAGAGTCTCTAACATTTTTTTCACTCTCGATGGGAAAAATTTCAAGTGCCTTGAAGAATACTATAAAGACATTGGAAGAAATTTAGAGGCTAAGGATATCAATACCATCATATGCAGTCACCTTGATTAGATTCAAGCATCATTGGGAAGGTTTGTAATTAATCTCAAGATTAGAGATATCAGTGATTTCATTGTTACAGAAGTAAGAAGTTTTTTTGTCATGTTTTTAATATAATACACATGTTTCATAAGGATTCATGGTAGCCTATGAGGTAGGATTCTATCCTCCACCCCCATATCCACCCTGTCATAACCCATATGAACACTATACTAGTCCTTATCATCCATATAACAAACATCCTCCATGATACCAACTCCACCCACCATATTATGAGCCTTCTCCACTTCCATAGTAACCTCCTCATCCTTGTAATCAATCCTATTACTAACATGTTACCCTTTGCAATCCACCTGTATCAAACTATAACCATCTTCACTTAGATATTGAGAAATTAAGCAAAGAAAGGGACAAGTTGTAGGAGGATCTTAGATGAGAGAAAAGGATTGAATGACAAACCAATATTCCTCATCAAAATACCCCTAAAAACCAACCACAATCAGCTAGGTTGCTCACTCCATCTCCCTTTTTTGCTTCTCTAATCATACGTGAGTTCTTAGTCCATAATTACTTGCTTAATGACAAGGCAAATATTTTAATTATTCCTATGTTGGTGGCAGACAACTTGAATTTGGTGTGTGAACCCATGTCTAACCTTGAGCTGTAGTGGAATGGATCTCCCATGAAAACATTTGGAATTATTAACAACCTTCAAATCACACTCCATGCCTGCCCCAACCTCTCAGTTATGTAGGACCTTATTTTAGCATATTAGTTGCCTCATTTTCCCATGTGTTTGGATAATGAATTTATAGCTAAGGTTAGGGGTATTTGTTTAAGGATTTCTCTCATATGGTAGTAAAATTGAGCATGGTGTGGAGGTGAAAATTAAGTCTGAGTCACTCTCTACATTCCACATTCAACCCTACACCCAAACAAACCCAAAGGCAGATTGCCTTCACCTTCCTTATCCAAATCAACATGATTTTGTTCAAGACCTTATGCCTATTAAATATCCTGAAGTGATCTCAACATGGAATCCTTCATGGGATAAAGACCTAAAATTCATCATGTTTATTCTGGAAAAGGAGGATAAGAAAGGAAGGGAAGGTATAAAATCTATTTAAAGGAGACTCTCAGGTTCTTTAAACACACATATTAATACTTCATCTATTATTACCCAAGTGCCTCCTTCCCCTCTTTATATCCCTCCTCAATCCCAAGAGCTTCCCAACAAATCATTCAAGATCCCAAGTTAGAAGGATACCCTTGCAAGCATAAAACATCCTAATGATGTATACTACCCACCCACCCTCTCCTCTCTTCAAGAGAAATCAATTACATCAAAGTCATAATCTAAACCTCAAAGCATGCTAGATAAATTATCAAGATTGGTCCATGAAGGATCAGTTATATAAAATATTGATCATGTGGTGGTGGTAGCTGAGCCTCAAGAACATGTTGGATAAAACACTTCTAATGTCCATGAAGAATAAATTCAAATTAGGAATCCTTTCCATCCTAGCAAGTCAGGTTTGGAACCTAAGAAGAAATTAAAAGATCAGTGGGAGTAGTATTACCATGATAATGTAGTGAATAGGAACACAATTCATGCCAACCCCCTCTAGAAGACAATTAAAATGACAAACTTCATGAACATAATTTAGAGGTCAAGATCAGATCAAGTGATTTGGAAGATCAATGGTAGGAGCTATGCTTGGAATTCTTGAGTGAAGTCAAACAAATTGGCAAGGTAGACTTGAATGATGAGGTTGAACAATAGGCTAATGTTTTAGATGAAGAAAGAAATGCAACTCAAGAAGTGACAATACAAGATGAACTTCTACTTGAATGAATTGATGAATTATCACCCTCTATTGGAGATGAAGAGGAGTAAACTTTAGTAGACCAATATTTTTACAAGAACCCTATCCAAGAAAAGAAAGTGAATGAGCAACATGGTACCTTGCAAGTAGGTAATAGAGATGAAACTCACCTCTATAATTTGTCCATGGATAATGAGGAGATGTATTTTTCAAAGGAATTAGAATAATTCTACTTGAAGATAGGCACCCCACCTTTACACCAATCAAAGCTTGAAGAGAAAGATCTTGTCAAGGATGCTTGGGAAATTGATCACTTGAAATATTATGAGCAAAATTAGTTACATCTCCTGATTGATGAGGATATAAAACTTATGATTAAAAATAGAAATGTATGGAAAGACTATGATTGGGTTCTTGACCATCACAATCAACCCATGCACCTAGGAATGAACCCAGATGGTTCATTCACTCTCCCAAGTGACCAGGAGAGTGCAAATTATAAGTGGAGGTTGTCACACATTGGTCAAAGTCTAATTGCACACAAATTATCAAGGGAAAACTCCACATCATGATGCCATAATGATCATAGAACATTCCCATTTGATCTTGGGGGAATGAATTTGAGTTCAATTTAGTTTTGTAGTACTTATTTGTCTTGTCAAATAAGTGCTTTGCATGGGTTTGTAATTAGTGTCTTGTTGTCTAGTTTCTTTGCACTATTTGTCTTTAGTTGTTAGGTGTGTTTTTAGAGGTAGGTTATTACTTTGTTGTGTTTTTGTGTGTCTTGTTTTTTTATAGGTATTCAAGGTGTCAAGAGTACAATTCAATCCAAAGAGTCATCATGTTATGCTTCTTTGTTTGAGTCTCCTTGTCATGACAATGTCTAGGTTCCATTGACTAGAAAGATGGTCACCCATTAGAGTCACCAAAAATGTTGACATTTTGGCCTCAGAGGCAAAATTTCAAGCCCCTACATTGAAAAATTTTGGTGGCCAACCTTATATCCTGCTTATGATTACTCCCAACATGGTCATGTCTTCCTTATTCTAATGAGAATCTTGGAATCATATCAATAACATCATGTTGTGTCATGGTATTATGTTTCAAACCTTGATGTCATAAGTGTCTTGAGGTCATTTTGATGGTATAACAAGAGTCATATCATCTTAGGATGAGAATATCATTGTCAAGAGGTCATGAAGTTCATTGAGTGCTTAGCCTTATTTGAAGGGTATATTAGCATTCTAGTAATATGAAGGTATTATTATAATGTTGGAAGACTTAAAATAAGAATCATGGTCATGGTCTATTCAACATCTTTTTCCTATGATTTATTCACTTAGATTCACTTAACCCCTTCATTATCCTTCCTAAGTCATTAATCACCCCTCAACCCCCCTTCATGAGCTTACATCACCTTGAAAAACTTAAGAAAAAGGTATAGTTTAATTAATTAAGTTGAAAATGGACCTTGACCACATCTTATCCATGCTAATTTCCTCTCACATGTAACTCATGCCACATAAAGTCTTTTTATGAGCCACCCACACCCTTTCCACCTAGCCAAATGGGCCCCACATGGCATTTTATGACTTTCCCACTTCCCCTCCTATGTTTTTCTTGATTTAAGTGGCTTCATAACTCATGATATTCAATATTATATCTTAGAATGGCATTGAAAAGTTTAAATTTCAAGAAAATAATGGGAAAACTCACTATTTTAAGACATTTATGCATATTGTATAAACTATATTGCACAACAAAGGACCTGAATATGAAGGTGGTCTCATGTATGATATCTCTACAAAGTTTCATGAGGAAAGGATTCCATTCAAGCCCAAAACCATTCTTCTCATCTTCATCCCTTATTTGTAAGCTTGAACAACCCCTAAAGTTCTTACTTATACCATACAGGAGAGAGAAATTTAGGGTCCCAGCTCTTGGCCATGAGAAATAGACTTAACCCAATTCCCATCATAGGAATTTGTATAAATATTGGTCTCCCCAGCTTTATGAACCTTCCTTAAGAAGTTAAGGAATGCATATGCCTCTCACATTTGCACATGCCATTTTCAAGTGGATGGTTTTCATGAAATTTTGAGTGGTTTACTCAATCTAGTCATTGATTCTATTATCTCTGGTCTTGAAGGGATATTCCATGGAAATTCCCAAGTTTGTCTCACACATGTGAGATTATAGAAGTGTAAAATTTTCATGATTTATCACTATGTGTAGCCTGCAAGAAGGATTTAACTATATTGACCAAATTTTGGTGTCTTTGTCATGGGCTCTGAGCTGAATATGAAGAGTTTGAAAAGTTTTCTAATGGTTCTAATGCTTTCTTGCTTAGGTTGAATGCTTAATGGTCTTGTATCATCTCATGAGACACCAAATGAAATGGACTTATGTATGAGTAAAGCCATTGTTGCAGTCTAATGGCACCTATAGAGTTTGATATCTCTCTCAAAAGAATTGAAAAGAGTGTTAGATTGTGATGAAGGTTCCTCATACCATGGTGAATGAGTTTATATATCTCCCTATTAGCCTCAAAGACATTTATACCACCTATTTTGGCTCCTCAAACTCATTGTTCCCTTTTTGCAAAGTTTAAGGTCTATTCTAAGATTTTAAGGTTTCATGTTTGGATTCCATATGTTATTTTTAACCTTCAAAAACTCCATGTTGGTTCAAAAATAGGTCTGAGGTTCTCCAATATGCAAATAATTGGTCTTAGGATGAGTCTTATCCTTCTCTCCATGTCACATCTATACCATTTTCTTTCCACGATCATCACTGCCACTTTACTGTGTTTTCTCGCATGTTTCATATTTCCAACCTTATCACTCCATGTCCATGCCTCCTTTATCCACCCATCTTCCCTTTTAGGCCTAAATCATACTAGAAGCCTCCATACTCCATTAAACCTTCAAGGAATGAAATCAGGAAGATTTGAGACTATTTGTTCATGGGCCTAATTCAAAGAGTGAAACAAGTCCTACAACCAACCTTATAAGGCTACCGTAGCAGGGTTTATAAGAGACATCATGAGATCATCCAAAGGTATGAGATTTGGTGTGATCCCAATGGATAGATGTATAATGACACAAGTTTATGATGTAATAAATTCAAGTGGCTTTAGGTCACCTTCTTTTCTATCATAAATTTCAATAGTTCCTATAGCCAGTCTAGGGTTACTGTGGAAAAGTTCTCAAGTACATGGCTAAGGAGGCCTCTCAAAAGAAAATAGGTGAGAGAAGAGGAAACTAGTGATTAAAGATCAAAATGGGGAAAATGATACATGATCACCATAATATTTCCAAAATATCACCTACCTCAAGTGTTAATCTTAAACTTTCATGTCCATACACAAGGAACACCTCTCCTTGTTGACTAAGCACTAAAAAGATAGTCAAAGTCTTGGCCTTAAGTTGGAAAAGACAATGAAAAGCCAAAGATGAACAGTGAAGGGGTATTTGACATATGTTAAAATTATTGGAATGGGTCATTATCCCATGATTCATCAAATCATCCTCTCTTTTCAAGCCATATGTACACCTACAGCCACCTCTACTGGTTGAGGTTTGATAAAGGGAGAAAACTAAGATTTTGGTGTGTTTCATGAGACTACGAGGATACTAATGAGGACCTAAAGTGTTGGTGATGAAAAATAGGCATATAACCTACAATTGTGTAACCCCTATCCTCCTTAAAATGCATAGCATATATCATCATCTACACCTACAGTAGCATGGAATACAAGCAACAATTATCATGTTAAGTGTAACAGTGAATGTTGCAAGGGGATAGAGTCTGAAAAGCATCACATTCATTATGGGAAAGAATGAAAAATAAGAGAATAAACTTTGAAGTATTTCAATCTATAAATTTTTATTTGGATCTATCCTTAATTCAAGCTCATTCAAAAGGACATGTGTACATGTGTTTCCCTCTAACATTGACTTTACCATAAGTAAATGGGTCAAATGATGCAATGTTAAAAATGATACATAGAGAGAGGTTGTGAAATAATGTCATTGATAAAAATATATAAATGTGGAAAAAATAAAATGACACTTTACATTCCAAATCATATATTTTACCATGCTTACATTATCCCTTCATCCACCTAAAGTCAGTCTATAAGAACAAGAAATTAAGTTGCAAGGGTTTAGAAGCTCACTACCTTAGTTCAAATTGTGAAATGTTCAAGTTCACAGAGGTCTCCCAAAAGGATATATGCCATAAAATAAGTTTAAAATACCCACATATAGGATGATTCATCACCCTAATCAGTCAAGATGTCAAAAAGAACACCTACATGCTGGTCATACCAGACTTGAAGAAGGGAATATAGAGTTTCAATGTGCAGGATAATCCATTCAAGGAAAGCACAATGGACTTAATGAATAAGTCATATTCCTTAGTTAACCATAGTAATAAATATAATGAATGAATCATGAGCATCACTTGAAGGCCATCATAGTTCAAACTACATTTAAGAAGGGTGTATGTAGGGTTTCAACTAAAACACAGTCAATTAGCCCTAGGAAAGTATGCATATGCATTAAAGGCATTAACTCAGCTACAGACAGAGGCTAGGGTCAAAATGGTAAGACCTTGGAGAAAATAATGAAGGTATACCCAGACCATTTAATGAGTCTAGAATTTCAAGAATTTCAAGAAGCATGTTTACATACCATTAAGGGTCAAACCAAGCATCCAATCCCCAAACCCTGCATAAACAAACTAGGTGCTTAAAAGGGATAATCACTCTATGTAGCCATATATTATTATAAATTAATGAGTTATTGTTATATATAAGAGATATTATTATGGTTTTTATCCATTAATTCACCCACAGTGGGCTCGAACACTCAATTTTCCATGCTTAGTCATAGTTGTAGGTAGTATAAGGCTAGTTTGAGCAAAAATGGCCATTTGAAGGCCTTATAAGGATAGTTAAGTGTTGAAAATTTATGTAGAGGACCCTTATGAGTTTTAAAAGGTACTTATATTATTTTATTAGTCAAAAAATAGTAATTATACCCATTATTTTGTCTTAAACCAAGACAGATTTAGGCAAGTAGTTAAAGTGCTTAATAGGCAAAATCAAGTGTTGATAGGTATGCAAGGTAAGTTGAAAATCTCAAAAGGTTTTGAATAAATTAAAAATGATGGAAAAATCCTAAACCTTCCTTAAATTAGGCATAAAACTCAACACCTTGATCAATTTTCTTAATGACATGCCTCAAACACACTCACACAGGCCTATCTACAAAATTTGGAGCCATATCAAATCTCTTTCAAGCTCTTATATCAGGTGGTATGATCAAGTGGTGAGACATGAGGATGTTAAGGTCCTAGGTAAGAGTTTATAAATGTTTAAAATAATGGATAAATAATAAAACCCTCAAGACTTTGCTCGAAGTGTTCAATCATACACATAGGTAGCTCAAGTACTCCCCCATCCACCACATGAGATCTCGGAACCAAATATATTAGGAGGTATTAGGTAACCTTGTTCACTAATAATACATGGTATATTATTTTTAATTGTGAGGATAGTTTTTATGAATGAATTTTAATGAGTTAGGCACTTAGAAATGGCCTATAAACTACCCTAGGGTCATCTTTTTGCACTCATATCTTTGTCCATACTTTGCATGGGAGTCATATCCATTCATGGAAGTTAGGTAGGATAATTACCTATTGATTCATGATATTTTATCTGATATTGGACATCCATACTATATAAACCATCCTTAATACCCCTAGATAGACATAAACCTCCCTAAAAACCTAGGTAGACCCCGTCTGAGAAAACTTTGCATTTCAGCAACCTATCACCCTAAAATTACCTGGTGAGCTTATGGAAGGTCAAAATCACTTAGAGGATATTTGATTAATGGTACTAGATCGTATGGACATTGTATGAAACCCTCAAAAATGGGATATTTTCATGATTTTTAGTAGAATGAATGGTATTTGGTGATGCACAATGATTCCAACCATTGGGGTAGCAAGTTTAAGACTTGATTCACCTTATCAATGTATTACATGCTCAAGGATTTAGTTAGAAGAGCCTATAAAAGTACATACAAAGTTTCCAATCTGCTAATGCATTAAAAGATGAACCAATCAACTTAGAGAAGTGGAAATTCAAGTTCTTAATGCCCTTCTAAGCCAATGCCATGGTTGGAAATGATGTTTTAGGCATTGATCATATTCATGCATAGGGTTCTAAGATTTTTTATAGGTCTTTAATGGATGACAAGTTTCAACACTTAGGTAATTACGCCTAATAAGCTTAATTAGCCTATTTGGTCATCAAAGTAAATCAAAATAGCATTGTAACACTAGTGGAATGAGTCAATGCAGGGATGTTACATTGGTAATTGACCCTTAAGGAGCATTAGACACACATATCATGGTTGTGATGGATAAATAAGATAGTTTCCTTGACTTTGTCAACCTATCTTAGAGAAGTGTGGGTTGTTACGTAACTATGGTGGCCTAATTCATCTTGTAATTGCCATGTGGAGTAATTATGGACTATTCTAAGCATGGTCAAGCCTTTGACATGTGTAATTTAAGTTGACTCATCCTCCCTTAACTATTTTCCAATGCCAAAATTTCATTTAAGGAGCATTCAAAGAGGTTCAATACATGAGAGGATTGAGGGATAATTGTATAACTATTGCACCTACCTTTCAGAGTGGACCTAGTCATTTATGACCCCCTTATCCACTCTCCTACACCATTTTCCTCCATCTCTCCTCATTTATTTTATATATTTAAGGATTTTTGCCTTAGTTTGTATCCCTCAAGGCTGGTATGAGGATACTCTATCAAAATTTGTACTTGTGCATCCATTTGGATTGAATAACAGACTTTACATCTCTTTCATGGTGACATCCTAGTGTGTTCATACTTTTTGATATGAAAATGTGATGATTTTCTTTCCCTTGCAAGTCTTTGTTGACTTAGGTGTTAAGGAGATGTATTGTGTAGGTCATGAGGAGTGTAGAAGGGTAGGTAATGGAGTCCTAAAGTGTGACATGATTAGTGAGAGTCTTCTAATAAACCTATTGGTCATAACCTTGGAATTTCATTCATCTAATCCAACCTCCATATGAAACACTTCTGCATATGACTCATGAATATGACTATTTAGTTGTGTTTAGTCCATTAGTGTGTGAAATTTCAAGCTTATGAGGGGATAGGTGAATTCATGGTGCATAACCACACATTAGACTAGGTTTAATTCATGTATTTTCTTTACTCTTTTCATCCTAACTTGTTTAGGTCTTAAAAAGAGCACTAAAAAGAGAAAATCATGGGAGCTATCCCCTTAAAAAATTAGAGGTCTGATCCAACATTAGGTAACCCATAGCCTAGGGTCATTCCCATGTTAGCCTACATTTGGGGATTAGGACATGAACACTCCTATCCTCAGTAAGGGTGCAACCTAGATTCTCTAACAGGTCTATTGCATTTTCATAAACTATATTTTTATTTATCTACACTATGTCAAACACAATTACTTATTCCAAAGTGAAACATGAGTAATCATAAATTCTCATATCTTTTTCATCATCACAATCCATCTAATAGTATTCAAAGTGGTGTACATGTTGCTATGAATAACCAAGAATATTATTGATTAGGCCTCTAGCATCAAACAAATGTCTGCTTTCAAATGACTGAATAGTAACTCAAGTCATTTCCTCATCAATCAATTTTGCTTTGGCTAAATAAGCACAAGTGTACCAACCAATATAAATGGTAAACTTTATTTTAGACTTATGCTTATAAGATAGAAACTTGTTTATTTCAATTAAATTTTTATTAGTTCCATTAAGGCCCACTTGTCATCCACATACCTTGGGAATGTATACAGATCAATTTCATAGCCACAAATTATTAAGTAGGTGAAAGTTGGGAACTGTATGAACCAAGCTCCCCATATATCAATATTTTTAGAAGTTTCAATTGATATCCTCAAATTTTATGGTTCTAATTCAAACATTTTAATCACATATTGTAAAAATGCATCATTTACTCACTAAAAATGATGTGTACTTTCCTTCAATGAAAGTTGAGGATAGAAATCATATATTTTTTCAATGTGCATATTAACTACTATATTCAAACCACTTTTGAATCTTCATTTGGAAACATCATAAACAAGTAAAAGGTCATATATAATTTTGAAGTGGTATTGACCTTTATAATTTACTTGTGAATAGAATCACTGATCAATTATCCTCAATTGATGTTTTAATTATTCTGGTGAATAATCCATATGTATTTGTACATCCATGTTTATAAATTTGTCACAACCCAACTCCCAATTACTTTATGTAAGATCATGATCATATCATTGATTTCATTCATAAATATAAATCTATAAATATTATTAGGAAACATCATTGATGTATGCCTTTATTTTCTCAACCATTTCTTGTTGACCCATTTAGAATAGGAACTAATGTTAGACTACCAAAATTATTAAGTAAAGGTAGGAGTCAAATTAATAATTACTTACATTTTAGGTAACTATAGTAGATGATAAATATGATATGGACCTACGCATAAGACATACTCTCCATTTAGATTCTTGACTTCCCTTTTTTTGGATCATAGTGCTTAACCATTGTTAGCACTAGTTCTAGACATTGTACTAAATTAGGAAATGCAGTTGCTTGAGCTAATCCACTATCATGGATTTTTTGTCCATAATCTAGTTTATGGACACCATTTATTATAATATATAACTCTTCTATATTGATGTAACCTAGATCAATATTTTTTATTTTTTCAACATTTGAATCTAGATGCAAGGGTGTAACAACCCTTTGAAATTAATGCTTCATATTTGTGTCTTCTTCCAATTAGAGATTATTTTTGGGAGGGGTCTTCTTCAAAGTGATTTTATTAAGAGTTTCCTTGATTTGGGTATCAAATGCAGATATCTAATGAAAATCACCTTCCTATGAGAAAAACCAGATTTTAGATTGACTTTGTAAAGAAAGACATAAATTTGACTTGGTTCAAGCAAGGAGAGGATTCTAAGGTGTGCACAGGAAAAAGATAGAGTTTGAGGATTGATTAAGTAGGCTATGAAATATGATAGAGTTTTTGATAAAGGCTTAGATTCTAATGGCGTGCCTGATAAGTGATCAAGTTCTGATATGTGCATGAATAAGGATCAAAGTCTGATGATGTGTTTAGTAAGTGATTAGATTCTAATGGGTGTCTAACAAGGTATTAGATCTTGATAGATGTTTAGATAGGATTTTGAATCTAATGATGGTTTGATAAACTCACATAATATGATATATGTTTGGGTAATGTTTGAAATTTACCAATGTGTCTACTTCAGGGTCAAAACTTGGATGATATCTAGACTAGAAGTAAATCCCAATAAGTTTTGCAACATAAAACTTTAAACTCTATAAAAACATTTTGGAGAAGTTTTGAAAGAGAGGCTTATATAAATTTAACTAAATTATGAGTAAATTATATGAATATCTATGTTGGGTTTGTCAAAATCATACCCTAGCTCTTATTTTTTGAAAATGATCATAATTGATGAACCATTGTAATGTTAATGATCACAGAAAGGCCAAATTCACAAATGGGAGCAATAAAGGATGGAAGATGAAAAAGGTGAGGAGAAAATGATATGAAAAATGAAATGGATGTAGTGATATATTATCATATACTAAATATCCATGCTTTTGAGGACCGTAGGTTGATTAATGGTAGGAAATTCAGGGTGCATGAGCAAATGTCAGGATCCAAGTTATGCATATGTAGAATGCAGAGCCTATGATGTGTGCTTGCATCAAAGATCAGGTTGTGACATTTATTGGAGTAAGGATTAGGTTTAAATTCATGTTAGAGCACATGTCATATTATGATAACCTGTTGGGAAATAGTCAAAATTCTAATGTGTGTTTAATAGGTGTTAAAATTTTGATAAGGGTAAGGACTTAGCCAATTTTTTATTTTATTTTGATTTTGTTTTCAAAAAAATTGGTCAATTTTTGACTTCTGACAATGAATTCTTTAGATAGGATATTTTGACTTGGATATGATAATTTTGAACATATTTGACTCAAGTTAACCATTTGTAGTCAAAAGACTTAGTATTCTTAGTTTTCTAACTTTTGTTCAAAAATTGGGATAACAACACCGTACATTGCATCCTCATTGCACAAGTTTTTGCACTAGTTTAATAGATTGAATGACAATTCATGTCATTAACCATCATGTATACACCATACCCATATCATACTCAATATTTTCACTAGTTTTACACCAAAATTGAACCTCATTCCATCTATAGTGGATGGTTCACTATTTACACTAGTTTTTATACTAGATATACACATATATATATATATATATAGTACTAGATATATATATAGATACATATATATATAGATACATATATATATATATATATACATATATATATATAGATATATATATATATACATATATATATATAGATATATATACATATATATATATACATACATACATATATATATATATATATATATATATATATATATATATATATTGTACTAGATATATATATAGATACATACATATATATATATATATATATATATATTGTACTAGATATATATATCTATCTATATATATATCAAGATTCATACAAGAAACCTAAACTACACTACTCTGGGATGATGATAATGGAGTCAACTAAATTTGAATTCTTGAGTACACCCAGTTAAAGATGAGGATTTGGGCATGGCCAGTCTAATCTAAGCTATTCAATTTTCATATAAATGCACAACATGCCAAAACCACTAATTTTGCACCAATTTTTGTACCAAAAAAGGCACAATGTCTTGCACTATTGATCAAGTGTATTTGTTCTTTGCCACTCTCTAGTGTTAGGGTGTGGAGCTAAAAACTTCACCAAGGAGCATTCATTATCAGGTTCGGGTCTACACAGACACCGGCGTCAGTCAGGAGTGACCGACGTCGATCACAGGCAGTTGCAGAGATGCCGATGTCGGCAGAGAATCAGCCGACGGCGGTCACAGACAAGCAGCAAGAACCGACGTCGGTTACCTGCGTGTCCAGAAAGCTATTCCCGTGGACAGAAGCGAGTGTTTGCATGATAAGTTTGAGTTGTAGACTCAAGCTTGTGTCTCTATTATTATCATTACTATTTTTAGAGCCCTTGTTTAAGTGGTTTAACTATTTTTTGGAAGTACATGCTCAAGTCTCCTAATTCTATATGAAGAATTAGATCTTCCTAGCTTAGTAGTTGTATTGTAGAAGAATTGGTGTGAGAAGAACAGTACAAAATTGAATCAATCCAGGCTTGTTGGAGTTGATTGTTTTTGAGAGAGATAGCTCTTGAGGAATAGAGATCTATTGAGAGATCTATACATCTAGGAGAGGTGTGGAAGAAAGAAGCTTTTTTCAATTGTATTCCTTTTGTAAAGAGTTTGTTAATACAAGTTTTCAGGGTGTTTTCTTGTATCTCTTGTTCTTGCTATTATCATTCTAATTACTTGTCAATCTGATTTAATTCCACATTTATTTCTGTCACAATTGTAATCTATTGTTGGTTTGATCCCCCAACAAGTGGTATCAGAGCCTTGGTTATAGGTTCAGAGCTTGATAATCGGTATCAAAGTTCAGGTTCACTAACAGGTAGTTCAGATATGTGTAGTGTGTATTGATTACAGGTTCTCACAGGAGTTTCTGCAGGGATTTCTATTTGAGTGGGAGAAGCAATGGCAGATGAAAGTAAATTGAGAATGGAAAAGTTCAATGGCAAAAATTACCAACACTGGAGAATGCAGATAGAGGACTATTTGTATCAGAAAGATCTCTACTTACCGTTAGGAGGTATTGAAAAGAAGCCCAAAGACATGGAGGATGAAGAATGGGAAGTTCTTGACAGAAAGGCTCTGGGTTCTATAAGACTGAGCCTAGCATCCACTGTGATATCTAATTTATCACAGGCAAAGTCTACGGTAGAGTTGATGACTACGTTAGCAAATTTGTATGAAAAACCCTCAGCTTCCAATAAGGTATATCTTATGAAGCAGTTATTTAATTTGCATATGAATGAAGGTGGATCTATTTCTACTCATCTGAATGATTTCAATGGTATTGTGAATCAATTAAGTTCAGTGAATATAGTGTTTGATGATGAGATAAAAGCTCTTTTGATATTATGTTCTTTGCCTGAAAGCTGACATGGCTTAGTAATGGCAGTAAGTAATACTGCATCTGCATCAAATATTTTGAAAGTAGAGGATGTTGTTAGTGTTATCTTGAATGAGGAAATACACAGGAAAAGCACAGAAGAGGCATCCGAGAATGCTTTAAGTTTTGAGAGCAGGGGAAGGCAGAAAGAGAAGAGCAAGAAAGGCAGAGCAAGATCCAAATCAAAGGGGAAAGGCAGATCTAAATCCAGAAATGGCAGAAGGCCACAATGCTGGAATTGTGGAAAGATGGGGCACATAAGCAGAGATTGTTGGTCAAAGCCTAAGGAGGAAAACCAGCATGAAGGAAAGGAAGAAGCCAAGACTACAGGTATTGCACAAGATGCTTTAATTTTCTCTCTGCATAATAATATAGAATCTTGGGTATTAGATTCTGGTGCATCTTTTCATGCTACTCCTAACAGGGAATATTTCAGTGACTATATCCATGAAGATTTTGGAATAGTGTATCTAGGGGATGATGAGCCCTGTAAAATAATTGGCAAAGGTAAAGTGCAGCTGAAGATGCAGAATAGCAACACATGGGTGTTGAGAGATGTGATGCATGTTCCTAGCTTGAAGAGAAATTTGATTTCTGCAGGAAAGGTAGGGGATGAGGGTTGTACAGTAACTCTCACAGCAGAATCTTGGAAGGTGACCAAGGGTGCACTTGTTATGGCCAGAGGTAAGAGAGAAAGTACTCTCTATCTGTGTAATTATGTTACTAACAAATTTCCTTCTGTATTATCTACTTCAGATGTGGATGCTAAATTGTGGCACTCAAGGCTTGGCCACATGAGTGAGAAGGGGATGTCAATTCTTAAATCTAAAGGTATGCTTTCAGATTTAAAAGGCATAGATCTAGAGTTTTGTGAGCACTGTGTATTTGGAAAATAGAAAAGGGTTAGTTTTCTCAAAACTGGGTCTACTAAGAAGAGGCACAAGTTGGAGCTTGTTCACACAGACGTGTGGGGACCGGCTCAGGTTGCTTCCATTGGAGGATCACAGTACTATGTATCTTTCATAGATGATGCCACAAGGAAGGTATGGATCTACTGTATTAGAAAGAAATCTGATGTATTTGATACTTTTAAAGTTTGGAAAGCTATGGTTGAGAATGAAACAGGTAAAAGATTGAAGTGCCTGAGATCAGACAATGGCGGTGAGTTCTGCAGTCATAAGTTCAGAGATTATTGTTACATGCATGGAATCCGTAGGCAAAGGATGGTTCCAAGGACACCTCAGCAGAATGGTATTGCTGAAAGGATGAACAGGACAATAATGGAGCGTGCAAGATGTATGAGATTGCATGCCGATTTGCCCTTACAGTTTTGGGCACAAGCTGTTGACACTGCAATGTACCTGATTAACAGAGGACCCTCTACAACTCTAGATGGTGGTATTCCAGAAGAGGCATGGACAGGTAAAAAGGTTGATCTCTCATATCTCAAAGTTTTTGGTTGTGAAGCCTTTGTGCATATAGATAAGGAAAAAAGAAAGAAGCTTGATGCTAAGTCTATGAGATGCACGTTTATTGGCTATGGCTCAGATGATTTTGGTTACAGATTGTGGAATCTAGAAACTAACAAGGTAATCAGGAGCCGTGATGTTGTTTTCAACAAAAGAGTGATGTATTGTGATCAGCTAAGGAAGTTGAATCAATCTGAGCAGAGCAATGGTGAATTAGATGAGGTGAAAGTCTAAGATGAGCTCGCGGGAAAAAGAAATAATCACTTACAGGAAAACACAGAGACCGACGTCGGCAGGTTAGGAACCGGCGTCAGCAGGACAGAAACCGGCGTCGGCCATACAGGGACCAACGTCAGCCATACAGGTACCGAGGTCAGTCAGGAAGAACCAACGTCGGCCAGTAATAGGTCTACAGGTGACCGAGGTCAGTCACTGTCAGAGAATTTGGGTGGACAGCGTGTTGTGGACGAGTCTCAGACACCCATCAGGAGGTCAGAAAGGGTGAGTAAGCCTCCAATTAGATACTCTCCTTCTTTATTTTATTTATTGCTAACCGATGGTGGAGAACCAGAGAGTTTTGAAGAAGCAATACAGGTGGAGTCCAAGAGTGAGTGGGAGCGTGGCATGGTTGAGGAGTTGGAGTCCTTAAGAGAGAACCAAACATGGGATTTGGTTGAATTGCCAGCTGGTAAGAGAACACTTAAGAACAGATGGACCTACAGGTTGAAGGAAGGTGAGAATAGACAGATGAGATACAAGGCCAGATTAGTGGTAAAAAGATTTGCACAAAAGCCAGGTATTGACTTTGGCGAGATTTTTTTTCCTGTTGTTAAAATGACTTCAATAAGGGTTGTTTTGTCTTTGGTTGCTTTTGAGGATTTACATCTTGAGTAGCTAGATGTTAAGACAGCGTTTCTTCATGGAGATTTGGATGAGGAAATCTATATGGAACAGCCAGAAGGATTCGAGGTCAAGGGTAAGGAGAAGTTTGTGTGCAGGTTGAAGAAAAGCTTGTATGGCCTCAAGCAAGCTCCTAGGCAATGGTACTTAAAATTTGACAGGTTTATGACTGAGCATGGCTATAGTAGGTGTCAATCAGACCATTGTGTGTATTTCAAGAGATTTGATAATGGTAGATATATTATTCTATTGTTGTATGTAGATGACATGCTGGTTGCAGGGTCTCACATGCAGGATATCTCAGAGCTTAAGGTAAAATTAGCTCAAATGTTTGCTATGAAGGATTTGGGAGCAGCAAAGAAAATCCTTGGCATGAGCATTAAGAGAGACAGGAAAAATCACAGGCTGATATTGTCTCAAGAAGATTATGTGGACAAGGTGTTGAAACGGTTCAATATGTAGGATGCTAAACCGGTAAGCACACCTTTGGCTGGACATTTTAAGTTGAGTAAAGAACAATGTCCTAATTCATATGATGAGGTAGAGTACATGAGTAAGGTTCCATATTCTTCCGTAGTAGGGAGTTTGATGTATGCAATGGTGTGTACTAGACCAGATATTGCCCAAGCAGTGGGAGTTGTAAGTAAGTATATGGCCAATCCAGGTAAGGAGCATTGGAAAGCAGTTCAGTGGATCCTTAGATATCTGAAAGGAACCAGCAGTAGGCACTTGTGCTATGGAGGTTCAAATACTTCTCTACATGGCTATGTAGATTCAGATATGGCAGGTGATTTGGATGGCAGGAGGAGCACTACAGGTTATGTATTTACTGTAGGTGGAACGGCGGTTAGCTGGATATCTAAGTTGCAGAAGGTTGTTGCCTTGTCAACTACAGAAGCAGAGTATATTGCAGCCACAGAAGCTAGCAAGGAAATGATATGGATGACACGGTTCATGGATGAGCTTGGTAGGGAGCATGAGAGTTGCAGATTGTATAGTGACAGTCAGAGTGCAATCCATTTGGCTAAGAATTCAGCCTTTCATTCAAGAACAAAGCACATACAGCTAAGGTATCACTTCATATGATAGGTATTGGAAGATGGTGAGTTGAAGCTGGAGAAGATCCATACTGATAGGAATCCTGCTGACATGCTAACAAAGTTGATTACAAAGGAGAAGTTGAATCTTCATTCAACTTCTATTGGTCTTCATGATTTAGTTGAAGATGGTGGAGCTAGAAGATGTTGCTGTACAGGTACTGGTGCAGCTGTTTATCTCCAAGTGGGAGATTGTTAGGGTGTGGAGCTAAAAACTTCACCAAGGAGGATTCATTATCAGGTTTGGGTCTACACAGACACTGGCATCGGTCAGGAGCGACCGAAGTCAGTCATAGGCAGTTGCAGAGATGCCAACATCGGCAAAGAATCGGCCGACGGCGGTCACAGACAAGCAGCAGGAATCAACGTCGGTTACCTGCATGTCCAGAAAGCTATTTTCGTGGACAGAAGCGAGTGTTTGCATGATAAATTTGAGTTGTAGACTCAAGCTTGCGTCTCTATTATTAGCATTACTATTTTTAGAGCCCTTGTTTAAGTGGTTTAACTATTTGTTGGAAGTACATGCTCAAGTCTCCTAATTCTATATGAAGAATTAGATCTTCCTAGCTTAGTAGTTGTATTGTAGAAGAATTGGTGTGAGAAGAACAGTACAGAATTGAATCAATCCAGGCTTGTTGGAGTTGATTGTTCTTGAGAGAGATAGCTCTTGAGGAATAGAGATCTATTGAGAGATCTATACATCTAGGAGAGGTGTGGAAGAAAGAAGCTTTCTTCAATTGTATTCCTTTTGTAAAGAGTTTGTTAATACAAGTTTTCAGGGTGTTTTCTTGTATCTCTTGTTCTTGCTATTATCATTCTAATTACTTGTCAATCTGATTTAATTCTGCGTTTATTGCTGTCACAATTGTAATTTATTTTTGGTTTGATCCCCCAACATCTAGATTTTTGTCTTTTAATTCATCATATTTATCAAAATTAAAAAATGATATTACATAGGTTTCACTACAAGTTTGTGTGTATCATAATTCAGCATTATGGAATACATCCAGGACTCCTTCCCACATGTAATTTTAGCAATGCACTCTTTTTTCTTTTACTCTGGTACTTTTACTTTGTTGCATTACTAAAATAAAATGGGGGTAAATATAGACACATAAAATTAAAATTTAAGCTAAAATCATGCACTTGTGACCACATGTAATTTGTTGTTTTGGGCCCTATTGATCATTTTCAACCACCTTACACACTCTTCAAAGCTGATATATGACCCTTGAACAAACTTAGACCAATGTTGGTCAACCTTAGACACCTTTTAGGCCCTACCTAACACTCAACATGATAAAATAACCCTTTAGACAATAGTGCCCTAAGGGATAGGGCTGCACCACTCTAGTGTCCTTCCCCTCTACTCTTATCTTCCTGCCAAATAATGGCTAATTTACCAAATTCAAAGCTATATAGGAAGGTTGATCCATGTACCTAAGAATCCTAATTGAAATGATTTTCAATGATATGAATATATAAGCATTTTTAAAACCATTATGCACACAAGAGACTTCTACACTAGAAAGCACCAGAATCACACTTACACATTGAGATCAGAATACCTATTTTTCCCAATTCTGATTGTATACAACCCTATTAACCTAGATCTCAAGTCTAAATATAGGTCACAAGTCATAAGTCATGGTTAAAAAAACTAATCACATTAGTATTACACTAACATCTAACACATTGCACCAATTATTCAAACACCACCATAGCATGGGAGAACTACATGAATTTTAATCCCTCTTTGAAATATTGGTATGTAGGCAACACTCAACACATGGGGTGTTAATATCTCATCCAATTTCAACTATTGACTTATTTTTCCATTTATTTTCATTAGTATTCACATGTCAAGAAACTAGGGTTTTTGAAGGAAAATCAATCACACAGTGGTATCTACAAGTGATCATAAGCTCCCACACTACATACACACTCTACAGATGAAGGCATAGAGAACCTAAAAACCCTAATTTCTTCACTGTAAGTGGATAGGAGTGCCCTAAGTTGGATGGAAGTGCCATGATTCTAGTGTCTTCTACCCAACATTTTTGTCCAAGCCTAAATCTAGTTATAGAATCCTGATTCCAGTCACCATACCTCTCTACATAGCAAGATATAGAGCTTGATTCCTCCCAGAAGCACAATTTCCAACTAAGTTTTTATTTTGTCCTTAAACTTTGTTATTTTTAGTAAGTTTATAGAATACAGTAATTCCAAATAGGTGAATGTTATCATTGTTATATTGTTTTCCTAATTTTTTATATTAGTGTTGTCATCTAGGGTTTTCCCATAAATTATAAATTTGATAAAACACAAAATAAAGGTTATAAGGCCAAAATGAATAATACTAGGAATGAGGCAAAAACAATAGTTATTGTAGTGGGACAACCTACTAATCATATTATTTTATCCAATCAACTAATCAGGAAATTTTCATGATTCCCTACACCCCCTAATAAGTGCTTATAAATTTTACCTAAGTACAACCTTATATATCTCCCTCCACCATAGGAGGTTGATAAAAGTATGCCTCTACCTATAAGAGATGACAATAATGCATATTATGGTTACCATAGATGTGAGGGTAATTATATAAATAGATGTTTTGGGCTGACATAAGATTTAACATCTCATTAATGATAAAATTATTGAGCTTAACACACATACGATTAATTCAAAACCATAACCTAATGGGAATGTAAAGTTGGAGATATTTTATGATCCCTTTCCCAATAATGCAGAAATGAAATCTAAGAATAATCTTGAGGAGTATATGACTTACAATGCATAACCTCCTCCATAAACATATAAGAATCCATTATATGGTATTATTATAACATTTAAAGGCACATTCATGTAACATGTTTACATTTGATCAATGAGATTATTAAAGATGATTCTAGTTTCAATTCCTTATTACATGCATACATTGATTCACAATGAATACATAGTGTCATGGTAGACAATGGTTCTATCAAAAATGTTTTTATCATGCCACTCATTATTCTTGGATATACACATGAGGATTTGATTGATATAATCATGATAGTTAAAGGATTCTATTGGAAAATACATAACACTCTTGGGAATATTATTTTACCACTTAAGGTGGGCCCTACAATAATTGTTACTCCATTCTTAGTTTTACCGAGTACATAGGCACTTGACATATTGTCAAGACCCCCTTAGATATATAATCTCTATGTATTACAATATTCCATACATATATGTGTGAATTCTATACATTAAAATAGGTTGCTTACAATTTTAGGTATTCCATTTGAGTATTCTATTCATCTAAAAGCATTTCCTCCCCACCCCCACCACCACTATAGTCATTTATTTAACCTATTCAATTTAATTTTACACATATTTTAGAAGAAGGTATTTGAATTTCCTAGACAACTAGTGCTTCAACACCCATTACATTATAGGGTTATTCAGGACTCACAGAAACCATCCTTTACTCATATCCTAAGCTAGTTTAGCATGTTCCACAGTGAACACAAACACATATATGTCTTTCCATAAAATGAATTCCATATGATTTATGCTCCTTAGAGTTACTCATCATACAGAGGATCCCATGAGTTATGATAACAATAATGAGTACATTACAACATGAGGTTATTTCTTAGATTCAAATACAACTACACATATTTTATAAGGACCTACATATGATTTCCCCCTTGATGGGATGTTGGTTAGCATTTTTACATAAATGAAATATATTAAAAAATAAAATATTTGAAAAATAATAAATATGACCTAAGAATAACATGTTTTCTAGTTTATATTATTAATTTATGTTATTTATCACTTGTTTGGTAGATTACAAATCCATTTTCATACGTGCATGTATTTCATGGTATATATAAGTGGGATGCAATCCATATAAGTTTTACATAATACACAGATACGCATATGCAAGACATTCCTACACCCAAGGGCCATGTCAATGTTGGGAGTATCTCATTCAATTGGTTACATTGTTACAAATTATATCTTTTAATGACCTTTTTTTTTATCATGTTGAGTTCCATTAATTTCTTACACATTTTTTTATTTCACTTATAAAAATTACAGTGCTACATTTTATGGATATGCTACTTTTATATGTTGTGACATTAACATAGATTGATGGTATAGAGTAGTTTAACTTGTTCTATGCTTCATTGTTTCTATTTATTTTCCAATAGGATAATCATTGATTCCTATATGTCTCTTAGCTTAGTACATAACATTATTTGATTGAAGGTATCATTATATGCCTCTTTATTTGGGCCCTTACCTTATTTTTTTACTTTCACTTGAATGAGTTTTTCATTGTATGACTCTTTCTTTGTTCCCTTGCCTTCTTTTATTAATTTTTATTTGTATGTCCCTACCTTTTTATGTGACATTTGATTTTCCATTGAGTAAGTATCTTACCTTGTGTGACATTGAGTATTATTAAAAATGATTTATTATGTGCATCATGGGCATGATGTTGTGTGCTTATGAGTGGATATATTTAGAATTATTCTCAAATGTTGTGGTGTTATGATCCATATCATGCACCTTCCCACTTGTATATAATGTCATGATCCATATCATGCACCTTTGTGTGTCAGTTATTATTCAATGATCATATCAAGTATGGTTATTACTGCATGTCTAATTTTTATATCTATCTTGACATGACACTTTTAAGCTTTACACTATATATTTCATTTATGCTTTCAATATTTACTCATTACTATGATGACATATTCTCCATATGTTTGCACATGATTCTAAATTCATACATATTTTTATATAAAATGATGTGGTTAATTCTTTTCTTTTGAATTGAGAAATTCACATGCCAATTTTTTGTTGGTATAAATTTTTGTCACTTTAATATTTATTCATTTTATGACTCACCCAATGAGAAGCAACACAAATGTACTAACAATTGGAGAAATCACTATTGAGATGGTGAATTTCCTCTACATTTGAGAGGGTAGATCCCTGGTATGATATATATATATTTGGGTTTTTGTGTACTTTTAACTAGAAAATAAAAAAAGGAAAAAAAAAAAGAAATGGTGGATACTAAAAATGGAATAAGAATGTAGGCGAATGGAGGGAAACCCACGATAGAATGAATATAGAGAACCACCAGAATAACTTGGAAATAAATAAAAGGACTAGAAATTTTTAATCTCACACAAGATAGACATAGGATCAATAAATGTATTGGGAATGAAAGGATATCTTGAAAGCACAAAGTCTCCTCAAAACTATGATTAGGTGCACTTTGTACAAATCCCATAGATGAGGTTTACAATGAAAAGTCTGGAAACATCATTAGTTACACACAACCAAGAAAAGTGCATAATTTTAATTGAGTCTCTATCTATGAATAGAAATACATAATTCATAAACAAATAACATCAAAACCCAAAAACCCAAGAATGATCTCACTCATATGCTTGTATTCCATTTCTCAAATCTAAAAATTACATAGCCCACACAAAGTTGCAGCTAGCTCTCTTTAAGATCTTAAAAGAAAGAAGAACCCCTTTACAATTGGCAACTCTACTATTTATAACACATAGCAGGATGAAATGACCCTTTATATTCTCACTTTGACCTTTCATATTCCCAATTTTGTCCTATTTTATTTTAAAATTATTTTCAATTTTTAATATAGTGACTTAAATAAATCATAATACAGGCCCAAGAAGCCTTGCCCATTAGGTGATAAAGTTTGGAAATAGTATGTGCCACAACCTAACACATGAAATAAGGTCCTACAAAGAGGCATTTGGAAAAAAATTGAGAATTGAACACATGAAAAAGTCTATAAGGATAAAATGATTTAAAATTAAAAAAAAATTGTTCCAAGGGATTTCCAATGCTTCAAACGGGATCCAAAATGGATTTTGGATGTGAAATATATGGCCAAACAAAAAATGAGTGCCTTAACGTACCTGTTATATATATTCAAGACCGTATTTTTCTATTTATTTTTTAGGCAAATTTTTCATCAAAGGATAAACTATTTTACACCATTGGATAAATTAATTTAATACCTTTATAATGTTTCAAATGAGAGTCAAAACAAAGTCCAAATGCAAAATTTATGGAAAAAAATGAAACTAATTATTTTCCTTTGGGCCTTGGTAGGTCCTCATGTCCAGTGCACCCATGAGGTCTAGCTAGAAGGCCTTAACATGTTTGTGCATATAACACACCCTTGGGGTTTATATGGATGACCTTGGTGCATGTGTGCATCAAGCGCACCCATGGGATTAGGATGGACAACCTTGGTGTGCATTCTTATCCAGCATGCCCATGGGGTCCAGTT
Organism: Torreya grandis; assembly: GCA_037957365.1. Taxonomy (NCBI): domain Eukaryota; kingdom Viridiplantae; phylum Streptophyta; class Pinopsida; order Cupressales; family Taxaceae; genus Torreya; species Torreya grandis. Next base: position 2,597,073 of record JARHVA010001530.1, on the reverse strand, counting down.
AGATGACCTTGGAAGTTCTGGATCTTTGGCCTTAAAGGTTCTGGATCTCTAGTTTAATTTTGCATAGAATTTATGAATCTTGGGATCCTAATGTTTAAAGCAAATATGATCATTGAGATAATATATTTCCAAATAATCAAAAAAGAACTAAAATGGATACTAGATGTGAAATATATACCTTTATAGATAATTTAAACCTAATTGGCCCTTTGTCCCTACTTGCTCTGAAGTTTCAAATCTTCAGCATGAAAAATATATGAAGTTTAGGCCTCTAATGTTTGAATAAAAGATGATTCTTAGGACAATATATTTTCAACAAATCAAAAAATAACTAAAATGGAGACTAGATGTGAAATATATATCAAAATAAAGAATTTGCACTTAATTGGCCCTTTGTTCTTACTAGATCTAAAGTTTGATATCTCTGGTATGAAATTATATGAATTTTGGGCCTATGATATCTAATAAATTTTGATCCTTAGGAAAATATATTTCCAATGCCTCAAAAGAGAACCAAAATGGAGATTGGGTGTGAAAGATATACCAAAGCAAATAATTTGCACCTGATTGATCATTTGTCCCCATTAGGTTCAAAGTTCTAAATCTCTGTTGTGAAAAATATATGCATTTTGGGATTGTTAGATCTGAATAAAATAATATATTTTATTAAATTTATATTCAATGCATCAAATGATAACCAAAATGGAGTCTAGATGTGAAAGTTATCCTAAAAAAATAAATTTACACTTAATTGGCCCTTGGTCCCTATTGGCTCTGAACTTCTAGATCTCTAATTTGAAAACTCTATGTACTTTGGGACTCTAAGATCTAAATAAAATATTATCCTTAGGATAATATCTTTCTATTGCATCGAATGAGAACTAGAACAAATTTTAAATGTGAAATATATGCCAAAATGAAATAATTTCACTTATTTAGGACTTAAGATGTAAATGGTACTTGATTTCACCCGTTTCTTCGAAATGAAATTTCTTAAAGTGAAACATGTATAAGACTCAATACACCCATGAGGTCTAGTTGATCTAATAACAAACTTCTAATTTTTTCAAGTCAGAACCAATTTTTTAAAAATTTAATGCATTTAAAATTTGCGTACAATTATTCCTCACCTTAAAAGCAGTGCTTATTATTTGTAATTTCATTGAGATTCAAGCCCACATTTATATGTATTAGAATTTGGAATAGATTACATGATTCAAAGAGTTCATTTTGGGATAAATTAATAATTGACTTAGATTTTGGAACATATATTTAGACATTGAGATAGACTTTTGGGGCATATGCAATCCATATGGAGACATTTTATAGGTTATTATTTTTATGATTTAAAAGGTTATTAGATTAATTGGATTTAAAGGAAAAAATATTTAATTACATATCACATTTTGGTACCAACTAGATGAGATTATGGGACATGAACATTGTTCATACATACGCTATTACAATATTTTATTATTTACTATGGTATTGATGTGACATTAATGGTGCCAAAGGTAAAATATTGAATATATAAGTCTATCTATTGTGGTTGATTCACCCTACATGAGCCTAGTATAATATCCCCCGACCATCTTGAGTTTCAAGATGATCTAAATGAGTAGTGTGGTTGAGTTTTTGCATCTCTCAATGGCCTATCACCACTCCCTCTTAATTAGGGTTTACTAATTTATTTTCCAACCCATTGTCCTTACCTTAGTACATAAGCATTCTATGAAACTTATCCATTCGGGCATGATCACTCCAGATATATAATGCTTTAGAAGAAATCATAATATTCAACACTTAAAAGGGAAACATAGTTCACCCACTTATAGGTGTATTCCTTTCGTGCTCTTCAAATTTCAAAAGTTTCATTTATGTAATGAATTTCATATATGGACACTAATTTTTGCATGTTTCAATGTAGGTTTTCATAGAGCAAGTTGCACACATGGAGCCTTCTCTGAAAAATAGTGTATTTAAACATTAAGGTACATCTCTTTATCCTTTTACTCTCTAGCATTATTTTTTATTTCAATACTAGAATAAAAGGGAGGCATTTGTAAATGTCAAAATCTAGTATTATAGACATGGAAAATGTTATCCTTGACCTAGTTTTACCTACATGACTTTTTCATACACATATGTATCTTGCATACCCTTCTCTCTTATTTTTTTCTTTCTATGAGCCTGACCTTCCTGATTTGTTGTCAATCACCTAAAGAAATTCCCTAGTCTATGTTTAATGTGTTAAATATCATACTCATACTATCTTCATATCATCAGATAAATATTCTAACCTTACAAAAGATTCCATTAGAACTTAGACTCTTGCTGAATTTTGAAGCCATCTAACTCTGATGGACCTAACTATGTACTAAGCAATGGTCATTTTTCAAATTCAAATTATCTCTATGGGTCGACTTGTATGTTTTACATGGTGATTTGATAAATTACCCAATGAATCCCACATAAATGCACAATAGTTCTAAACCTATTCCCATTTCTATAATTATCAAGTAATCACTAAGCAAACCTATTCTATCACTTTCACATTTAAAGGGATTGGCATAAACATCCAAAATCAAAAACTAGTCACAAGGAGCATGCCCTAGCCAATCCTAAAACACTTAAGCCAATTCAAATTTTCACTCATCAAATGTCAAAATTTATATTACATGTTGCATTCATAAAACAATCACTATTGCAATCATACACATAATAAGGAGAAATATGTGTAGTTTGAGTTCCCTCTTCAAAGTATTGGATATGTAGGCAACTCTCAGCCATTCATTAGGGAGTGGTTGAGGTCAATTGATTCCATATTTTTTCTCCTTTTTAAGGCTTAAACCTAGTGTCAAAAGTGGAGCTAGGTTTTCAAATTGAAGGAGACACATTTTTTTATGTGTACATAGTGAGACCCTTATAATGCATAGAAAGTTAGTTTTTAAGAAAATGTAACACCTTGTGCCAAAAGAATGAGGCACAATTCAAAGGAAATAATCTATAAATAATAGTTGTCTCCATAATAATTCAAACATATAGATCCTAATATACTCATCTAGTCATATCTAGACTCTCATGTTCCTAATCCAAATGACCTATAATCCATTTCCAATCCTTTTTTTCACCTACACACAATCTCAATCAAACACAAATAGTTACAAGCTAAATACATTAATATGTTATGTCATTTCCATTTATATTAAATTTTAATTATTTAGTAATTATATACTTAAGCTTTCAAATATGTGTTTTATTTTAATATACTATATAATTTAAATAGTGCAAAACTTATATCTTATTAGATCACAATGATTGAAATAAGGTAAAAAACTTGGTTCCAATTGATGCTTTGCATTTGACTTGACTTTGATACTTAATTTTCTTTGAATTTAATATTTTGAGATGAAAATTCTAAATTACTATGTTTGTTTTTTTTGAGATGATGAGGCTATTTGATCTTAGTGCTAATTTTGTAAGGATTGTCGTAATATTTTAAGTAACTCTCTTGTTGTTTTCAGAAACTTCATGTTTTCATTATTTTAATTTGGACATTTCAAGGGAATTATGAGCGTGTTTTGATCATTGGAGATTTTTAAATATTTTTAATTTTGTTCAAGTCATTATTCATTGTTGGAATGGAAGTTAATTAGAGTGGAATGAAAACTCAAGGAGAATTAGTCTTGATTACAGTCAATAACATTGTTTGATAAAGCTAAGGGAAATGATTATAATGGATGCTTTATTTTCTTTGTGGTTACAAATCATTTAAGGGAGGGAAATATAAAAAGGTGTTTTCTTTGATATATGACATGGGAAATAAATATTTTGTGATTTTTATAAGTTATGGCAATCATGTTTTTTTTTTCTTGGATTTTGTTTTGGTTGGAATATGCTTTGAGTCATTGTTTTGATCATGAAATCGTACTTTGATTTGATCTTTTGGAAATATCACTAGGTGATAAAGAAAAATATCTATTACTTTTACATTTCATTTAATTAGCTAGGGTCAAATTAAGTGAGTCCCCACCTATGAAGGTTTTCATAATAGTGATGGTAATCTTATTTTTTAAATTATTTCATAACTCTTTTCGACTCATCACTTCATTTCAATTAAGTGATAAAGTGATTATTTTTATAAAATATTTAATTGATTTATTTTATATAGTCAAAGTGACTTTTATTTTATAAAGCATATTTTATAAATTCATTTAGGTTTAAACTTCAATTATAACCAAATTTTAACCTTAAGATATATAAGGACTTACAGGATTCATTTTCAAAGGAGAAGTCTCATAGGTACATAAAGCTCTTAGATATTTATATTGTACTTTTTTTGATAGAAAAGTAATTCTAAGTACATATATCCTTTAGATATTTTTGTATTTTATATATATATATATATAGAAGAACAATTATAAGTTATATTTTAATTATAGGAGGACCAATAGCAGTTCTATGATTGTAAATTAATTTACTTGAGACATATCCAGTTAATGAATTCAGATTATCCTGATTATTTTATTATATTTTGAAGACTAAATTTTTAATGATTACAAGACTTACTTTTGTCACATGCTTGATATTTTTGTTTTTTATTACTCTCATTTGATTAATACTTCATGCACATACATGTATGGTAGCTTATTATCTTCGTTTTATAACTCACAATGTAAGTTTTGGTTTAGATAAGCATTTTACCTTTACAAATAGTATTTGAATTCTTTAATAATCAGACATGCTTTCTTTATGTTGGTCTCAACTGACTTCCTTATATATAAGGTATTCTACTTTAGTATACTTTATTTCACTTCTTGTTTAATTTATTATTTTTCTAGTTATCTTTCTAAGATATTATTTCATTTAGTTTTTTCTTCAGTGATTTCTTAGTTATTTATTTTGAATGCAATTAAATTTCATTAAAGGGGTTACTTTAAATTATAGAACATTTCATTGAAGCCTGAATACATTTTGAATTATAATAATGGAAGATCTATTCATATTGATAAATTGTGAATACTTTTTCATGGTGTTTTTTATGATTAATTCGATTATAGGTTAGTTTTTTACTTTTGACACTTCAAGAAACAACTTCTCTATGGTTGTGTTTATGTTATTAAGTTTATTATATATTATATTATTGATGAGTTCCCTCTTGGTTTATAATTTTAGATGGTCTTTTCATAATTGTTTTTATATTAAATCAATTAAATTGTAGATTAAACATGTCTGTTTAGCTTCATTTCTAAGATTCCTTTCGTGAGTTCCTCTCGTATAAGTAAGATGATAAAATGAAGTTGATGATTCATGTTTTTCAAAATCCGTTAGTTTTCTAATGTTTTCTTACAAAAATCTTAGTTTGTTTAAAAATTAAATTGTCCATTCACTCTAACTATTTATTTAGTTCTTAGGTCCCCTTTATAATTAAACTAGTAGGATTTTGGTTTGATCTTTATATCCATTGAAAACATTGATTCACCGCTAAATGTTTAAGCATCAACATGTGGTAATGTCCATAAGTGGATTCTTCCTCTAATGAGGATGATAGTCCATAGGGAAATAATATGTTTTGATGTATCCAAGAGGGTGGGAACAAAACTATGCCCTTAATGTACATAAATGTTCAAGATAGTTAGTTATATTTAATAAAAAATTTACCATGCATAAATACCAAGCATGTGTTTATGTATATGTAATATAATTCCATATATGTATGAAGAAACATTAAAAGCAAGATAGACACAAGTGTGTGATAAGATACATATATATCAAATATTTGTTAGTAAGGCTTATGGAGAATAGATGTGGGTATCATGCCCCCACTAAAAAATCTAAGTATATATGTGATCAATGAAACTCATCGGAGAGGAGATTCTAATGATGGTAAGGATATCCTTGTCTACACATAGTATAACAAGCAAATAACTCTGAAAGATCATGCATGTATATTTCCCCTTCTGATAATGTATGATTCATGTACACCATTATGTAAAATATAGTCATATGTATAGTAATTATGAAAATCATAGTGTGTCAAGAAGTAAAAGGTGCATATGGCACAGGGTCCCACTAGTGTAGCAATGCAAGGCACATTAGTATTATGGCTCCATAAACTAATATAGTATGAATGAGGCTCAAGAGATAATATGTGACACACCCTTGTGGGCAAGATGAAATGTGTGTAATAAGTATGGTAATCATATTGTACCAAGATGTAAAAGGATCCTAATGCATAGGTGCCCAATAGTGTAGTAATTCAAGGTGCATGAGTAGTATGTCTCCATAAATTAATATAATATGAATGAGGCTCAAGTGTAAATAATTTATGGCATGCCCATATGGTCAAGAAGAAAGGCATATAAATGTATGATCATTTCATTTTTAAATCTCAATTTAGTGTCATATTAAAAATGGAATAATACCCCTAAGTGTCAAGATATAGCTAATAGGCTCAATGGTGAAAGGGACACATAATGTTCCACAATATATGATCTTTGTGCACAACATGTATATAATAAAATCATGGAGATATGGGGGTATGTTCCCCTAACATAAAAATAAATATATGTCCCATGTATGTGAGGTGTCTCTCAAAAGGCTAAGTATATCAATGAATCATAGTCATAGTATTATAAACATAGATGGTATGGTACCAAGGTATGATATATATGCAAGTATCAATCACAAGGTATAATATGTAACCATCCATATAATAATATCATGTAGATATACAAAAATGAAAAATAAATGTAAATGATAACAAGATGTGTTTGATCTCTGTAAAATAACTTTATATAGGAAATGGAAAGGTAGAAAGCTGTCATTGTGTAAATCCAACTATCTAGAGATGCCCCACATTTATATGTCCATATCCATATATAACCTATATATCATGCATATCACCCATTAAAAGTATGTCATAAGAAGCATGTGTGGAAAAAATTAATATAGAAACCTCAAGCATAGGTAGGTAAGCATGATATGTATCATATGACTAAGATGATTTTTTAAATATTTTTTTATCTTTTATAATTTTTTTTTTTTTTTTTTTTGAATTTTTATAGTGAAATCACACAAAAAGATATGTACAATTTGGCATAAATAATAATGAATCAATGAAGCACTAGATGTAGGCAAACATGATTACTATATGTGGGTACTCAAGGCATAATGTTAGAGTCATGAATAGTTAGATGTGACACACAAGTATTGAATATAGCATACAAAAGGTAAGGAGGACCTAAATTATAAAATGAGATAGTCACCATGATGAGAGGGATAAAAATATAATAACACTTCCAAATAAGTGAGGCTTAGAATCCATATATATCATATCTAGTGAAATTCTAAATATCCAATAACAATCTCAAGTACTAAATGATTAGTTATAAGGAGTAATAAACATCTATCAAAATAAAAATAATTAAGGGTCATGATATGAAATGAAGAACATGAAATATAAAAAAACAAAGGTGTCATAAAAACATAAATACCAAAAGATATATGTAATGAATCCCATGTTATTGTGTGTGAAGTACTAACCCATATGTTAGGGTTTACGAGGATACCTCAAGTATGTATTATCATGCATTAGGTCATCATTGTCATGATCAAACTTTTGAGTGTGTTAATATTTACTCAGTTTTATTAAATATTATTGATTGTGAAACATCCTTTAGAAATTGATTTTAGCTATTAAAATAATACCCTTTTCTAGGGAATTTTGGTATTCAAGCATAATCATGTCTTGATCGATTATCTCTTGAATTTTTGCAGAAGGGTGTTTTTTGTCAGGTCTCTATTTCTCTAAGACTTGTTTCTTAGTCATGCCTATCTTTTGGATTGTTTTGTATGAGAAGAGGCCCCTGTAACCTAAATTTTACCTATCTAATAAATAATGTCTTGATCAATGATCTCTTGAATTTTTTCACTTAAATAAATGCATCCATTTGTTCAATGGCCTCTAATGGTATATATGAGAGATTTGATCTTGAATTTTAACATTTTTGGCCTATAATTTAGGATGATTTCATGAATAAGATGTACCTCAATAAAATTGTAGTCCAATAAACTTTTTAGAATGTCATATTGATTTTTCAAAAACATTTTGTGTTCACTTCAGATAGGTCTTATTATATGTGTTCTTCCTTTCTTAACCCAAGTGGTAGATGTGATTATGGTATCTGCATGGGTATTATAAATGTTCAAATCCATAAGAGGTAAGTTATTGACCTTAAGATAAACTAATTAATATAATCATAGTTAGGGGTCTCAATGAAGATATACCTTAGAGGATGTAGCCTTAAGAATTACATAGCAAAAAAACACAATGAAATAGAATGCAAAAACAAGGTTTTTTATTTGATTTCAATAATATAAATATAATTTGTACACATACTATAAAAACTTCCAATCTCATATGAGATGTGTTAGAACATCAGATCTTTAAATCCCTATTTTTTAAGCCTTAGTCTTTTCAAGTATATCTACCTCTTAGAATACTAAATATGATCCTTAATCTTATTAACTAGATGCCTCAAGTGTAACAGCATTTTTATGTAAGTGTTAAACATATGTTGGATTTGGTATTCTAAATATACCAAAACATTGAGTTCAATCAATTTGTATAATCCATGTCTAAATTAATCAAACCAAATTGTAAAAGCAGAGTATAACTAATTTATTATAGTTCATTTTTTATACAAATGACCTATAAGATAGCTTACTTGGCTTGTTTAGACTTGTTATGTTTTTGACAATGTAAAATCATCAAGAAGGATCTACAAGGGCTCTATGTTGACTTGAACCAAGAAATTGAATATGAAATAAGTTAGGACAAGTCTAGTGTTGCTTGGATACTTAGGACATCTGGATTCATCTTCATTTTATTATATTTTCATAAGGGTTTGCATAGGTTTGTGATGATTGGGATCATTGTAGTTATATCTATAAAGAGATCATGTATATTTAGATTTATTTGCATTGCACGAGTAACTCTATTTTCCTTCTTGCTTCAAGACTGTATCTTGCACTCTTGAGATAAATGTGTATTAAAAATGGGTTAGAAAGGATGGGTAGAGCTGATCTCAACCACCCCTACTAATTATCTAAGCTATGCCTACATTCTAATATTTTGAAGAGGGCTCAAACTGAATGTAGTTCTCCTACCTAGTTTAGTCTATGCAATTAATGTAATACTAACATGTGCAACTATGTATGAATTTTAACACTTGATAACCTATGATTTTGACCTTACAATGGTATTCAGACTTAACTTAAGGCTCACTCTTTTTAGGGGTTTAAATTTTGAAAGATTTAGGTAAGCTCTTCTCAATGTGTAGATTTTTTCCATGATAGATAGATACTTTCTAGATAAGTGATAGGAATAATCTTAGACTTGCTTTGTATAAATAGCTAAATCTCTAGGTAATTTCCCACCACACCAACATGAAAATTGTATGTGTAGACCCATAAGAAGGATTTAAATCTGGTAAAATAGTTAATAAAAGGTCTATGGACAAATCTAACCAAGATAGATGTCTCCAGTAATCAGACTCCTCTAACTGTAGCCAAAATTATCCATAAAGTAGGAAATAATGGTCTGAGATAAGGAGACAATCTGTGTATGGTGATAATTATTTTAGGTGGAAACTAGGGAAATATTTTGTATTAATAACATAAATTTTAGAAGGTTGATCCCATGAATAAGTGACTATATAGGATAGAGTCTTATCAAGATTTAGTTATGTGTACACAAATCATGTATAATAAAGCTTGGTCAAAAGAGATATTATCATTTGTTTAGTAATAAATATGAGTGTTTAAATTTCCCCCTTTTAGTTTAGTAATATAAGTGCTAGAATCAAAGGATATAAGGTGATACCTAAGTGTAGTTGCAGTGTGTGTGTTTAGGTAGGTGTTGAGTGTTGTGTTCGTTGTTAGGAGTTAGTACTCACATAGTGGTGAGTAGTTAGGTTATTAGTTATTTGGTATGAGGGTGGTTATATGATTAATGGGTAGCTATGAGATTAGTTATCACCTCAAGAGGCCTATATATGTAACCCAAATTTTGTTAAATAAAGGAATTAGAATGAATTAAGACAATTCAAGCATTTTACTCTCACACATTAGATAATTTCTCCAACATGTGATATCAAAGCAGGTTTTGTGAGAGGCTTCTCTTAAAAAAAATTATGATTTTAAGGTCGAATAAAATGGTATGTAGTGAAAATCACATACAAACCCCATTGTTCATCAGTCTTCCATTATTTTATTGTTCCCATCAATAGCTACATAGTATGAACTACGTGCAAACCTCATTGAAATTTTTTAATCTCTATTATTTTATTGTTCCTATCAATGGTTATGTAGTGCAGACCATGTGAAAATCCCATTATCATTTTTTTCATCTTAATAGGTTAAGGTTCCCTTGTTTGGTCATCACCAACCTGTAATTACATTAGGAGTAATTTTATATTATATTTTCTTAGGATTGTGTGTTATTTTCATAACATTTCCATCTTAAATATTTTCATCTATGTCTAGTTTATTTCTAGCATTGATTTATATTGAAAATGTAGTTTCTTTTGATTTCCATAGGGTTTTTTGCAACATTACTTGGTTTATCAAGTCAATAAAGAATGCATGTAGGGGTTTTATATTTTTAGCCATAAATTAAAGCCTATAAATCAAAGAGGGGATTCACAATTCACTTCGGATAATCAATTTTGAAGAAGGTTATAGGTATGGATGTAGGGAAGAACATAAATCATGGCCAACAAGGCAATGTTATTAATGATAACATTATTCAATTATCAAAGGATAAATTTCATGCCCTTTTGTATCAGTTACTCTCTATCATGGTCAATATAGGTTCTTTAAAACCTAAAATTATATAATACATATAGATGTTTCAATAAATTATCTTACTCATCAAAAGTTGTCTGTGCATAGACTTGGGAGACTTTCTTGTAGACTCTATGTGTTATTTTTGAATAGTATGGGTTGATTGAAGAAAGGAATTCATGACTCATGGAGAGATCCATGACACACTTAATGATTTGATTAAGATCATCCAACACCACTCAGGGACAATGATTAAGGGATTATTTCACATTCATATCAAATGGCTATTCGTATAGATCAATGTGGTGAAGGACATATTTTCTAAGGTGATTGCCAACAATAGTGCAATATTGAATGGTGACCCAATCAAATGTAAACTTGATGACTTTGGCCAAGGCTCATTTTAATAAAGATACCATGCCTAGGGTTTCAATTAGAATACTCATATTTATCTTATTCAGTCACTATGGATTTATGAATAAATGCAACAAATTATATGCCTTCATTGTCAATGAACTTGTAGACCCCATCAAGATCAACATTTTTAATTATTTTACAATCATAAAATCAAATTCAAGGCTGAAGTATCTAAATATCAAAAGCCTCTTCTTTTGAGGATGAATGAGTAGTGTGAAACTAATGGTAGTTAATGTGGTGGTGATGGAAGATAGTTAAATCAAAGTCTTTATTTTAGGGTTTTTGGCAATATTTATTTTTGTTAAGATCATAGTGTAGTGTCTTTCGATTGGTATTGTGGTATTCTTAATATTTCATTATGTTTTCATATTATTAGTGACTAATTGTTTTTTAATTTTATTTAAAGTGTTTTCATTTATTAGTTTGATTTTTAATTATTGTTTTTAGTTATATTAGAAACTTAAGTTTTGATTGTTGTATTCTTAGCCACTTTATATCATGCATCGAGTCTATCCATTTAATGTGTGTGGTCAAAATAAAACTCTATCTATGTATAGGATGCATTATCAGGTGAACCCAACATCCATTATGTAGACTTTTTTTGTTTTCATCCATTATTTAGGAGTTAATACTCACACAGTGGTGAGTAATTAGGTTAGTAGTCATTTGTTATGAGGTTGGTTATAAGATTATTGAGTGGTTATGAGATTATCTAGTGCCTTAAGAGGCCTATATATGAAACCTACATTTTGTTGAATAAAATAATTATGATGAATTAAGATAATCTAAGCATTTTTCTGATGCACATTGGAGATTTTCTCCAACGTACTCCATGTAAAACATGTAATGAAACATGTAGAAATTAGTTTTCCCTTATGCTATAAAATTTTAACTAAAAATATTGAACATATTTTCAATTGAAATAAAAATGAAAAAATACACCTATATGCATGTGAACCAAGTTTTTTTTCGAAGTAAATGGATAATGGGGTGATTAAGTCCCTTAAAGATGCTAGTGTTAAAACTATGGGTTAAGCTAAAAATTCCCCAACCTTCATTATAGATGAAGAAGTGCTTAAAATTTAAGTCATACAGAACCTCAACCATACTACTCATTATGTTTTACTCTAAATAATGGGACCTACCATGGGTTTAAAAAAATCTGAGAATCTGAGTAAGTTTTTTGAATCGTGTTTTGCAAAAAAATCATACAATTCAATCTAAGAACATCAATACAGCTGAGTAAAACTTGATGAAATATTTTTTTAGAATGCCTCACATATTCCCTACATCTAATAACATGTGTAATTTGAGTCATACAACCTATGCCAAAATATCAAAATATCTAAAAATTGTTAGCATATTCCCCCAATCTAATAATTTATGTAAATTGAGTCCTATAATCTTTGTAAAAATATCATATAAATATGATATATGCCCTATGTATGCCCCAAATTTGTGTCAAATATGTTATAATCTATGTAAAAATTATAATAATCTATGTAAACTTATAATAATTTATGCCAAAAATCTAATTTTATTATGCCCAAACCCTAATTATATTTGTGTAAATGAATTAGTCTTTGAAACAATCCCGCTATGTATGCCTCCCTTTTGAAATGAGGTATGTAGCCCACAAGTTATTCATCTCAAAATAAAAGTGGTATACACATCATGTTATATATATAAATATGTAAACATGTATAGCATGTGTAAACATGATTATATTATGTCATCATAGTAATATTAGATTATTTAAATATATATGAAACATGTATCCTAAGGCTGGAAGTTCATGTCAAGATAGATATAGCAATGAGACACATAGTGAAAATTATACATAGTAACAATCATAAAAGCACTAAGTAAATAAATATACATAAGATGCATGATATGTATCATGGAATTACACACAAGAAGAAGAATTCATAATATGGATCATGACATCACAAGCTCAAGAAAAAATCGTGGATGTATCTACACATTAAAAACATATTCACACACAATGTCAAGGCCATGACACACAAAAGTAATCATAAAAATACATATTATAACACACACAGTGAAATAGAATAAGGAGTCACATAAAGAGTAATCAATTTCATACATAATAAGAGTCACACATAAAGAGAGGCACACAATGAAATATTTTACCCAAATTTGGATTAAGAAACCTTAATAGGAAATAAACTAGTATTTAAATTCAAATTACTAAATATGAAATTTAAGCATGAATATGATTGTAAAAGTTTGAAACATATTGAAATGATTTGAAAAAATATAGTGAGTATAAAAATGGATAAATACTTAGCTTTTTTGACTGATAGTCTAACTTTGATTGTGCTCTAACAGTAGAAAATAGAGTGAAGCAAGCCTATGATTGGTTTATATCTAGAAATGTATATCTATCTACACAGGGTTGATTCTATTAGCTTTGGGCAAGTATCATCTATCAATACTAACTTGTAGTGGTCAATAATGACCTATGAAAAAAAGAGGGTATGTGGCCATACATTCACCTTTGTCTACATCTCTAAAACCTCTATGTGTGAGATGTCAAACCTTGATGATGTACACAACTCTAGAAATAAGTCTCCTTCACCTGAAAACCATAAGTGTGCTTATGAGAGATATAAACCTAAAAAAAAAAAGAGAAAGTGTAATGGGTTGAGTTGACCCCAATCACTCATATTAATAAATAACCATTGTCTATGTATCTGATACTTCAAGGAGGGAAATCAAGACACATGTAGTTCTCCCACTTAGTGTGATTGTTTAATTGTGTTCCTTCACTATGTGGATGTAACTAATGATTTGGATTAAATACTTGATAATGTTTACTTTGAATTGGCTTTGGTATGCTTTAGAATTAGAAATGGGATGCTCCTAGTGATTGATTTACAAATTGGGGTGAATAAGGTAGTTTTGATTGATGTGCAATAGTGCATAAATGTGTACCAAATAAGTTCTAAGTCACGTATCAAATGAAGTCTTAATTTGCCCATATATGAGTTCAATTAGGTAATTTTTTATGCCAACAACATGCTAGGTAGATGGGATGACCCTGCTAAGAAGCCCGTCTACTGACATGAAAAAGATTGGTATCAGAGCTAGTTTTCATTGATATCTCAAGTTTCATTGTCAAAGTCTTACTGTAAGTTGTGATTATTTTCCTCTTCCGTGGAATCAATTTTTGGAGTTCTTTGCTTTGTCAATTTTCTTTGGGAAGTGCTTTGCATCGAGTCACAGGCCGTTCATCCATATTGTCATAGGCCGTTTTATCTCTGCATATCCTTTTTCCCTTACCAGAAATTGCTCGCTTACCAGAACCCAATCTCCCCACAATGGAATTCAGAAAAATACCTTCCACATCTACCGTAGAAATTGTTAATGAATCTGAAATTGAAGGATTATATGAGATGCCTCCTTTTGTTCCCGATCAGTTGTCTGACTGTCTTGATATAGAAGTTACAGAAACCGATCTTGAAAAGGAATCCAGTGTGTTTAAGCCCCCGGCTTTAAAGGCTTCCAATGTCTATAACCAAGCTGAATTAGTCAAGTCTAAGTTTTTATATAATAGTACTTATCTGTCTTTTGTCAAGCCTAGAATTAAGTCCGTTGAACTTATTTTGTGCTATCAGCCTAAAAAGACTTTTCAAACTAATTTGCTTCCTCTACTTCCCGAGCAAGAGATTTTATATATTCGTTCTCATAAGGATGTTAAGTTTGTACATTTCGGTTTGATACGTATCTATATTAAACCCTTGATTCCATCAAATATAAAACCAGTCATGTATTTAGCTCTTTGTGACTGTCGTCAAGTAAGCTTTAAACATTCATGCCAGTTATCTAGTCTTGGTCGACTAAATGACGACAATGTCATTTGTTTTGAATTTTGTCCTAATCTGTCAGTTGCAGTTCGAGATAAAGGCTGCAAGGAAGTTAAGTTTGGATCTCTAGATTGTTGGGGTCTGTTTACCTCTGTGTATGGTCTAGAAATGTTTGGTGAATTCCAGTATGCTTCTATTAACATTTCTGTATTATATAGTATGACCAACACTAACCATCCCAAAATCCTAGAGAACCTGCCTCTGGCCAGAAGACTCAGTGGTACAGTACAATTACAAAAGGGACATATAGAGTCTGTTGAAGTCCCAGCTGAATGGAAATTAGATTGGCTCAAACATGTCTCGCCTAAGCTAAAAGGTCAAGCCATAGTACACCAGAGTGATGGTAGATCAGTAAATATTTTACCTAGATCTTTGTCTATGCGATCTACTAAAAGTTCTCCTACCAGACCATCTACATCCTCATCCCGTAGATCTGTCAAAACTGGTCATATATTAATTGAGGATGAAGAAGTCGATCTTGGAAAAGATCTGCCTCATACTCTCATGAATCTTCCTAGAGAAGATAACCTTGAATTTTTCACAGAAGACCAAGTCACACTCTACAGAGGAGGACGATGGCCACCAGCCAAAGGTGTCTATCGACATGCCGCCGGCACTGTACATTATTTTGTTGCAGCTTATGAAAATCCTTCTAACGAATTCAAACAGAGAAATTATGTTGCAAGGTTCAATTCTCATTTCTCTAAAAATTTTGATGACTTGTGCAGAGATGTCTTAGCCATAAAAGACACTGTAAATAAAATACAGAAACAGGTGGAATCCATTGATTCCAAAATAGATACTTTAGAGGATAGTCTCAGTTGGCTATCAAAAGAAGACCAGAAGGCTGAATCGTCTTCCAAACCCTTTTGTTCAGTCTCCTTTGGCCCTTCTTTTTCAAAAGTCAAAAAATCTCCTAGTCATTCCCTAATGCAGCGCACACATGTCCATCTCCAACCATGGTATCTGAATATTGATGATTTACTCAACCCCCTCAATGAAATTGCCAGTTGGTGTAATACTATGCGCGTACTTGCTGTCCAAGCTCATCTTGACCAAGCTGGTACTACCTGTTTTGCTGTCAAGTATCTATGGGGAATTACTAACCAATGGTGGGATAGCATCCCTAAGGCTCAACAATATGCGCTTGTACATAATCAAGCTGATTCGTTAAATGCTTTGTATAAATTGCTTATAGATGAATTTGCTCCTCCTGCCGCTAACCGACGGTTAGAAACCAAAAAATGGCTGATGAAAATGGAATTGTGTGATCTCAAACAGTTTGAGTCTTTTGCTAAACAATTTCGTAAGCTTGCTTATGAAAGCCAGTGCTCTGGCTCTGTTGAAATTAAATTAAAGTTTTTGCAGGCAATGCCTTATAATTTGATTGATCGAGTTTTGTCTTATATTGAGCTCAAAGGTCTCGAACTTTCTGCTCTCGCTCTTGCTGACATTATTGATTTTACCCAGCAACAAATCATGATGTTAGTCTCTGAGACAAAATCCATCCAGAAACTCAGCAAGCATCAAGCAGCAGCTATTGCTCCTTTATTTCCTGAAATAGCCCCATTTGGCTGTCGTCCTTATGTTTAACCGCGCAAGCAACAGAAGCAGCGTCGCCGTCGCCTCTCTTATAAGCGCCGATCATTTCCTACGTGCCATTCTTATGCGCCTCCTCACCGTTTCCTCCGCAAACGGCAACATGCCCGTCCTGCGTCTCATAAGCCCATTTGTTATATTTGTCGCAAGCCTGGTCATATCGCTCCCAACTGCTCCTGTAAAAATCCCGCAGTCAAAGCTATTTTCTCTTCCAACGCAGCAGCATGGTGGGATGTTATAGATGCTGATGAAGATCTGTACCTACAAGAAGATATATTTGAACCAGTCCTTGAAGATCTCCCTGACGAAGCATCAGATGATGAAGATGCAGCTAAACTCGAATCGCTAGCAGATGAGCTAGAACAGCCGATGACCAATATGCAGCGAGGTTCTAGAGGATCACGACCTTACCGGCCCCGAAGTAATCCATCTTACAAAGCTTATGGTCCATGGTCTAGAGCTCATCATGAAGTTCCAGAAAGACTAGAAAGACCAAGAGGAAGAGGAATATCAAGAGGAGAATCATCTAGAGGGAGACAGCCCTCTCAGCCACGACAACCACCGACTATGCACAGACCACAACATCCTCTTGTGCATTACCCAAGTCAGTTCAAGCCAAGCAACTCATGGATCAAAAATAAGTTTACCTGCAGAGAGCCACCAAGAGAAATTAGAGAACCCATCTGGGAACAAATTATGCCTGCTGAAGAACCAGTCATTGCAGCAGATCCCAATTGGGAAGATGGCTACGAACAAGAGGATGATGTCGGAAGCATATTTTATTCCGACCAAGATTACTGCCCCGGTGAATGCAGTAATCAAATAGAAGAAGAAGAAGAACCAGAGCTACCAGATGACATCTATACAGAACCTACCATTATACAAGATCTAGGAAGGCAAAAGTTGGTATGTACAAGTATCCCTTCCTTAGAACTACCACAGCCTGCATATCTTAACCATCTCATAAATGGAAGATTTGCACAATTCTTTACTTTAGAAATTAATGGTAGATATGTAGATGCTCAAGTTGATACTGGAGCTTCTCTGTCATTTGCAAAGCCGCAACTCATTAGTGACTGGGAGACACTAGATGAGCGATTAGCTTATAAGAGCATAAACATCCAGGGCAATAGTTTTGTCTGCAATAGGTATAAACACCAGCAAGCCCTGAGGATTCAAAATAAAATCTTCCACTGTGACTTTTTTGCCCTTGAGAAGATGCCTATAGACATCCTCTTAGGAGGATCATTTATTGACAGATATACGCCCTATGGTGCAACTGCTAAAAGCATAATGTTCACCATTGATAATGAAAGGCTCCGAATTCCTAGGCTCATATATGCTACAGAGCAATTCCCTAGTGCTATGACCCAGAGTCCAGAAACTATTCCTGCTGAGATTCTTGCTATAGGAGAAAAAATCAAATCCTCCATCTGTTCAGATAATCCGCAACAGTTCTGGTCGAAGACAATGCCTGAGATGGAAATCAAAATCATCGAAGGTAAGCAGATGAAGGTTGGCAAGAAGATTCCTATACCAGCACAGGACTATAGTGATATGGAGGAACAAATTAAAGATTTAGAGAAAAATGGTTTTATTGAAAAATCCACCTCTCCATTTTGTTGTTATGCTTTCATGGTCAATAAGCACTCTGAGCAAAAGAGAGGAAAGAAAAGAATGGTTATAAATTATAGGCCATTAAATGCTATTACTGAACCATTCCCATATCCAATCCCTGATAAAAGCTATCTGTTGGAAAAGGTTGCAGCCTGTAAATACTTTTCCCAGTTCGATTGTAAATCTGGCTTCTATCAGATTCAGGTCAAAGAACAAGACAGAGCCAAGACAGCCTTTAGTTGCCCCTTTGGCCACTATCAATGGACGGTCATGCCTTTCGGGCTAATGAATGCGCCAGCTTACTACCAGGCGCATATGGATAAGATTTTTGAAGGCACCTCTCAGTTCCTCTGTGTATATATAGATGACATTCTAATTTTCAGCCATTCTTTAGATGAACATGCTGCTCATCTCTCCAAGTTTTTACAGTTGGCTACTAATGCAGGCATAGTGCTTTCTGGAACAAAGATACAGTTATGCACTACAGAATGCAACTTCCTCGGAATGATTATCCGAGATTCAAAGCTGCAAATACAGCCACACATCAAAGAGAAGATCATCAGTTTCCCTGAACGTCTCGATAAAGCTCAGGTACAAGCTTTTCTGGGATTATTAAATTGTTTGAACAGTTTTTATCCTAATGCTGGAGAAGATAGATTTGTATTGCAAGAACTGTTACAGAAAAAGAAAGTGTTCCGTTGGGAACAACTCCATACAGAAGCTGTTCAAAAGATTAAAGCAAAGGTTGCCTCTTTGCCAGAACTTCATATCCCAAAATCCCAAGAAATGAAAGTCTATACTGATGCATCTGACCTCTCATGGGGAGGAGTACTTGTTTCAGTTGTAAATACTGTAGAATTTGTTTGTGAGTTTGCTAGCGGTGTGTTTAGTAGTGATGTAATAAAATGGATTTCTTCTGATAAAGAAATCTATGCAGTTAAGAAATGTCTGGAAAAATTTATGCTAAAATTGTTACATCTGCCACATTTCACTGTTGTAACTGACTGCACCCGATTCTTAACCTTCCGTGAAAAAGATCATGGTAGGAAGGATGGTCGTGGTAAGTATGTCAGGTGGCAAGCATTTTTCCACCAATTTAATTTTTCAGTACAACATATAGATGGTAAAAGTAATGTAATAGCTGATTGGCTTAGTAGAAATCCTCCAGCTACTCTCATGCATCAGCCTGCACCAGGTTTTAATTTAACAAGGATTCTTAACCAGGCCTTTGATTCTATGAATCCCCTGATTCAAGAACAAATCTTAAGAGAAGGCATGCATCCTCGATATACCAGGATTTCATATGCAGCTGCACAAGATCTCCAAATGTCTGTAGCAGTCAGAATACAGGCCAACCGCCGAAACAATACTGGAGTCATCACTATTGATAGGCTGAACAGTGAATATTTGTATGAAAGATTCACTGATTTACTGAAAAGACCATTATGGACATGGCAAATCCAAATCAGATCTGCTCATAATGAACACCTTTACAGATGGATTGCAAGGTTTGGTCCCCATCGTATTCATGAGGAACAGAACCACAGCCAAGACACGGTAGTACACACTATTATTCGTCGACAGCTTGAGTGGGAATCCCACTATCATTGTACTCCGCGCCACTTGCCATGTGATATGAATAGATGCCGACATTGGTATCTCCAAAGCACATTTCAAATCCGGTGTCTTTTCCAGCCAATTACTGAAGATGACTTATTTGACGAAGCGGAAGACATGTTGGGCCCACATCCCATGGCCGCCTCATCATCGTCACCGACTCATCAATCCAGTGGTGGGTCTAATAGCATCTCACTATAGCCATTAGCTGTAAAGCATGATGAGACTGACACCGCCTTGCCAGCGAGCAGGCAGGACCTCTCAAATGCTATAAATAAGCATTCATTCTTAGGATAGATCATCGAAAAATTTTCTGTGTGAAAATCTAGTAGCCTTGAAAACAAAGAGTATGCTCTTCACTTGCCCTTTTCGAAGGATCCTGTGAATCAGAAATTTGAACAAGGATAGTTTGTAATATTTTTTTTTTGTGTAAATTTTTTGAGTGAAATAGTGAAGCCGTAGCCATTCGGCCCCTGCCTACTGCCGCAGGATTCTGTTCAGATCTGAAGAAATTCCGCTAAGAAGCCCGTCTAAGAAAATATTTGATTTTCTAAAATAGCCATTGCTAAAACAGGGTCACTATAATGGGCATAGGTCAATATCGATTGGTGATATTGACCCAATCTAATGGTAGTGACCCATAGCAAGAGGACTAAACTGAACATATGGGAAAGTTTGTTGGAGATATTAAGTTGGTTTGGCATAGACCATACGGTTCCTATAGGTGTTTGATGGCAAATGAAGATGGTAAAACTCATAAGGTAGCATGTTGGTGTGAGATAGTGGCAAGTTAGGACCATATTTATGCATGCAAGTCATGTGTGGTAAATATATTTTAATATTATAATTTTCAAGTGCTTAATAATATATTTTAGTATCTATAAATTCCCCTTTTTTCTAGTAATTAAATTTTTAGAGTAAAAGGAAAAAATGTATACTAGAGTGTGTAAAACACACTTTGTTATTGGCAAGAAGCTCCAATTGTACAAGTCACTCAAAATAAAAACTTATGACAAATATAAAGTAGTCGATGTCCATAAATTTAAATTTTAAAATTGAATTTGAAATTAGAAATTAAATATCAAATAAGGAGTACATGTGTGTTGGTGAAAACCATGTCACCCTTGTAACTTGTTTGAGATGATGTTTTCTTATTGAATCACTTGGAGATTGGTTCCTTTTATTGAACCATGGACAAATGAGGTTGATCAAACCCTAATATTGATTAACTATTCAATCCCTTGGGTGGGGAATGCAACATGTCCTAACCCTCATAAATGTGTGGAAAAGTACATGATGTACTAACCTAAATAACTACTCAAGTCTGATAAATATGGGAACCACATGATGTGTTTGATAGATATATTGATTAACTATTCAATCCCTTGTGTAGGGAATGCAACATGTCCTAACCCTCATAAATGTATGGAAAAGTACATGATGTACTAACCTAAAATAACTACTCAAGTCTAATAAATTTGGGAACCACATGACGTGTTTGATAGAAGTAATATCATGATATTTGAGCATCATTGAACCTCAACATACATTACTCATAAAAACATGAATCAACCACTACAAATGGATTTCTAGATTCAAAGTTGCTCACTAAATGCAGACTAAAAATTTGTTTGTAAATAATTATTCATAGTGCCTTTGGAGCAAATATTTTCCTTATACCCTCTTTTGTAAATAAATACATATCATTAAGTATATGCTCATATATTTTCAATAACTAAAATTATATTTATATAATATGCCACACTTTCATTATATAATTAATAATAAATTTACATTAACCAGAATCATATTTATATGATCTAAATCACACTCTTAGGTGGGTGGGGGTGTGTGTGTGTGTGTGTGTGTGTGTGTGTGTGTGTGTGTGTGTGTACATAAATTAATAAAAACTTTTCATTTAGTAATGAATCTCAATATAACTAGATTTATATATAACATTAAATAAGTAATGTTATAAAATTGAAACATTTAAAAAGAAATATTAATAAATATAGATTTGTATATATCATTATATAAAATGATATTTTAAAACTGAAACATTATAAACATTAATAAATGTACATATTATTATTATGAATTCTTTATTTTTATTTATTTATTTATTTATTAACTTAATCTATTGATAGCCAGTGGCTGACGACTGGCCTTAGGCCTGACCACAACCATGACCATTGACCTAGCCTACTACAGATGGGGGTGGGTCAACTAGCCCATCCCCCTTCCCTCCCTATTATGGGAGGGAGTTGGGATGGTTCAACCGCCCCCGCCTGCCCACCACCAACCCTCCCCCCCATATATATTTCAATTCAAACAAATATAAAATTATATTTTCTATATACTTGTATATATAACTTTATGTATATGATTTTGTAGGATTTCTATATATTTTATATATACCTTATATATATGTAACTCTGAATATATATATATATATATATATATATATATATATATATATATATATATATATATATATATATATATATATATATATATATATCAATGATCACAACTTGTTAGCTGATTAATAACGGTTTTTATCCATTTATTATTTATTTATTTACTAAAAACTTGAAACCCCTTTATACCCAACCCAAAAAAAATGAGCTAAATAAAATCATACATTTGCAGGTAACCTTCTCACCTAGGGTTTTAATATTATGTAAAAATCACAAGTATAAAATGGAAAATAAAATTCCTCATCCTGAATGATGGCTTCAATCAAATGTGACACGTTACAAACAACTAAATTTTTCAAGTAAGAGATACCACTACAAACTTGATCTTCCTTCATTGTTTAATTTGTTCATTAAATTAGAAAAAAATAACATTTAAAAGGAAGATTTCACTTACTTGACAAAACTCTTTTCTCTCCTTCTTGGCACACCTCTATTGTCTTTTCTTAGTTGTTCTGAATGTGGCACCCTAGCTTGTTTTGAGTTCCTCTTTAGACATTAATCAAACCCTAATTTAACCTAAATGACCCTATTATGCCACGCTCATACAAACCCTAATTTAACCTAAATGATTTTCTTCACCCAACCAAATTACTATATATTCCATTTTTATTTATATTTATTCTTTATATTTTTATTTTTATTTTTATTTGTTTTATTTAAATTTGATTATTTTATAATACACATAAGCATGTAGATATATGTGATATATAAATTGATCAGTGTTGCTTTAATATTATTGGTTTAAAATCAGTGTATAGATTACACACACACACAAGTTTATTTATTTATTTATTATCACCATCTATTTATCTCACAATGGAAAACAAGAATACAATAACCGATCTAGACACTTATTACTAGGAGACTCATTTCAAGGAAAAATGAATTCTCTTTATTAAAACTTAACTTCTTACTCGACACTACTACGAAATAAAGGACCATAATAAGGTGATCAAGAAACCACTACTCATAAACTACATGAACAACTAACGACCCAAGAGAAGAACTTATTAGTGTCAAAATTAAGGTAAGCAACAGTCTAAGCTTGTCTTTTAGGTGAACTAGACAAAACTTATAGACACAAAGACCAAAATCGACATACCAAAAACACAAAGATATTATGCCAATGAGAAGACACTATTGAGTTATAAAATGGTGTTATATTTACCCCATCTATAAATGGCATCATCCTTAATGATCCAACTAAATTTATGTAATGAGAATAAAAGACACTCCTCCAGTATAATAATATGCATAAAGATCTGAATATATTGCACTATCATGAGAATCATGCTAAGATTGAAAACTGAAATCAAATTCTTCTTGCCAAAATCATGAAATCCTAAAAGGGTATCAATAACCTTTAACTCCAATGAATGATTTCAATGTCCAATGCATATTAAACTATCATACTACCATTCCAGCATCTAAATTATGTTGTAATCAATAGACATCCTAAAAAAAATTATTGTCATGTAAAATTGATAACTAGTAAGTAAAACAACAAAACCACTCTGCATCCCATGTATAAGGTCACTATCAACCTTTACAAATTATAGCATGATCACTTAATGAGAATGAAATTTACCAGTCCTCTAAAAAATCATACAACTTCAATTGCATATCCTGCAATATGAGGAGAGAACACCCAATCATAGAAAATCAAACCATGCAATGCTAAAAATCAATGTTGGGAATAATCTAGTGTGTAAAGAATATGAATCTCTATCAACTGCATCATTAGCCACATTTCACCAGACCTCCTTATCCCTCCTCATCTCCATATTCCTCCCAACCTTTGTATTCCCTCCTTAGATCCCCTGGCCTCTTTAGCCTCCTAAATAAATGGCCAAAATTATATATATATATATATATATATATATATATATATATAATCAAAACCACATTTGGTGGTTGGGAAAGATGATGTCATGAACCTACCCTACACAGGTTCCCATCTTGACCCAATAGCTTTTTCAAGCTACTTCTTCTCCCCCAAATAATGCACACTGTACATGTTACAATATATATATAGAAAATGCATGAACAAGCATTGGTTAAAAACCAAGATAACATAGTAATACAAGAATCAATTGACAAAACAATCGAAATCGCATCTAATTAAGTGAAAGAATACTCAAGTCAAAGATCAATATTTCAATGAAATGAATAAAATTAATCAAAAAGTCAATCAAATAAGATTGGAGATGGTTGTGAGTGGAGGGCGTGAGAAGGACGGCCCGGGTGAGGGTTCAGGTGGTTTGCGGCTTCAGCATGCGGAGAGCGAAAAAGGTAAGGAACCGATCTATGTAAATGGATGACCCAAGGTGCTTAAGATTAATGGATGTTTTCCAAAGGCCCAAGAAAGACCTATTTTGGTTATCCCTGTAGAGGTGGTCAAAGAAGATGTTGATTATTTATCAGTCCATACCTTGATTTGCAAGTTCATGGGAATTCGGATCTCCCAATCGGCCTTAGAAGCGTGGCTACGTTGTACTTAGGAGGTTGAGGGAGATATGGATATAATGCTAGCTAGAAATAGCTATTTTTTAGTGAACTTCTCTTCTATCTCTGACAGGAACAGGATTTTTGAGGGAGGACCCTACTTCTTCGAATGAATTGGATTGTTTATCAAGCCTTGGCATGCTGGATTCAACTCTGCGGAGGACTTACCTACTCGCGTGCCTGTATGGGTTCGCCTTCCAAGGCTCCCTCTAGAATTTTGGTGAGAGGACATACTCCGTCAAATAGTTATTCTGCTTGGATTGCCTATTGCTATAGCGCACCAATCACTAGATAGAAAACTCATCTCATATGCTCGGATTTGTGTTGAAATGGACCTGAATAATCCTCTCCTGGATGCTTTGGAAATCTGTATGGGAGGATCATCCTGGGTTCAAAAAATTGATTACAAAGCTATACCTTTCAGATGCTGGATTTACCATGCCTACGGGCATCTACATCACCAATGCCCCCAGGCAGTACATTTTAATGGAGTTGAATCTACTAGAGGAAATGAAGCAGGTAAGCTGGCCCAATCGGGATCAATAAAGATAGCTCTAGATGGTGCAGCAAAAGGTAAATCTCATTTTTTTGGGGGTAACCCATCCCAGGGCTAGGCCGCTTCCAATGGGCTAGATAATGAAGGTTTTACTCAAGTCTGACGTCGAGTGAAAGGTCGGAGGCAGAAGCGAAGGAACCAGGACAGACCTCTAGATGCTAGTTTTAATCGATTTGACACCTTGGAGAGCATGGCCGTAGAGGATGGTATTCCCCTGGAGGAGCTGGAGGGACCCATGGACACTAGAGGAATATGTAATCTCCCCAGTGAACCCCAATTCCTTGTGTCCCAGATGAATAGAGAGATTGAGATGGTCTCAAAAGAAGGGGAGTTGGCTGCCATATCAGATCAGCAGAATAAGGACATCAGATGGGCTGACCTAGTGAAAGTCACAGACACTCCTGGGAAATTAAAGAGTTCATTACCAGCGTTGGGTTTGATCCAGAGACCTCTCAAGAAACTTTTTGCTTCCAATTCAACTAAAGTAGGGCGCCAAAAGGATCAGGAGAAAATCCAACGCATAAGGGACTTATTGGTTGAATCGAGGGTGGTTAAGACCCTGGATGAACACTTCACCCAATCCACCCAATGATAGTTCTATCTTGGAATGTGAGGGGACTGCATAGTATCCCCAAACAAAGAGCTATGCGGAAATTGGTGAGGGAACACCACCCAGATATCTTGTGTATACAAGAGACCAAGCTCTTAGTACATGCTCTTTTCAGCTGTATGCCAAAGTTTTGGGCCTGGGGACAATGCTAGTGTGTGGGGGCTTGTGGTAGTGCCAGTGGATTGGCAATATGCTGGGACCCTGGGAAGATCACACCACTTTACTGAGTGGCTAGTAGCTCATCACTCTCTATGACTGCTTCCTCCTCGAAATGTGGGGAAATGATTTTGATCACTAATGTCTATGCACCAGGGGATATCTCAGGACAGCATAAGCTATGGGCACACTTGCGGTATGTCCAGAGCTATTTTCCTTATCTGCCCTGGGTAGTTAATGGAGACTTTAATGCTATCCTCAGCCTGGAGGAGAAGAGGGGAGGGCTTCCACGACTAGAGTCATCATCTGAGCTTTTTAGACATAATATTGATAGGCTGTGCCTTGCAGACGTCAAGCCATCCAATGGGCTTTTCACTTGGAGTAATCAAAGGTCAGGTAAGGATGCAATTTCTGAGCACCTTGATAGATTTCTATTATCTAGCTTTTGGATTTCTAGTGCTTTCTCTTTGGCTTTCAAAATTTTGGATTGGCAAGGGTCTGATCATTGGCCCATCAAGCTGACAACCAGTTACATTCCCAGACCAAAGAAACCCCCCTTCAAATTTCAGCTTATGTGGCTTCAGGATTCTTCGCTTCACTCTCTTATGACCAGCTGGTAGAGGCAAGGGAAACCGGCTTATGGGACTGCCATGTTTTCTTTCGCCAAGAAATTACAGTATGTGAAGCGCAAGTTGTGGGAATGGAACAGGGACAGCTTTGGGAATCTTCATGTTATGAAGAAAAGAGCTCAAGATCGGCTGAATATTGTTACCAGACAAATCCTTGACTTTGGCCTGACAAATGATCTTCACAGGGCTGAATTTGTGGCTCTAAATGAGCTATCAGAATGGGAACTCCGAGAAGAAATCTTATGGAAACAAAAAGCCCGTAATGACTGGGTTCAGGAAGGGGACAGGAACACTGCTTTTTTCCATAAGTCAGTTCAGGCAAGGCACAATAAGAACTTTATAGCTTCTCTGGATGCTTCGAATGGTACCCAAATTACTTCATCTTCTGATATCTCAGAGGTAGCTATTGGTTTTTACTCTGAGCTCCTCTCTGGCGCTCCACATCCAGCTAATAATGAGGAGAAAGAGATCTTGGCCTGTATTCCCCCTCTTATCATGCCAAGGATGAATGAAGATCTTATGAAACCGGTTGATATGGCTGAAGTTGAGAGAGTTGTGTTTAGCATGCACAGAGGCAAAGCTCCAGGTATGGATGGCTTTTTGGCTGATTTTTATCAGGAGTTATGGAGTATTATTAGCCAAGGCTTGTTTGATGTTGTGCAGGAGTCCTACCTTAACAAGGAAATGCTTAGAGCCTTTAATGCTACATTCTTGGTGCTGATTCTAAAAGAGAAATAGGTTAATAAGCTGGACCAGTTTAGACCTATCGCTCTTTGCAACACGGTTTACAAAATTATTACCAAACTCATTGCAGAGAGAATCAAAGTTTGGCTGCCCTTGATTATCTCTAAAGAACAAGGGGGTTTTGTAGCTGGGAGGCAAATTCTGGATGTCGTGGTGATTACTTCGGAAGAAATCCATTCCATGAATTCTTCACAGGAGAGGGCGATGTTCATAAAACTTGATTTATCCAAAGCTTATGACAGGGCTGAGTGGGGCTTTTTGCAAAAAATTCTTCTTGCATATGGCTTTGGGCAGGACTAGGTAAAATGGGTACTGAGTTGTGTTACAACATCATCATACTCAGTCCTCATTAATGGAGAGCCTTCCAAATTATTTGGGGCCTCTAGAGGGCTTCACCAAGGTGATCAGATTTCTCCATACTTGTTTATTATTCTTGCTAAGGGTTTGGGTCGCTTCATTAAGCATCAGGCTTCTCAAAATGTGATTCAAGGTTGGCAGTGGGGGAATGGAGTAGCCCAGTTGACTCACCTTCAATTTGTGGATGACACCATCCTGGCTGGCAAGGCCCAGATTAGGGAGGTGCAAGCTTTCCAGAGTACTTTGGATGTGTATTTAGCAGCCTCGGGTCAGAAGATCAATGAGCATAAATCCTCTATCTTTTTCTTCAATACCCCTGAGGCCATTCAACGCAGGATTGCTGATATTTTCAAGTTTTAGACTCAGACTCTCCCAATGACCTACCTGGGGATTCCCATTACGGTTGGTAGGCAGCCCAGACATTTTTGGCAGAATGTTCTTGATAAATTGAAGTAGAGGATCAATCATTAGACCCATCGTTGGCTCACGATGGCTGGGAGGGTGACACTTTTGTAATCCGTGATTCAAGCATTACCCATTTATCGTAGCATGGTCCAGGTAGCACCTTTGTACTTCTTTAAGGAGTATGATGCTCTTTCGTAGCAATTTCTCTGGAGCAGCAATCTCAAGAATTTGAAATGGAGCCTAGTCAATTGGAACACAGTTTGTCAGCCTAAAAAGGATGGTGGTTTGGGATTGTGATTGGCTATTCTATCTAGTCAGGCTCTTGTGGCTAAGCTGTATTGGCGGTGGTGTACCAGCGAAGACCAGCTTTAGGCCCATATTTTATCTCATAAGTATTGCCCTGGCGCTGACCCAAATGAGATTCCCAGGGTGCCTCTTGAGGGGAGAGGATCTATGGTGTGGAACACCCTTAAACTTGGAGCATAGTTGGTGCAGCCCAGTCTTTTCTAGATTTGTAACAGAGGTTTGAAAGCTCTGTTCTGGGAAGATTCTTGGAATGGAGCTCCACCTATCTAGGTCTCGCATCCCAACCTGCAGCCATTGTGTGATGCCTTTCTCAATGCTGGTTGGACCACTGTTGAGAATTACAAAGAAGCTTACAATTTGGGGCCCATTATTGCCTTTAGATGGAAGACTGAGACTGAGTGGCCGCCAGGTGGGATGGAGGAGCTCTAGTAAGAGCTAGCTCTTATCTTGGCTGGAAGAAGATGCAGCTCCCTCTTAGAAAGTGATATTATGGCATGGGGGTTAAAGCTAATGGTCATTACTCAGTGTCTTCAGGATATCAGGCTCTCACTAAGAATTGTTTTGGAGATGTTGATTTTGCTTGGGGATAGAAAATCTGGAATTTAGCTACATAGCCGAAATGCAATTTTTTTCTCTAGATTCTCACCTACAAACGTTGCCTTACATGGGAAAATTTGTGTAGAAGAGGTTATCAGGGACCGTCAATGTGTGTTCTCTGTAGGAACAGTGAGGAGAATGCAGAGCACTTGTTCTTTCAATGTTCCTTTGCTAGGAACCTCTGGCACCTGTGGTGGGCGGCTTGGAGCTGCTCCTGTTGGCATGCTTCTTCCTTAACTGAGTTCTGGCAGTGCCTGGGCTGTCCCCCTAGCAAAGCATCTATATTGCAGACAATGTGGGCTATTGGACCTGCATTTATTTTATGGAATATCTGGATTGAGCGCAATGGATGAATTTTCAGAGAGGCCTACGCTGGTGTGAGGAAAGTGTGGTTAAAAACTCTCATTGCTTTGCAGGAAACTCTTCTAGCGAACTGTGGTAGTTCGTCAGACTTAGACCCAGCTTCAAAATTAATTTTGAGCCGCCTCTCCCCTACTAAGCCTGGCATGGATACCCCTGTATTCAATTCACATCTTACACACAGGACACATCAGCTGGCACGCCCAATCTGTCGCGCTGGAAGATGGACTCATCCTGTGGAGGGGCGCCTAAAGGTTAATGTTGATGGCTCATCCAAGGGCAATCCTGGACTGGCCAGGATTGGGGGTGTGGGCAGAGATTACAAGGGGGAGCTCTATTTTTTGTTTTCTATCCATGAAGGCCATTACACAAATAACCTGATGGAGGCGCTTACAATTTTGGAAACAGTCCATGTTTGTTGTAAGCTTGGGTATCTCAGCATTCTCTATGAATCCAATTCGCAAGTGTTTATTAACCTGTTGAATAATGGAAATACTGATGGTGTGGATTGGCAGTTGGCTACGGTGATTAGGCAGATTTGGCAGACGAGTGCCTCTTTTGAGTTTATCTCGTTTAAACATATTCCCCATGAGTGGAATTGTGTTGCTGATGGTTTGGCCAAATGGGCTTCAGAGAATGGGCCAGAGTGGTGTATCCAGGATCGGCAGATGCTTCTTGCTAGACTAACCCCTATTTTGGCTCAACTTCTTGAGCAAGACTTAGGTATGTAATTGTCTGTTGTCTGGTTCTTTCAATAAATTTTACCCCTTTTAGTTGCAATCAAATTTCAAACAAAATTGGCCCCAAATAAAGTTCAAGTGAAAATTATCAATTCATCAAAATAAAAATTAAATCCAATTCAAATTAGATATAAACTAGATAATGTAAGTTCAATTAAAATAGAGTATAAAGAAAAGAAAAACATAAATAATGAAGTGTTAATTCTCAAAAAAATAAAAATTTACGTTGCAAAACTATGTGGCTAAGGAATCCAGCCAAAGGGAGAATGAAATAATAAACCTTGATTACCTCTCAGAGGTAAGAAAATAAAAAAACTCAACTACCTCCCTGAGGTAGGAGAAAACATCACAACATCCTCCATATACCTCCCAAAATATCAAAATGATTACCTACCAAAGGTAATAATAAGTAAAAACTCAACTACCTTCAAGAGATATGAGAAACAAAACAAAAGAGTAACCTCCCTATGCCTCCCAAACATCAAGTGCTAAAACAAATGTGAAAAATAGAACAAGTGGGAATGTCACACCTGGTACCCAGTACCAAAAAGTGCCTCATAAAATCTCTCTAATGTTCCATGTTCTCTAAATCAACTGAAATAGGACTATCTCAATAGATAATACATAAACCACTTTACCACCAATTTCAATGTTTTGATTGTTACACTTAATTCATATGATTTACCATAATATCTCTATGTTCATTCTTGATTTACTTGTCCAAAGTAGATTAATCATAAATGTTAGAAAATGTTATTCTCACACTCAAGATCCTTAATCCATGCTAACTTATCACTAAAGTGAACCATAGGCGCAACGCAAATAGACACCTCACGAAGATACCAAATACTATGAATTCTCTCACAGTTAGGAAGGTAACTCCATTCTTCACAATGATGAGGGGGACACAAAAACAATCTATCAAGACCCTAACTTCACACATACTCTCGAATCACTAGTGGTTACACATGATGTTAAAACTACACAACTCAAGGATAGGGTTAGAACTTAGAACACTCTTATTCAAAACATAAGGCATCCAAACCATACTAGGTACCATCTAGTTATATAACAAACAACATTCACAAGTTTAACAATCACACTCGGTTAACTAAATTCCATAACTAAAACATAATATAACAAGACCTCTTTATAACCTCATGTCTTACACTTAACCAAGATCAAAAATGATACACTAAATAGAGCATACTAACTTAGAGCTGCCACTACTAATAATTTGATTTAAAAATAATAAATTTTTATCACATTGTTAACTATAGATGCATTCTTTTATTATAGTCATATTCACTCAATGAACTAATACATAATCATTATTATTATTAAATAGATCAAAAAAAGTATACAAAGAATAAATTAAAGTAGTATTTACCATGCACAAACATACATACAAATTTTCTCCATGTACAGTTATTTTCCACCAAGAATTAGCAAAAACTGACCAACATAAACATCCATTAATGAGACATGAGAACAATACAATCAATAAGAAAAGTTTAACATTTCATCATATTATTTTCAAGTTTTGATGGTCCACAGTGGCTATATATTTCACCACAACAACAAGCAAAGAATAAGTGACTTCTCTCTAACATGATGCTCCCATCCACTAATGAAATAGATCCCATAACCAGAATTCAATGATTCCCAACATAGTCCATGTCTAAAAGTACATCCAATCTCACTATGTCATTCCACTAATAGACATGTGAGCAAAAGTTGCAAAATGCATATAGCAGGACACCAAACACTCCAAATCTCTGAGTGTTTAATCGAGCTCTGATACCAAAATGTAATGCTTGAAATTTACATCTCAGGCACATAAAAACTACACATTTCTTTATTACACTCCAATGAACACATTATATCCTATGCATACAAAGGTAGTAACACTAACATATCATACAAACTCAAGCAAACACAAAAACATGAAGTCACTTCATAGTTATGACCCATCTAGTTATGCTTCGATCTACCACACAAATTAAATCTCACAAAGAGTCAAGGCTCTAATACAACCTAGATCAATTATTAGTGATTTGGGTGCTAGTGGTCTGACACAATGTGAATTCAAAATGACATGAAATCATGCATAGACACTTAAGGTTAGATATTTTTGAATTCTCTTTAGAAATTCTCTATAAACCCCACATCCAATAGAAAATAAATTTTATAAGTACAAATTCACAAATAGGGAAGGACCACATCCTAAACTAAGGTAACATTCAAAAATATAAATTTAAAAATAAACACAATCACAAGAACCATCGAGTCAACACTACAGTTAAATTGGTCAAAATTACTCTTAAGGCTATAAGGCTCGACATGGCTAAACATGCTACGAAATGATGCTAAAATAAATACTCAAACAAATATTTATGCTATTATAAATTAATGGATCAATTTTGTGTGATAAAACCATCTCAAAAGAAGTATTATTTTAAAATAAGGTAAATGAAATGAAGAAAAAGAATACCAAACCAATCAACACTTAATAGCCTTTTCTGTCATTCTCAGAAAAACAATGACAAATAAAGTTCAAGGACTTACTAAAAATATTAAATAATATGATAAATAAATATAAATACTTATACGAGGATATGAAACTACAATTAAGAGGTTATAGCTTTTAGATTATAGAAATGTTAAATTAGGTGATTATTACAACACCCTTTCTGGATTGACTTCACAGATTAAAATCATAACAATAGAATTTTTTTAAATAAATTTAATTTGGAAAAGAATTATTAAAAATACTAAATGATCATCTTTTGGATATTTAAAGTTACGTATGCTAATTTAAACATAAGAGAAAACACTATCAACCTCAAAATTTGAGATACTATCATTCTAGCTTCTTTTGACAGGGTGTTTCTGAAGGGATTCTAAAAACTAAAATAAATCAACAAGTTATTAATTTCAATAGCTGTCCCTAGAAATGGTTCCACTAAAGAACAAATAGATGAGGTAGATTGATACGATTTGATGAATCAAATTTTATGAGGATAAAGGTAAAGGTTTCAAGCTTCTATTTATGCAAGTTGACCAGTATAGTTGTTTATCTGAATCAGATTCTAACTAACTTTATCCAATTTTTAATTTAATTACTTTGATCTAATTGTTCTATTTCCAATAAAAATGAAAACAATTCATGATTTAGTGCTCAAGGAAATTCCTTGTTTAACATTTTACATCATTTTTGTTACATTACTTAGACTGAGTGTGTGATAAATGTAGTTATATAAACCTATGGTTCCTCTAATTTTATTTATCAAAGTTGCATTATTTGGGTTACGAAATTTTATCTTACAATAATAATTCATTATAAATCTAAGACTAAATCAATTCACCTTGAATACTTTATTTCCAATTTATAAGTCACCCTTATTAGACCAACAACTATAGGATTAAAAAGACCAACAATTTAGAATAAAGATTAAACAAGGATTTCTTATAGTGTGTCAAGATTTACAAGTATTCAAAGAACTATCTAGCCCCAAATCAGGTGTAAAATAAATACAAAAAACATTTTTTGAAATATGAAAAAAATTATTTATATAACGATATCAAAATAAAACATTACAAGCTTATACTATGCTCTAACCAATCATACCAACATGAGCAGAATTTACTATAATAGTATAATTCATTACAATTATTCAAAACCTACATTCTCTATAAATTTGGATTACAACAACTTCCTCACAATATTTATAAAAGTTAATACTAAACCACTAATCTATTTACAAACATCAATAATAAAAACAATACATTATATCTCTATGAATAACTGAATTGGATCTCCTTGTCCTGCATTATGACATAGACAACAAGGGGTCAGCTAAAACATTGAGCAAGTGACTCCTCATCCCTTAAAAATTGTTCATTTTCGAAAATTAATAAATAAATTAAATAATGAATCTGTGAATTAAATAAAACATGTTTATGATAAATCTAAAAGTAACCTAACAGTAAGGATTGAACATTACACTTTAACATCAATGATAAAGACTTATTGGTAACCATACCCAACACCAATCATTAAATAAAAACAATTTTATTACACTAACAATAACCACTTACTATTATGTATCAAAAAAAAAACACTTAATATTACATATCAAAATTAAAATTTGTATGTCAATCAAGGCCAATATGTAAAATATGTAATGCAGGGCATATAAGTGTCATGTCTACTTAGATGTGTCAATACAACACATAGTAGTAACCATCACTAAAAAGATATCTGAATAAGATTATACAATAAATGTGCATGATATGGATCATGGTACTACTAAATTATAGAAATAATAACAAGCTAAACAAGTCAAATAATTAGTGTCACGCATAAGGATAAGGGCCACATACAAGGGACATGAAGATGTTGCAACAAACAAAACCAAGGGCCACACTTGAGGGACATAAATATGTCACAAACAAACAAGTCTAAGGGCCACACACAAGGCACATAAATATGTCACAAATAAGGCCAAGGGGCCATGCATAATAGACAAACACAACTAGCCTATCATTAAATAGAGTAACAACATCAAGTAGTATGGAAAAAGTAAAGACTAGTCTTCACCATCATTATGTATCAATTTCACATCATAGTATAATAGCATATTCATATAGCATTGTGTAAGTTGTGATCAACTAGAATGATATGTGTAATCAATATATGTAGCTCAAAATTGAAAAAGGTTATAGAAATATATAACTTATGATAGTGAAACATGTGGAATAAGATGCTCCCAGTATCAGACTGGCCACTGGGTAGAGGAAATTCCAACATCTATATGTCTATGTGCAGCTTGTATGTTTTGAATTGTATTCATATACCCTGAAATGCATCTATGTATGAAAATATTATTCCCTATACCAAACATGTAATAAATAACATATGTAAATAGTGTAATCTAGTAATCATGTCATGCTTGGATCTTATTTTTTATTTTATTTGGATATTTGAATGTTTTTTTATTTTTTTATTTTAATATATTTAAAATTTGAAAAATACTCATAAATAAGTGAATAGGTCATCCTCATCAAGATTGAAGTCAATATATCTTGACTTGTCCTTGATATTAGTAATCACATTGCCTATTCTTCCTCTACTTATGATTCTTTAGATTCTTTACTTTATGTTATCTCAGAAGATTGTTTTTTTACGGTAAGCATGTCGAAACATGATCACTCTTCCTACATGTGAGAAAGTGAGGTATTCATTGGTTCGATCCACTATAGCCAAAAAAATTTGTAACCATGGTTTTCCCATGTAAATGGCACCTCATAAGTAGGATGTATGACCCATACATGTGTGTCAACCACTTTTAGCCAATAATCTATTAGAAAAATCATATATCCAAGGGGCTGTTACCAATGTGTGTTATGTTATAATTCATTGGTGTCATGTCCCATCTATCATAAACCTATAACACCATATATGGCTCCCCATTTTTTCCCATCATTTTGAATGTGTTTATGATATTCAGCTTTCATGTATACTCTAATGGTCAAAGCATCTTGTCGAGGATTTTTTTCTTGTTGTATTTGTAAAGTGTGTCTTTGCAGATCTTGATATGAGTGGTTCATGTTGATTGTGTATTAACTTAATGATGCCTTCATTCTTGTATTCTTATATCTTAATTTGTAATTCATCACAATGATCTATGTCATCGTATGATTCTATGATAATCACATTATGATATTACTTTTTGAGGTGAGAGATGTCCCACAACTTCATGTCTAGTATATGGTAATGTGATGAGATTATGAATATTTAATATTTGTAATATTGTTCTTGATTTATCTTGAAGAATTGTTACTCAAAATGGTGTTTGATATTTGTTATCTAAAATCTCCACATTATTTATTAAAATGTATGATTTCTTCTTTATCAGAGTCATGTTTGACATTAGTGTTGCTTGTGTTTGATGTGAGATAATATTTTAACTATTGTTTTCATTTTGAATGTACTGTTAATCTAGCAGTATTTCCTTTCCTTTTCCCTTAAAATATTGTGCTTGAATAGGAATTTTTTATTTATCTATTTTCATTACATATGAATTATCCAATATTATTACACTCTAATAAGTGTGAATAGAGTATGAGATAAATTTTCATCTAAAGGATTAGATTTTAAATTGTGTAGTTGATCATCTGTCATATATTCCATGTTGGTATCATCCTATCATCATTATTTTTTGAATTCATCACTAAAGGAATATCAGGAATAGGTTTTAGTTGTTTTATATTAGTTTTTGGTTCATGGTGTATAGTTGTTTTGTATGTTATGATTAGTTCCTAGTCCTTTTCAATAATTGATTTGCCTACCTCATATGTATGCATATAAGCTACTTGGATGGGTTATGATGAAGTAATGATAGAGTAATCTTCCAAGTGTGATTGTGATTGGCTCTCATTAATTAATTGAGTCAGGATCATCATCTATTGGTTATTTATGAT
Organism: Torreya grandis; assembly: GCA_037957365.1. Lineage (NCBI taxonomy): Eukaryota > Viridiplantae > Streptophyta > Pinopsida > Cupressales > Taxaceae > Torreya > Torreya grandis. Next base: position 2,560,154 of record JARHVA010001530.1, on the reverse strand, counting down.
AATAGCCTCCATGCACAAATTTTATACATCTGTGTAATTTTGACGTCACTAATTCCATAGCATCTATCCAATGTCACCCCAAAATAAATTTGTAGCATAATTGATTATGCATTAAGTGGAAGGTAGTATTATCATCTTGGTACCTTGTCAAATATTTGTTTATGGTCCTTATTATTCAATGTGGAGTATTCTCAAATACTTTTATGTGCTAATGTGATTTTTCAAAAATAGCTATATTGATCTCCAATTTTTGTAAGAAGTTAATGTTACAAATATTCAAGCTAGAACCATTGTCTACCAACACACTTTTGACCCTTCCATTTTACACTTGAAATTGACTAAATAATGACAACTTTTTTTTCTCTTGTGTGTTGTGTATGTAATCCTTAATTGTCAAAGGTGATAAATTTTTTGGTATCCTTTAATGTATTCATGATAAATTAAAATGGTATAGGTTGTGTATCACTAGGCGGAGTTGTTTCTCACAATGTCTCATTTAATATGTTTTTGTAGGTATTTGATATATTGAGTAACTAAAAGATATAAATTCTAGCATGGGTGTTATTTATTAGATCTATGATGTCATACTCTTTGGATTGATTGGGTTTCTTTATGGGAGGTGGAGAGGGTTGAGAAGGAACATGTTGAATACTTCACTTTGTCCTACATGATGAAGCACCTTACCTCATCTAGTTTTGACAGCATGGACCATAGAATCTAAAATAATCCATGGAAAAATAATGGGAGTGGGACGGTAGTTATTAAAACCTTGAGGTCTAGGGAGAGGAGGAACAAAAGGATTTGTGCATCCCCTTTGGCATCTAATGGTTATAAAAGGCAACTCAAATTGGATTTTGTAAAAATATGATTTGAAGAAGTTTTGGGATTGTTCATTATTAATTTTATCCTTATTAGTGTTCTTATATTTGATCTATCTGATTATATGATTGATCAAAATGTAACATAATTAAGTGGAAAAAAATGTAACTGTTACATTTACGACTTACATTAAAAAATAAAGATAATGTTCATTCATTATATCCATGGGTAATGTGTATTATTAGGGAATAATAATAAATTGGGTCCAAAAATAAAATCCTAAGGCTGAAATATATAACCCTAGATAAAATGTTGAAACCCTCAAGGGAAACCTATGGTCTGACATGGTTTGATCAGTGTACGAGTTCACTAATGTGTTTTACCTTAATTTAGACTAAGAAACCCTAATAAGATAGAAACTAGTATGTGAATCCAAATTACTAATATGACATTTAAACATGAATATAAATGTAAAATCTTGAAATAGATTGTAATGATTTGACAAGTGGGATACATCAAATATAGTAAGTAAAATAAAGGGATAAGTATATCATCACCTTCACATGTGTACTATAATAAACCTTGTTGTGCACAAGTCAAGAAATTGGAATCTTTCACCTTAAAACCCTAGGAATGTTTGTGAGGGCTATAAACTTATAAAAACTAGGAAAGTCTAATACATTGAGCTAACCCTAGTCACCCAAATGGATGACTGACCTCTACCTACATATTTGATACTCCAATGAGAGAAATCAAACCACACGTACTTCTCCCACTCAAGTTGATTATGCAATTATGATCCTTTGTTATATGAGTGCAACTAGTTATTTATATTTGATACTTGGTAATGCTTTCTTTGATTTGGTTTTGGTATGCTCTAGATTTGGCCATGGCTGCTCTTAGTGATTAATTTTCAAATTGGGAGGAATAAGGTAGTTTTTATCAATGTGAAATAATGCATACATGTGTACCATATAAGTTTCAATCCCCCTATCAAGTGAGGCCTTTATGTGTAAATATATGAGTCTAATTTAGTAATTTTTCACACCATTGACATGCTAGGTAGATGGGTTAACCCTAAGGAAGTATTTTATTTTAAAAAATTATTCATTATTAGTAGAGGGTCACTATCAATAGCATAATTCAATATCAACTAAAAATACTAACCTAGTTTGATGGTAGTGACTCATATATAGGAGGATTAAATTGAAGCTTTGGGGATATCTGTATGAGATAATAAGTTGGTTTGGCATAAATTATAAGGTTCATGTAGGTGTTTGATAATAAATACAGAGGGACAAACTCATACGGTAGCATGTAGGTGTAAGGGAATGGTGATCTAAGACCATATTTGTGTGTGAAAGTCATGTGTGGTAAAAATATGCCAAGATTTTCATTATCAAGTAATTAATACCATATTTTAGTATCTACACGAACACATAAAGTAAGAGTCATCCCAAGAAAGATTCAAAGCACAAAATGAGTCACACAAATAACACCCAATGTCACATGAAATCATTAAAAAAAGAGTCACATAATGTAATACAGAATCAAGGATCATAACATTAATACACAAAAACATAAAATTATATATAGAACAAGCAAGGCTAATCTAAAAAGTCAATGCATATATAAAAATATAGTATCCAAATATGTATCACTATAAGTAGTATAAGTAAGATTAAACCATGTGTAATTAGTTTAAATAGCTCAATGTAATCAATAAAAATGGTTATAGAAATATGTAACTAGTGTAAAGTGTACAAAGATACCCCAATCTAAACTTGCCCCCAGTGTAGGAAAGGTTACCTTTAGGTGTAGGAATGTCATGCATATGAATGTCCATGTCATAGGTAACCTATATGTCTTACATCTCACTCATGTATACTGTGAAATTCATTTGCATACAATAATTAGATATATAATTTACCACATGTGATAAATCATAAATAAATCATGTAAACTAGCAATACATGATCCAAAATATGTATCTAGTTTACTGGGCATGTTGTTTAGTTCATTTCCAATGTACCCAATTGTATAATTCATGTATGTAAAACACTATGTAATAAATTTACTCAATATTTTTCATGTAAAATGAACTATTTAGTTAATTTTTAGTGGTAGAATAATAATTGGTATGGTCCAGAAAAATTTTGTATTGATGAAGTCAGAAACTTGTAGCCTTTGAATTTGAGGGTTTCATCAAAAATAATAAAACCATTGATAAATGAAGGTGGTAGTTACATAACCACCAAAATTTTTAGGAAGTGGTTTTGTAACCATCAGTATCTATAGGTGGTGATTTCAAAACCACCTTGGTAATTTTAAATCCACTGGTTTGCTTAAAGCAATAGTTTCACCACCAACCAAATGATGGGTAAATGAGTGGCTAAAAACACTTCATCCTCTTGGTGATGGTTTATTTAAGGTCTTTAATATATTATAAGGTGGAATGAAACAAATATAATTTATATTGAAATCATAGATCATACAAAAATCAAAGAGAAATATTGAAGCTAGATTCACATTTTAGTTTACAAGTTTGGTTCCTTATTCATGTTGTCTCATTATTTCATACTTATAAATGTTAGGATATGAAGTCACTATTCACAAGCTAATATTCACAATTCACTATTCATGTAATGATGTGGTAGTGGTGAGTTAGCAGTGACTATGCTTGTGAGGTGTCACCTTGGTGATGTGGCTTAGAATCTTTCATTATTGAAAAGATGAGGAGAGAGAAATGGGGTGAATTTATCCACTTAGTCACATGGGATGACTTTTAGATGCATGTGGGAGACAAAAGGAAAGTGGATATCATCATTCCACTTAAACATGTGCTTGTGGGGCATATTTTTTCTGTGGACTCCTTTGATTGAAGTCAAAAGTTGAGGAATCTTTTGATTCATGAGTATGCACATGGGAAAGTGGGGAACATTGTCTACTATTATAGATTTAGATCACATGAAATATGGGGCATAGAATTTTGATGTCACATGGAGGATGGTGCATTTTCTTCTCTCTCATGGTTTCATCTCTTATTCTCTCTTCTCCATTTGTATTCATTTATATGTATGACTCTCCCTTATGTAATTAGTGTGAAGCTTCATAAGAGAAGCTTGTAGAATCTTTGTGTACTATCTTTATGAGGATTTTTGAAAGCTTGTATGTTAGTGTTGTAACTAAATTGAAAGTTTTAACACTTTTCATAGCCTTATATGAGAGGGGAGTGTGTGAGGAAGCTCTGTTTATGGATAGGTTGATTGTTTGAAGTTTAGAGAAGACTATATGTTACCATTTTCACCATAGTTTTAACTTATTATATTCAAGGTTTCCACATAACTCCTTGAGCAATGTGTTTCTTGTGTTCATTATTTTATTATTTTTCTCATTTTTACATTTAATTACTTGTACTAGTTGGATATTATTTCCTAACATCTGGTATTAGAGCTAGGCTCTTTGAAAACATCTTTTGTTGAGTTAGGGAGATTTGTGCAATTGGGATCTACTAAAATGATAGGATGAGTAACCAATTTCAAAGTAGAGAAATTTGATGTCAAAAATTTCTCTCTAAGAAAGATGAAGGTGGAGGATCTCTTGGTACAGAATGACCAAGGTCTTGCCTTGAAAGGCCTTCCAATAAAACCCAATAGTATGACAACTAAATTATGGATCGAGATGGATAGGAAGGTGGTTCCTATAATTTGTATTTATCTTGTATATTTTATGCTCTTCAATGTTGTTGAGGAGAATATTGTAGTAGAGTTATGGGAGAAGTTAAACAAATTATACCAAACAAAGTTAGAAATAAACAAAGTGTTCCTAAAGAATCAATTGTATAGTTTGAGTATGAAGTAAAATTCATCTATTGTTGATCACTTGAATGAGTTCAACACCATATTCAGTAATCTAGTCTTCATTAGTATGAATATACAGGGTGAGGACAAGGCAATCACCTTGTTATGTTCACTTTTTGATAGCTGGGATAATCTTGTGATGACCATCAACAACTCTTGAGTTTGATGGTGTGGTTGTAGATTTTATTTGAGAGGAGATGAGAAGAGAGTATTCTAGTGGATCCTCAAGTAATGAAGCTTTGGTTGTGAGAGGGAGATCCAATGAGAGGATCAAGTAAGGTATATCACCATCCAAATCAAGGTATAAAGGACACAAGTTAAAAGGAAAATGCTATCATTTTGGAAATCCATGCCATATAAATAATAATTGATGGAATCTAAAGAAGGAAACTAAGGTTGGAAATGTTAATCCACCTTCAGTTGAGGCTAGTACATTAGATTCAAAGAAAGCAACCACACAAGAATCATTCTACCTCAGTAACAGTAGATCACTTTCTAATGCCTAGGTGTTGGACATAGGTGCATCATTCCACATGTATCCACATAGAGATTGGTTCATGGGATATCATCCATATAGTGGAGGGTTCATTTACTTGAGTGATGATCACCCTTTAGACATTGTGGGAAGAGGGGATATAAGGATAAATATGGATGATGGTAGAATCAAAAGATTAAAGGATGTGTGTTATGTTCCTAATTTAAATAAGAATATGATGTCCATCAAGGTGATAGATGAGCTATGGAATTCATGTAACTTTGGTAATGGTAAATTCATAATTACCAAATGATCCCTAGTGGTAGAAAAAGCAGAATCTTATGGCTCCTTGTATCATTTGTGTAGGATTTAGTGACAAGTACTATAGTAGCAACAACTATAGAGAATACTCAGGATGTTGTGATGTTATGGCATCAACACCTTGGACACATGAGTGAGAAAGGTTTGAAGATATTTTATGACTAAGGTATGTTGTATGGGATTAAGTCTTGTAATTTAGACTTCTATGAGCACTACATCTTTGGTAAACATAAAAGGGTAAAGTTTACTATAAGCACAGATAAAAGTTCTAATTTTCTGCAACTTATCCATTCAGATATTTTTGGACCTATCCTTACTTAATCTATAAATGATATAACTTATTTTATTTCATTTATAAATGATTTCTCTAGAAGAGTTTGGGTGTATATTTTCAGAAACAAATCAGAAGCTTTGGAACAATTTAAAGAATTTAAGACACAGGTAGAGAAAAGTTTGGGCAAATCCATTATATGTCTTAGGTTAGATAAAAAAGGAGAATATTTATCTAGGGAATTTGATAAAAAATTTCTATAAGAAGGGATTAAACATCAAAATCATGTCCCTTATACTCCATAGTAGAATGGTGTAACTGAGTGGATGAACCGCACTATCATGGAGCATGCAAGAAGCATGTTGAGTGCATCAAAGCTACCAAATGGATTTTGGGCAGAGGCTATTAATAAAATTGTGTATCTTATTAATAGATTGCCTAAAGCTATGTTAGATGGAAGGATTTCAAAGGAGACTTGGCATAGTAAGCTAGTTGATTATTTTGATTTACATATATTTGATTGTGAAGCATTTGCCCATGTGCCTCAAGAAACAAGGTCCAATCTAGATTTGAAATCTAGGAAATGTATTTTTCTTGGCTATGAAGATACAGTGAAGGGGTAGAGGTTATGGAATCCTACTGACCACAAGATAATTATTAGCTTGAAAAATATATGCAAAAGGAGGTACAATAGACACCTAAAGTCTTACCAATTGAAGTAATCAAGAAAGAAGAAGATGAAAAACAACAAGTTGATACTCCAAAGCAGCAATCAAAGCACCAAGTATAGTAGCCACAAGTTGGAAGGTTCACTCGTATCAAGAAGGTTCCAGATAGGTATAATCCTATTTTTTAGTCCTCTTTTGCTTTGTTTACTAATATGGGTGAACCCAATTCATTTCAAGAATCTAGAGTATCTGAGAATGTAGAGAAATGGAGGAAATCCATGGATGAGGAAATGAAATCACTCCATAAGAATGAAACATGGAAGATTGTGGATCTCCAACTTGGAAGAAAGAGTGTTGGTAACAAGTGGGTGTATAAGTTGAATAAGAACAATGGTGGGTTGTGAGATAAGTATAAATCCTGGTTGATGGTAAAAGGCTATGTGTAGAAGTCAAGTATTGACTTCAATGAGATATTCTCTCTTGTTATGAAGTTGACTACTATCAGAGTGTTACTTCCACTTGTAGTTACTCAAAAACTAGAGCTAGAGCAGCTTGATATGAAGACAACATTATTACATGGTGATCTCAAGGAGGAGATTTATATGGATCAGCCAGAGGGCTATAAGGTAAAAATAAAGGAACATATGGTTTACAAATTGAATAAATCATTTTATGGTTTGAATTATGCATTGTAAATGTGGTATAGTAATTTTGGCACCTTCATGAAGAGCCAAAAATTTAGCAGAAGTAAAGCTGATCATTGTGCATACTATAAGAAGTTCAATGATGGGAGATTTATTATTTTACTACTATATGTTGATGACATGTTGGTTGTAGGCCCCAACATGAAGAGGATCAATGATTTAAAATCTCAATTAGCTAAGATTTTTGAGATGAAGGATTTAGGAGTAGTAAACCAAATTTTAGGTATGAAGATACACAAAGATAGGAAAGCTAGGAAAATTTGGTTGCCATAGAAGACATATGTAGAGAAGATTCTTCAACAACTCAATATGTAGAATTTCAAACTAATCAATACCCCATTACTTGCACATTTGAATTTGTCTTCTGATTAATGTCCTAGACAAAAGAGGAGGAGACAAGTATGTCTCATGTACCTTATTCATCATCATTGGGAAGTCTCATGTATGTCATGATGACCACGAGACTAAATATTTCCCAAGCAGTGAGAGTTGTGAGCTGGTTCATGCAAAATCTTGGAAAGGATCATTGGTATGTGATGAAGTTGATACTCAAATATTTGAAAGGCACTTCATATGCTATAATTTTCCATGGAGGAGCAAATTTATAGATAAAAGGTTTTGTAGATTCTTATTTTAGTGGTGATAGGGATGGACAAAAGTCCACTATAGGATATATTTTTACTCTTGTTGGTGGAACTATGAGTTGGGCTTCAAGTTACAACAAGTGCTAGATTTAGCAACCACTAAAGCAGAGTATGTGGCTATAACTAGAGGTTGTAAGGAGGAAATATGGTTAGAGTGATTAATGAGTGAATTCATGGAGATGTAAGGTAAGATCACTTTACATTATGATAGTCAAAGTTTAATTCACTTGGTGAAGAATGCAACATTTCATGATTGCATGAAGCATATTGACATCAAGTACCATTTTATTAGGAGCATGGTTGAGGATGGAAGAATATTATTGCATAAGATAAACACCAAACAAAATACTCCAGACATGTTGATAAAGTTGATCAGGGCAGAGAAGTTTGAATGGTGCAAAACTTATCTGGGCTTGTTAAAATTGTGATGAAGGAATATTGGGCATGGTTTTAGCTAGATGGAAGAATACGTATGTGTGGTAAATTCTATATATATTAAATTCAAATGGGAGAATGTTAGGATGTGAAATCATCATACATGAGCTATTATTCATAGTCACTATTCATGTGTGATGTGGCAGTGGTGAGTTGGTAGTGATTATGCTTTTGAGGTGGCACCTTAGTGATGTGGCTTAGAATATTTCATTGTTGAAAATATGAGGATAGAGAAATGGGGCACATTTCTCAATTTAGTCATATGGGATGACTTTTGGATGCATGTGGGAGACAAAAGGAAATTGGATCTTATCATTCCACTTCAGCATGTGATTATGGGGTGCATTTTTTCTATGGGCTCCTTTGATTGAATTTAAAAGTTGAGGAATTTTTTGACTCATGATTATGCACATGGGAATGTGGGGAACATTATCTACTATTCTAGATTTAGGTCATATGTAAGGTGGGGCATAGCATTTTGATGTCACATGGAGTATGGTACATTTTCTTCTCTCTCATGGTTTCATCTCTTATTCTCCCTTCTCTATTTGTATTCCTTTATATATATGACTCTCCCTTATGTAATTAGTATGAATCTTGATAAGAGAAGCTTGTATAAGATTGGTGTACTATCATTATGAGGATTATTGAAATCTTGTATGTTAGTGTTGTAACTAGCTTGAAAGTTTGAAGGCTTTGCATAGCCTTGTATGAGAGGAGCGTGTGTGAGGAAGATCTATTTGTGGAGAGGTTGATTGTTTGAAGTTCATAAGAGACTGGATTCTACCATTTTCCCCATGGATTTTCCTTTCTCTTTGCAAGGTTTCCATGTAACTACTTGAGTAATGTGTTTCTTGTGTTCATTGTTTTAGTAATTTGCTCATTTATGCATTTAATTACTTGCACTAGGTGGATATTATTTCCTAATAGTGAATGGTTGTTCCAATTGTGTTTGGTCATTGTGAAATGTCTAAGAAGTGAAAATTAGTCTTTCATGCAAAATTTGATTGTGTATTAATGTAAGATCTTTCCATGAAAGACATGTTTGTAAATAACTTGTACAATTGTTGAATTACATACTGGAATGGGAGAAAAATTACCCCACCCACTAGAGGTTTTCCCACACTAGGTTTATCTAGGTCATATAATGTGTTCATCTTAATCTTTGGTTTTTCTTATGCTTCCTTTTTATGTTCAGTATTTTGTGCATTTCATTTCTGGTACTTTTTAATCTATGTTTTAGCATTGAAAGTAGTTTATAAAAGTCATCCATCAATCATATGTTGAGCTATGAGTATAGAATCCCTATTGGTGAAGCTTAGTGTGTAATATATACTTAGTTTATTGATCAGATTGGTATCATAGTTGGTTTAAAATAATATATAGTCCTTTTATGTGGTTTTGTGTGTTTTTTACTACATAGTAGTATATGTTCATCACTAGAGTAAGTAGTGTTAGTGGTCAAGGTATCCTAGTTCCATTTGAATAATACATTTCCACCAGGAAGTGGAAGCAAGATATCATAATTTTTATTCTTTCTGATGAAGAATATGTCCAAACAATAGAAGGTCCATTCACAAGCTTTAATAAGGATTGGTTAGCATCTCTCTTTTTATGAGCAAACTTGATCAATTGGAGACCATCATGAGGATTCTCATGGATAATTTTGGTGTCTTTATGGAGACATTGAAAACAATAAGGACACTCTCAAGCATGATAATATGGAAGAATAGACCCGTACCAACCAAGATCCACATCCATTAAAGGTTGAGTAAAGATAGAGATTTAACCATATGATAGAAACATGAATGCAGAGAGGCTAGACCATTGATTAGCCCAATTAGAGGTAGTTTTCAATTTACATCATATTAATAAGAGACAAATGATTTATTTTATAAAGTTAAAACTAACCAATCATGCTTTGACTTGGTTTGAAAGTTATGTTCATACCATGGTTTTTAAGAAGCTTCCTCCTATTACTAAGTGGGATGATTTTAAAATATTAATCATGAAGCAATATTATTCTATTTAATATAAGGAAGAGAGATATATGTATTATAAATATCTTAGGCACAAGAAATGCCAAAGCATGCATAAATACACAAGTGAGTTCTAAAAAAAGGTTGTCTAAATGGGAAAATATATAGTAGACCATGATATCTTGATGAAGTATGTTGGTGCAATCCATATCCATTTGAGGATACTTGTCCTCTTTGCCAAGCTTATGGATGTAGATGAAGCTTCTTCTCAAGCTCACTAATTAGAGATGAACAAGAAGAAGAAGGCTTTATCTACCTCTCAACCCACCTCAAAGAAACAAGGTGGTTCTAAGCATAAGGGTAAAGTAAAAGTTAAGGGTAATGCTACTTATATTTCTAAGAAGGATACTAAAAGGCATTATGATAATTATGATGTTGATAATCATTCTAAGGAAAATTATTGAAATTTACCTCCAAAATTTCATTCATTAAAGACAAAAGAATAAGAATAGTATGCCCTCTCTCAAAGGTGAAGACATCAGTTGCATCTCTGATGTGGATGAGACTTTGTGTTGTACCTCTATTAATAGAAAGGTATTTTTGGTAGTAGTAGTTCTTAAGAGGGTGAACTTAATAATATTTTTCATATTAAAATTCACATGAATAAAACAAAAGTGGATTCTCTTTTTTATACTTTTTCACAAGTAAATTTGATAAGCAAGGATTTAATAGACAAATTAGGGATAGAAGCTTACAATCATCCAAGCCCATGTGTTTTAGGTTGGGTGAAGAAAGGTTTATACATCAAGGTGACCAAGTAATTTAAAACTAATTTTTTATTAATGCACATTCCATTGATGATTTTATATTGGATGTTGTGCCTCTTGATGTGTGTGGTGTAGTGTTTTTCACCCTTTATTTGCATATTTGAGATGGTATCTTCATGAGGAAAGCCAATCAATATTATTTGGTAAAGGATGGAAAGAGATCTAGAATTTAGCCTAAAAAGGTGATTCTAAAATCTCTTTAGTACGTGACTCTCAATCTAAAAGGCTTATTAACTCAAGTGGGAAGTTTGATTTACTAATTTTGAGAGATATTCAAGATAAATATTTGGCTGCATAAAAACCTCTTATAGTATGTTTACTAACAAATAATAGAAGTGAATGGGAGAGTTGGTGAATAGTTCAAGGAATTTTTTCATGAGCCAATGGGGTTGCCTCTTGTGAGGCTGAGTGGGCATGAAATTGATTTTCTACCAAATAATCCACTTCAAAATCTCGTGTTGTATAAGTAGTCCTTGAAGGATGCCAATGAGGTAAAACAACATATACACTCTTTAATTAATCAAGGTGTAATCCATCCTAGTATTTATCCATGTGGTTCTTGTATTTTTTTAGTACCTAAGAAATATGGTTCATGGATAATGTGTGTATATTATAGAGCACTCAATAAAGTAACCATCAAGAATAGGTACCCTCTTCCATAGATTGATAATCATCTAGATCAATTCCAACATGCTAAATATTTTAATAAACTAGATTTGAAATACATGTATCATCAAGTGAGGATTAGAAAAGAGGACATTTGGAAGATAACATTCAAGACAAGGCAATATTTGTATGAGTGGTTGATTCTACCTTTTTGACTATGCAATGCACCAAAAATATTCATGTGGTTTATGAATGAGGTAATGAGGCTGCTTATTGATTTATTTGTAATTATGTATTTGGATGATATTCTTGTTTTTAGCAAAACTTTTGATGAGCATATTGATCATTTAAAATAAGTTTTACAAGTTTTAACTAAGAACAAATTAATGTTGAATGAGAATAAATGTGAGTTTGCTCAATAATAACTTATCTAATTGGGGAATGTGATTGGATATGTATAATTGAGGATTGATCCACTGAAGATAAAGTCCATCATGAAGTGGCCAAATCCTTCTAATGTGACTGAAACAAACATTTTCTTTTATGTTGTCCAATATTTGAGGAAGTTCATCAAGGCTTTCTCTTCCATAGCTACACCTTTTCATGCCATTACAAAAAGTGATAATAAATTTATTTTGGGTAAGAATAAATAATATAGATTTCATATGTTTAATCCATGCTCCCATATTAGCTTTGTCTAACTTGTAGCTTCCCTTTGAGATGGCAATGAATTCTAGTAACTATGTTATGGGGGTTGTCTATTACAAGGAGGTAAACCCATATGTTACCATTCATAATTATTTCATGGTGAAATTATGGATTATTGTACATACAATAAATAATGGAATGGTCTTGTTTAATTGGTCAATAAATAGAAACACTATTTTATGGGAAAGGAAATTATTGTCTACATGGATTACCAACCTCTTCCATATTTATAAGCAAAAACCAAACTTTAACAAGCTAGACACTATAAATTGATGGGGGTTTTACAATAATTTCATTTTATTATAAAATATAAGAAAGGTGTGACTAAAAAACTAGTTGATGTACTATCTAGACCTCTTTTGATTTCATCCATGGCAACATAACTCTTTTTGAGCCTTTTATGTGTGAGTCTTATGTAGAATTATATGAGCTTGATGTAGATTATAGGGTGATGGTTCTTCAAATAAGAGGTTATAAAGTGAAATATCTTACCATGAGGGGCATTAGTATCTTTAAGGTGGGTTTCTCTATAATATAGGTAAGGTTTTTGTGCCTAAATAGGAAAGATTTAAGATAATGAGAGGAGCACATACATCAAAAGTAGTAGAATATTTTGGTGTTACAAATATTATAACACATTTTGAAAATTATGTTTATTAGCTTAATATGCATTTTTATATTATTAGGTTCTTAAGGGAATGTGTGTTATGTAGTATAAGCAAGCCTACTAACAGGAAGTTAGGTTTGTATATGCCATTAGTGATTTGTTCTAGACCATGAGAATCTATTTCCATGGATTTTTAGGTGGATTGTATATGTCAAAGAAGGGACATGATTATCTCTTTATGGTTTTAGATTGGTTTAGTAAGATGTTTATTCTTATTCCTTATAATAAGACCCTTAAAGGTATTTATGCACCTAATTTTGTTTTGATAATGTATGGGTTCATTTTTATTTTCCTAGTTATATTATTTTAGATTGGGACTCTATATTTTTTGGTAAGTTTTGGGCCACATTATGGGATAATATGGGCATTAATTTGAAAATATCTACAAATTTTTACCTAAAAATTTATGGGTAGACAAAAAAAATTGAACAAAACATTGTTACAGCTCTTGAGAGGGTATAATAGGAATCATCCTAAGAGTTGAGATGAAAATTTAGTGTATATTCAGTATTCTTATAACACGGCAATGCATTATTTTACCAGCAAAACTCCTTTTAAAACTTGTTTTGGTTACTTACCTCCATGTGCATTTGATGTTATTTTGAGAAAACCATACAAATGAAATGGGAAAGTGTATCCAAAGGTCCATAAACCTAAAATTTTAATTAAGAAGACTCATCAAAATCACCTCTAAGTGCAAGAGAGGTTGAAGGAGTCAGAATCCAAGTACAAAGCAAGGCATGATCAACATAAGATTTAGCAAAGTATTATTATTAGAGATAAGGTTTGGTTGAAATTCAATTAAGAGAGGCTCTAAGAAAATACAAATAATCTTAACCCTCTTAGATATGGTCCATTTGAAATTTTAGAAAAAGTGTGAAAGATATCATTTAGACTTGATTTGCATCCTTGTATGAATATTTATTTTGTTTTCAATGTTGATAACTTACATATTTTTTATCCTTATATATGTTATAAAATAAATATGAAGGGTTGTCTCTACCTTTAATTGAAGAAATGACTCTTGATAGTTAGTTATAATTGGAGGATGATGTTGTGTAATAAAAGGAGAGGACAACAAAAATACAATGCAAGAGCATTGCCTAGTTATCTTAAAGGGTCAACTATGCTACAAGGCCAAATTGTATACTAGAGAAGATGTGGGGAAGATATTTCCTCAAAAATTTATTTAAGTTTCTATGGTCTCAAAATCCTCAAATTAAAGAGGCATGATCAAAAATATGGATCTAGTTTAATAGGCATGTTTTCTAGTTCATTTCCACTGTACCCAATTATGTAATTCACATATTTAAAACACTATGTAGGACACTTATTCAATATTATTCATGTAAAGTAAACCATTTAGTCTAAGTATAGTCCAGACATTCTTGTATTATTGAAGTTAGTAACATGTAGCCTTTAAATCTGAGGGTTTCATCAAAGATAACAAAATCACTAGTAAGCATAGGAGATGGTTGTGTAACCATTAGTATTTTTAGGTAGTGGTTGTGCAACCATTGATATTTTTAGGCATTATTTGAGAAAAGTCCCCATTGGTTTCAAAACTAAAGATTTACTTAAAGTGTAAATTTTGGTACCAACCAAAAGATGGGCCAGAAGAGTAGTTATAAAATGCTTCCTCTTATTAGAAAATTTTCACTTGAATTCTTTGGGATGTTTCAATGTGTAAGGGAGTTAAAAAAAAAAAAATTGAAAGTAGAGATCAGCATAAAATTTAGTGAGAAGTCTAGAATCTAGATTCACATTGTATTTTTCAAGTTTGGGTCCTTGTTCATGTTATTTCCTAGCTGTGAATGCTTGTTCCAGCTGTGTTGGATCACTATGAAGTGTTTAATAAGTGCAATTTAGTCTTGTGTGCATGTTTTAGATAGTGTAATAATGGAATCCCTATCCATGAAAGCCATGCTTGGTAGTCAATTTTTTAATTATTGATTTACATAATAAAAGGGGAGAGCAATTGCCTCACCCATGGGAATTTCTCCCACACTAGGTTTCTCTAGGTCAAATAGTGTGTTCATCTTATGCTTTGTCTTATCTTATGTTTCCTTTTTATATTTAGTATGTTATACATCTCATTTCCAACACTTTTTTATATTTTATTTAGCATTGAAATCAGTCTAGAACAATCATATGTTGAGCTAGGAGTATAGGATCTGTGTTTGTGAATCTTAGTGTGGAATATCCACCTTGTTACGAATCAATATATGTCATGCATAGGTTCGAGTTTTGTTTTTTTGAATATTTTTATTTTTTATATTTTTTAAATATTTGAATATGAGTTATGAATTATGTGAATCTCATAGGCCTAAAATGGCATCTAATATATGAAAAATCATGATAGGGGCCTCTAGAGATAAATTACTAAACTCTAGCTATACGATCTCATCAAATGTGCATATGTCATCATAATCATCATTGTACCTATCTATGGCAACCACATTTTTCATTCCATTTTCTCTTTATCAAATATTATGCATATATATTACATTTTATTTAATTATGTATGAGGTCTCATGATCTATCTTTTAAGATAATGTTTTTTTAATTTTATTTTAGTCATTCATATTTTTGTGCTCATTTTTTCCATCATGTTGAATCTCGATTCTATGTCCTTTATAGAATAAATTTATGTATCTGTTTTTAATGTCCAATTTAACCTACATCTAATATAACCATTATTGTCTAAGTTTTGCCCAAAATTGGTCACCAAAGAGCATCAAAGATATCATTGTGTCAACAACCATGGGTCCACAAGCGGTTGGTAATGTAATATGTCGAATCAATCCATCACAATGTATATTATGTTTTAATTCATTTATGTTATTACCCAACTATTTTAAGAATATAACATTTCATGTGTTTGGCCATTTTTCCTCATCAATATGAATATGTATCCAAATAGTTACCCTTAATGTATATTATAATTGTCAATATGTCATGTCGTGGATGCTTGAATTTTTTACGTGCTCTATTTCTAGTCTAGTTCTTGTTAGAAACCCGTAGTGGTGGATTCATTTTTTGCTTAGTCACTATGATAATCCATTTATTTTTATACTTATGAATCTTTTGTGATAATCACACACAAGTATTTATTTGATGCCATGTTATTTTGTGATAATCATAAAATGGATTTCTTTATTGAGTTAATAACCTATCCATAGTTCTATGTTGATTTTTAGGTAGATCCATTAAATGCCTATCAAGTAATATATGTATTATAGTACTTGATGTATATTATGCACTAGTAATCTATAATATAATAGTTGGTTTTATATCCATGAGCTCTATGTTGTTTATTAAATTTGTAATAAATGCATGGTGTAACACCCTTAATGCATCATGTAATGTGTCAAGCCTCTTTCTCTATAGTTATGTTGGATTTTACAAAAATAATGCTTTAGTGGATCACTTATCCTTGAAATGTGTTCTCAATAACTTATATTGAAAAAAGCATTTTTCATTTGTATCCCTTTGAAGATCTGAAAGGGTTGTCTTTCACTTAACTTTTGCGTTTCTTACTACCTTTAAATCGTCTCTATTATCTCCTAGACCAATGGGTGTAAAATTTAGATGAGACAAAGACTCATATATGTTATTTGGGATTTCATTCACATCATCTTCTTTCATAAAATCATAATTTGGATGCTTTTAATTAATTATTAATGAAAGATCTAGTGTCTTCTCTTCATGTGTGTCTTTTGTTGTGTTTTGATGGCTTGATTCATGTAGAGTTAGCTTTCTTCCATTATATTTTCTTGAATCACAAATTTCATATGTATGTATCTACTTTGGTGGTATGATATATGATGGAGGTACTATAATAGATTGAAAAGCATCATATTATGTACTATATACATAAACTTAAAATATTTGAAAGTTTGATCATTTGTAGGACATGTACAAACATACATTATGGATAAACATGATGTGATTATTCAAAGTAAATGATACAACCTCCATTGATGTATGCAGGGTCTACTTAAAATTAACTTCTAATTTAAGTGATTAGGCATTACCTAAAATAAATTATATAGTATCTTGGGGCCTACTATGATATCCAAAGTAATTGATCGTAGCACTTGGTGAGGAACACTATCAAAGCCTCTGATTTTCTTATCTAATTTTTTAGATAGTGTCTATATTAACACCCAATGTTTGTATAAATTTAATGTTGCATTTATTCAATTTTGATCCCTTGTATATAAAGACATGCTTGACTCTAGTATTTTTTATTTTGACTTGAATTAATAAATGGAGATGTTTATTTATAGTGTGATATGTATTCAAGTCATCTTTTTCAAAAGAGATGATGGCTTTAATATTTTTTGATGTATTAACCATAGATGAAAATTAGTTAATTTTGAATTGTTTGGTATACTTGTGTCACATAATGCAATATATAGGATGTCCTTATATCTAGTTGACCTCTTGAGTAGTTCTAAGATGGATATTTTAGCTAGGGTATTGTCAATTTTATTAATGATGCCATACCCTTTAGTTAAATTATCTTAGAAGATGGGAGGTGGAGGGGGATGAGGAAGAACATTTTGACCACTTCCATTATATTGTGGATGGTGTTAAATCCTACCTATTCTATTTGCAATAGCATGGACCATGGAATCCAATATAATACTTGGACAAATAGTGGGAGTGGAATAGTAGTTAGCATGATCTTGAGGTCTAGTGGGAGGAGGAACAAAAGGAGTCATGCATGACCTCTAACATCTATTAGTAACTAGAAGCATCTCAGATTAGATATTTATATAATATGACTTACTAAGGAGAGCCAAATATTCTTCATTATTAATTTTATCCTTTAGGTTTATTACACATAAGTTTGATCCATTTCATTACATAGTTGTGTAATATGTTGCATATTCCAGGAAAGAAACATGTAATAATAACTATCATAGCTTCAATTAGAAAGTATAAAATATGTATATCCATTATAACCATGATGTGTTTATGTGAATAATGGGAGGTCATAAATTAGATTTGAAACCCTAATAAGGTATAATGAAAACCCTCAAGTAAAAAATTAGGATTTGAAGGATTGAAATTCTAAGATAAAAATAACATTTATAAGGGGAAACTAGAAATCGTATATAAAAATTAGATGTAAATATAGAAATATAAAACCCTAGGAAAGTAGAAGAAAACCATAAAGAATCTAGGTTTTTTGTGTTCAAGACAAGGATCAAGTTTCCTAATATGTTTTAAATGGTTTTGGATTTGGTAGTCTAAATAAGACAAAACATTACAATCTAATCATATTATATAGTATATGTCTAAATAAAGAAAATATTATTGTAACAGTTAATTAAAAAAAATTATTACAATTCATTATTTATGTAAATGACCTATAAGATGTGGTACTTGGCTTATTTATACTTTGTGTAGGTTTGTGACAATGCACGATTGTTAAAAAGGCTTTGCAAGGGCTCTATGTTGATTCAAATAAAAAAATAAACTATGAAACTTGTTGGGATGAGTATAGTGCAACTTGGACAACTATGGTGTCCAGAGTCATCTATATTGTGTCATATTTATCCAAGAGTTTTTCAGAGGTATATAATGGTTGGTATTGATGCACCTACACCCATAAATAACTCTTGTATATTCAAATTTCTTTGAACCTATACGAACAATTTTTTTTTCCTTATCCTTACTTTAAGACCCTAACTTGCACTCCTAAGATGAATGTGACCTGAAAAAAATGGGTTATAAAGGCTAGGTTGATCTAAACTCAACCATCCCCTATTGAGTGTCTAATTACCTTAGTTCTAATACTCGGAAGAGAGTTCAAATAACACACAATTCTCCCAACTAGTTGAGTGTGTGTAATCAGTGTAATACTAGAATGTTATGTAATCATATATATGGATTTAAATAATTTGAAAATTATTATTTTGATCTTATAATGGTATTCAAATTTGGCTTAAATCCTAATCTTTTAATAGGTTTAAAAGGAATTTTTATGGCAGTTCCTCTTTATGTGTAGATGTTTTTCAGTGATAAATAAATGTTTGTTAGACAAGAATAGACTTAGGGTTCCTTTGTATTAATAGCTAACTCTTTAGATAATTTCCATTTGTATTGATATATGAAATGTATGAGTTGACCCATATGAAGGATTTTAATCTATGAAAATATTAGTTAAATGGTGCACTAGAGAATCCAACCAAGATAGATGACTTTAGTAACTAGATTTGCTTGACTATGGTTGGATTAGAAATGAACCTAGATGCTCTTGCATCATAGACCCTAAGTAAAACAAAGAAACATGAGATATTACTCATGCATCTTATAAGATTTATACTATTTTTATTCCTTGTTTTTTTAACCTTTTTTTTATGTACTCACCAATATCACATCTTCAATTTAATAGCCTTTCCATGTGACCGAATATTCTTTTTATTCTCTATCAGGTGTTTCATTTTTATCTCTAGAATAAATCACCCTTTCTACCTCATCACACTCTTTCTTTGGAATCTTCAATTTCCAATCCACTTCTTCAAAATATGTACTTTTGCTTTCTTCACTTCCTTGTCCTTCATGATATGAATACAAATCTAACACATTAAAATAAGTAATATGTCTATCTCTTTAGGTATCTCATATGTGTTTTTTACAAATTTTTGCAACACTTTTCATGGTCCAATTTTCTTCCATCTCAACTTATCATAAGTACCTTTCATAAAAATATCCTTCCTCAAATGTGTTAATACTAAGTCTTTCACTTGATACTCTACTTCTCTCCTTTTCATATATGTGTGTTACTTGTATTTTTTAGTTTTTCTTTCCAACTCTTAGCACATTTTGTGATGTAAGTTATGCATATATTTTTAAAAAAAACATTATGCTTCAACACTTTACCTTATTTCATCTATGATTTTTTGAAATTATATAACATCTATTGTAAAACTCCCATACACAATTTGAAATGGTGTCCTTCTATTACTCCAATTAACTAACTTATTATAATAAAACTTATCTTTTACTAGAAATAAATTCATGTTCTCGGCTTCCCTTCAATCAAACATCACAATTGATTACCAAGACTTTTTTTGAATACCTATGTATGTCCATCCATTTGAGGATGATATTATAAACTTAAATATAACTTAGTATTCATCTTATTCCATAATGTCCTCTATAAATGTCTAACAAATTTAACATCCATGTTTGATATTGTGTTTCACATGTAATATCACAATTTTCTTGAAAAATAAGATAGCAATGTGTATCACATCGCTAGTATTCTTGCATACAACAAAATGTTCCATATTTAAATATATATCACAATCATAAAAATGTAATCATGTCTTTTCTACATTATAAGCAACCATAAAATAAAATCCATGTTAATATCTTCCCATGGTTTCTATGGAATAGGTGATTCTTCATAAAACTATGCATTTTAACTTCTACCTTTTTTCGAATGGAAAATTATAAATTTATAAACAAATGTTTGCACATATATACCCATATTTGTACAATGTTAATACTTATCCAAAAGCACATATGTTTTATCGTAACCAAAATGACCTACGAAACCTCCACTATGTTTCTCTTTAATCAATTTTTTGTGCATCGAACCTCTAGATATGCACAACTATACTCATGGACACAAAAATCCTTCTTGTACAAAATAATCTAACTATGGTTCATTATCTCCACTCATTAGCTTTGTCCATGTTTTCCATGACTCATTTAAATATTCATATTTTTTGTATAACTCCTTCATAAAATTAAATTCTATAACTTCCACTCAGATCTCATTCAACAATATAAATATGTGACTCAACATATCTACAACTCAAATTTGACTTACCACTTCTATGTTTCAACATAAATGAGTAACTCTAAAAAAATTAACCCACTTCATATATCATTGATTCAACTTACTGTTATTATTTATGAATTTTAGTGCTTGAGAATTTATTTGTATGGTCTATATACAAATAAACTCTTTGGGAAAAAAGGAATGCCTCCACTTCTTGAGTGCTTGCATTATGGTATATAATCTTAATCTTACACTGAAAACCAATTTTTTTCATCATTCAATTTCACATTGAATTAAGTAATAGGTCAACCTTCTAAACTAAAAAACACTCTAAATGTAGCACACTCATATCACAATCGACTTGAAATACTTAATTGAAATCTATCAATGCTAATACTAGTTTCTCAATCACTTTCTTCTTCAATTGATGGAAACTATGTTTATATTTTATGATTCATATAAACACTTTCATATCACCCCTCATCACCTTAGTCATATTTTTCCACTTCCCACTAAAGTTTCAAATGAACTTCTTATAAAAAAATTCAAGACAATGAAATATTCACATTTTAAACTTGATTCTAGGTGACAACCACTCAATGATCACTCACACCTTTATGGGTCCATCTTAAAACCTTCTTAGTAAATCATAAAACCCAAGTATATTTATTCCTCCTTTATGAAGTTACATTTATTTAAATTAACCAGTAACTTGTTATCTTGTGACTCCTACAAGACTTGTCTCAAATGCACAAAGTGTTCTTCTTTTGTCTTGCTAAAATTATTAATATATCATACAAATATAAAATGACAAATTTATTAATAAATGATTTCAACACTTTGTTCATGAGTGTCATGAATGTATTTGGTGTATTAGTCAACCTAAATGATGTGAATAGACACTCATTTAGCCCTTCCTCCATTTTGAATGTAATATTCCACTCATCACCTTACCTTATGCAAATTTGGCGATATCCACTCTTCAATTTAATATTTTTGAAGTATTATTATCCACTCAAACAATCCATCAGATCATCCATGCATGTCAATGGGAATATGTACTTCATAGTAATCTTAATGATAACTTTTGATTCATTGCACATCCTGAATCTAGTTGATAGTCCCCATTAAGAGCTTGATATGATGACATTTAACCCCACAAGAGAGTTGTTTCCCATAAATAATCATGACTTGAAAATTGGAGACTGGATACACATATCAATATATCTCATTAACTAATTTTCTATCAATCAATTTATGGGTACTCCCTATATCGACTAAAACTATCACTTTCTTCTTCTTAATATAACCCACCACTTTGAGTGTTTCTAGTGTGCTTATCCCATTTAATGCATGTAGAGAGATATGAGGGATTTTTTCCTCCTTATATTTTTCATGTTCTATTTTTGGTTCCTTTGTAGCTAATTCTTGTTCCTCCAAAACCTAATTCTCAATAATCATTAGTATTTTCTCACCATTATCACACTTATGTCCTCTAGACCATTTATTGTCACAATGCCAACATAGGGCCTTTTCTATTTTTTCAACCTATTGTTAAGGAGAGAGTTTGGTAATTTTCCTTGAGTTAAAATATTTAAACATATTACTATCAATAATATTAGTCATATTTCTATCTCACCATCCCAAAGTTTAACCGTGTATGAATCTCTTGTTAGCAGAGTTCCATTACCCAATGTGTAGTGCTTGTTCCATTGATTTCATAATTATACATGGTTCCAAAAAATGATCATCATGATTAATTTTTTCATTTATTCCATCGATGTAAAACTTTAGTCTCTGATAAGGTTTTGATTCCAGAGTCGAGATTGCCAATCCCATATGCTTTACCTTATATTCAGCTACAGGTCTTATTTATTTCCAATTTGTTAGTTGGGTGAAACAACCTCCCTTCCATGGTTGCTTATATTGGGTTAATAACTCGTTAGTAAATTCATCCCAACTAAGTACCTACCATTTCTTGTCACTCGTCATCTATGGGTACCATTAATAAGGTTCAGATTCTAGATATATTGAGGCTATGTCAAACTTTGCATTCTTTGGTATATTATGAATCTTAAAATATTGTTTCATGAGACTTATCCATGAGGTTACATCCATACCATCAAACTTTTTAATGTCCATCTTTGGTAGGTGAAATTTGGCCCTTGGAACTATTGTCCTATGTTTGCTTTATTATTCCCTCAAAGATGGTTTGGCTATGTATTTGTAGGATGTGGATTAATTAGTGACTTTATTTTAGACATTATATCTTGTTCAAACTTGTGTAAACCCTCATTAAAATATGTTTAAAATGGGGCAAACAAATTATCCTAGATAAAAGTGACCAATATTTCACATCCCTCAAGTATGTTTCCTTCAATTTTAGGTGGTGGACAATAAAGGGAATCATTGGGATTACTGATTGAATAAAAGGCATTTGCTCCAAAAGGATGGCTATTTATTTGGTTTTGATTCTATATCTATATTGTTTTATCAATTCTTGGAGGAATGCATCTGGAACAAGTGGTAACCATAAATAGTCAAAACATGTGTTGTATCATAAGTATATTTTTTGACCAACTTTGGCTAGCAAATTTTGGAATGTAAAATGCCTCAAATATCAAAATACAAATAAATGACCCTATCTCAAATTTTATGAGCTTTATGAAAATATAAACAAATCAGTAAAAATCTTAAAATTTTGTCATGTAGATTAGTTTTATGGAAAAATTTAAACTTGCAATAACTTGTTTAATAATGATCACCATAGCCTAATTTTTTTCTTGTGGACTCCTTGATGGATTCTCCAACTCCACCAAAATAATAATATAAAATTTCACCATGATTTGAGAGATATAGTATAAAATTATTTTCTAAAATCAATACTCTGATACCACTTATTAGGATATTTATTTATAATAACATAATAAGCACTCAAATATAATATGCTTTAAGATGCAAACCTCCAATAACCAAAAAAAATAAGGAAATGAATTCAATATTGAAATCTATGATGATTATGGAGATCCATGTTCAACCATATATAAACCCATAATTGGGAAGAGTCACACAAATAATTGGGAAGAGTCACACAAATAATTGGGAAGGGTCACATGCATTCATTTTAATTATGTCAGCCTAACTAATTATTAAGAATTAACAAATGAAAGATAAAGGTTATGCTCTCCATTCCATAAATTTATAACTCATAATGTTATGGGTGTAACAGAGGCTCTCCATGAGGTTTGAATCCTTATTCATCTCTGACTAAGAACTATGGTAAGACATGAAACACTCGATCCCATTCTAACCAATGACTTTACTTAACCACTCGATTTCTCATTTCACATAACTATATTTTAGTTATATTACATATGTAAGAGTATCAGTTATCAATCACTTTATTCATGGAGTAAGTGACTATAGCGGTAGGTCCTATTGTATCAAAAATAGGGTGTTTACTATCTATTCATTAGATGGATCATACCTCCCATATATATCCATCCACTCTCCACCCATATATACTAATGGTTGGTAGCTGGGTTGGTTGACCGAATACCATACCCCATATATTTATATGGCTAGTGGGATTGGTTGACCCCATATATATCTATCCACTCCCCACCCACATATATTAGTAGGGACCCCCTATGTATCTAACCAATAGAGACAAGGGATAAATCATTACTATAACTAGCATCCATCCACATAGGGTAGGGTAGATAAATAGATATATAAGACCCTCCTGCTATCCATCTATATATCTAGATGGGAAAATTAGATATATACATAGAGATATCTAGATGGGGGGGCATATTAATTATGGGTGGGCATTGCATGATATGAGTGGTCCCCCTATAGATATTTTTTATCTAACCTTGACTAAACATGAACTAGATATTGATAGAATAAATGAATGATATACATGAGATGAATGGGTGCACCTAAGATTTATTTTCTCAATTATTAGATTCTCCTCAAATACAAGATGTGATGATTTAGGGAAGGGACTCCCAAGTTGGCTTAATAACTCAAGTGCTAATCCTGAGTGATGTTCTCTAGTAAATTCGAACAGCCATAACCCATATAGATATAGGAGTGGCAACCTCTATCTAAAATATTAGTAGTGGTGATAGTGGGGGCCACAAATAACTCCTCTACCCAAAGTGTGGGTGTGGGTTCAATACTCTTGATCATGCTAATGTTAGAGATAGTATTAGATATGAAGACACCTATATAGATATAGTTGGCACCCTAGAGTTGTCATCTCCATCACTATCTAGAGGGGATGGGGAGGGAAAGTTGGTGACCATAGTGGAAGATCATATATAGGGGGTTGATGGCCTATGTATATAGGGGTCGAGCATAGCATAGAGTCCTACACATTTAATTTCTAATCTAACATGGACTGCATCACTCTAAATAGCATGGCGAATGAAAAGTGGCTCTCATCTCAGCACCAATACTAGAAGAGTGAACAACTAGTAGGTTAAGACTCTAATCTTAACTAGAGTGCCTCCCACCCCCACCCCATATATAGATTTAGATTTACATTTACATTTAGATAGGGGGGCCTCCTACCCCTCGGCCTCCTCAACCCAACTACCATCCATATAGAGAGGGGGGTAAGGTTGAGCGTAAATGCCCTAATCAAAATGATGGAAGAGGGGGAGGGACCCTACATTCACTTTTCCCATATTATTTCTTAAGGCCATTAATGCAATCAAAGCTTGATATTCTATCCTATCTATTTTAGAATATAAAATAGGAATAACTCATATTATATTTAACATATCTATAATTTGATTAAGATAACATTTCACTATTCACCAGGTTATTCATGAAATTTTGTCATCCACATGCATAGTGCTATGTTATTGAGTCATTAACTTCATGGCATAATTTCACTAGCGATATTCTTATCAATACACCATACAATAGCACCAATTACTGAATTATTAAAGTGGCATGAATGTATTCTAGTTATATATCCATATATGTGAAATTCATTATAATTGTTATTGTGAACTCTTAAAAGGAACCCATTTCCATCTATTTGCTAGCTATCGGGATATTCTCTAACTAGGTCAATAGCCCAAAATGGAATAGAAAGAAAATGCGCCTAGACTTGCTACATGATGGGGAATGGATATGCTTTAAAATAAGCATGGGGGAGTATAGAATCCCCATATAGAGATAGATAGGGTGCTATGCCCCATATATAGAAAGGACAGTAGAGTCCCATCTATATTTAGGAAGGCATCTAAGGAGTACCCCATAGGATGAATAAACATGAATGAAATGTCTACACATGGAATTTGAGTTTGAATTCTGAATTTTGAATTAGCATCCACTCATTTGATAATAGAGAATGAAAATTTCCAATTTTCCAAGGGAAGAAACTAGTATACCCATACAACAAACAGGTCATAAATATGCACCTAAATAAAAATAATGAGAACATAATCAAGCAATATGCCCCCATAGATGCATGGTAACCACCAAAGAAATGTAGGCACCAAAAAATAACCACATAATGTTAGTGATGACACCTAATTTAGTGACTCACAAAACAAGACAACAAGAAGATCCTTTAAAAACAAGGATGCACAAACAACCAAACACATGCACACACAAGTAAACATTCATGCACAGACAACCAATGTAACATTATAACAATCATAATGTGAAATATCCATGTGATAAGAGTTGTATAAGACACTAGCAAAAAATGTTGTAACCAATGTAAAATAGCTCAATATGATAAAGGACAAGCAAGAATACATATCACCATGCTAGAATCCTTGAAAATGGCAATGCCCCCAAACTAGGACATGTTGTCTATGAAATTAGTCCATCCAAGATGTGAGTGCATCATGTGAAATCATGTAACCTGTGAATCTACATACCATTCACTCCACAATAATACTATGAAAATTATATGTGTGAGCCATGGATAATGAAAATTATATTGAATATGTAGATATGTAACATTTATAGAGCAATATTTTTGAATTTAAAAAAAAGATCGAATATTTTTAAATTTTTGAAAAAATACTAATATTTTTAAATTTTTAAAAAAATTAAAATGTTTTTGAATTTATGCTAATATTTTGAATTTTAAGCCATTCAATTTTATTTTTAAATTTAAATATTTGAAATTACTGCTCATTTGATTTTGAAATTTGATGTTAACTTTCAAATGTTAGCCATGCCATTTAATTTTGAATTATTAGTATTTGAAATTTGTGCTTATTTTGAACTTTTATGTTATGACTCAAAATGGATAGCATTGGATTTAAACTTGTAAATAAATATGTTTTTATGCCCTTGTGAGTGAAAGTATTAGCTTATTTTAATAGCAACTATTAGTTCTTGTCGTCAACCATTGCACTTTGTTAAGCGACACAATAGTATTTGAAGCTTTCTGCATAAAATTTTGCTGCAAAATTTTGAATTGTTTTAGGAAATCCAATATTACCCCTAGTAATGGGAATTGTTTTTTCACAATGTGATTACTTTTGATCAACCTCTTCAAGACCAACACTTCTTATTTGTAGTGTTACATAGGTGATTTGGGCCCAAAATATTGCTTGTGTATCCCCTTATGGTTTTAATTATCTCCAATAGGTCCCATTTGAAATTGAATTTTGAACAATAAGTTTACAATGAAACCCTAAGAAGTTGATTTTGAACAAAAGTAATTGTAATTATGATTTACCACTATTAATTTCACTTTTATATTTTTTGCATCAAGTTATTTTTTATTTGAGGATTTTTCTATCATGGATCCTAGGAGATATAATGCACCTTGTCGATTGGGTGGTGTATATATTTGTATTGCCATCAGTTAGCCCATGAATGAGTTAATTTTACTTTATTATGCATTTTTCTACCATTCCCATGTCATGGATGATCATGAATTTTGATCATCATGCTCATTTTATTTCTTTTGATACTATTTAGCAATACCATAGGTTTGTCATAATAGAGGTGGATTTGTCCACATAGTTTCCAGCTTGTCTGATGGGCTCAATTTTTAGGTGTCGATTCTATCTTATTCAAGTTGTGACAATTTTTATTACATACTTAAATTTGTTTTCATTTTTATTTATATAATAATATTTATGTTTTTAATGTTTTGTGTTTGCAGAGATTTGTTCACATGTGAGAGTTTAGGTAGTGTAGATCATGGATCTATATATTTGAGCTACACCTTAATCTCAATAATCAGGTGGTGATAGAGGCTTCTAGCATGGGGCACGTTAACTCCTTAATGAATATGGCCATTGATTTGGATCTACTAAATACCGTAGTGAATATGTGGGACTGTGTCACCTACACCTTCTAGATCCCTACAAAGGAGATGACTATTACCACTTGAGGATGTGTAGATGATACTACACTTTCCTATCCATGTTAGGGATGTTCTTATTGCTTTGTTGAGTACTGCAAAGATAATATTTGCATGGATATACTATAGGGTTGATGTTTTAAGTTGAGACATATATAGGGGTGTTAGTTTGTTGATTGAGGATATATTTACTAGGACCACCCCCACTTACATAGATTTTTGTGCATATTGATCATTTTATTTTCCATAATTGAGAATATTGGTTGCTCACTTATTTACAAGTTATGTCCTATCATCCATGACATAGAAGAATATGGGATAATATACAACTAGGGAATATGTATATTAGTCAATCTTTATAGTGAATTATATTGGTTTAAAATAGTTTGCACTACCACTTAGAGCAAGGAGAGTTGAGTGTTATGGGTGCTCATCACATTAAGCCCCATGATGATAATGGTGATTAGGCTTCTCATCAATAGCCTAAGATAAGGTTATAATTGTATTATATGGGTCATGGTATCCAAATTTTCAAGCTTATGTATTTATATTATGTAAGGGATCATATATATACATTATGAGTACTTTGTTTTATTATGCTTGTTCATGTGCGTTTATTTTACTTTTCAAGTTTTATTTATTTATTTGTTTGATCATATGTTTTTTTTTTTTTAATTATAAATTTCATTCTTGAAATATTAAAATGTGTGTGATGGAAGTAAAAAATAATTCACTAGAGAAATAAAAATAGTAAGTTATGCCCACTTGTGAAATATATGCAATGAAGTGCCTTTTAGTAGTATTTAACCTTACCAAATTACATTTTTGTCACTAAGAAGAGTGACAAAATGTATGAACATAACATTTTTATATCTTGTTGATGACTAGTTGCTTCATGGTCATCATTTTCATTGGAACCTTCTTATGAAGGTGTGGCAGGAATTGTGATAGCGTCATCATCTTCACTTGACATGTTTCAATTAAATAAAATATGTTTTCTTTAAAATTAATCATGGTTGATATCAAGTATAGCATTCATTTCTTGTATCTGAAAGTTTCTTCATTATTTTGTGCTAAGGTGATGTCAATGTGGAATGTAAAAAACAACATTTTGGGCCAATTTGCACAAGTAATTGAATTAATTTTATGTGAAGTGGTATACATATTTTTTTATGCAAATCCCCAATATCATATCCCAATTTTCATAATAAGGTGAGGCTACATAATTAACGTCATGAGAATAAGTACAAAATGGGAATAAATAAATTATAATTAAGTATATATAAACATACACAAATGAAATACATAGTTCATATCTACTTGAGAGGTTAAATAACAAAAACAAGTTCAAGTGTCATAAACATAAGCTAAAGTAATGTAATGAATTGCCAAACAGGTTAACAAACAATGCACCTTAACTCTTCTGTAAATTTGAGAATATATTATGATTGTGTTAATTGTGTTGGTGTTGCTCCTAATTTTGTGGACCTACACTATGCTCCAAGATGATCCTGCATTTATATGGGCATGTCATGTACACACTCAATTGTATCAATCCCAACACATCAATCACGTCTCTATGGTGCCCATCCTATCTTTGTGTTTTGGAGCCTATCTATGTAAGGTTTCATAGTTTGAGTTTTTTGGTATCAGTGTCTTGCATATTATTTATTATGATTGTACCTTCACTTCACAAATGTGCAAGGTATATTATGTTATATTACTGAATCTTCACTTTGATTTAAATTTCATACTCAAAAACTAAACAATAATAATGGAGTCAGGAAACCATTGAGGCAACATTATATACTAAGTATCTCACAAACTTAGAATAAGACCTTCATGTAGTTATGTGGTGTGTGGATGGAATATTTTGACTAAGTATTTGAACCTCTTATTCCCTAGAAGTGATCAATGTAACTATTGAATTCTAATTGCCTTCCTTTGGCACAAAGGAATGTGTAGAGAGACAAATATGGATGTGATGAAAACACAAACTAGCGAAGCATGAAATTATCAATAGGTATAATACTCAGAATTTCATAAAACCATAATATTCACTAATTCCCCTTGAATGATTAAAATAATTACATAAAATTTGGTAAATAAATCTCAACTTGAAATCGGAGTTGACATGCAAAATTTGAAAATTTCTAAAAAAACAAAAAACTACCTAGAGTTAACTAGACCTACAATAAATAAATTATTGCTTTTTACAACAACTTCAGCATGCAAGCTTGAATGGTAATAAAATTTACAAAATATCCTCTAAATATAAAATCCATGATGTTGGTTGAGTTTCAACTCAAGTTGATGTTTGGTTACAAAGTATTTTTATTTTTGTTATTTTTAGCATAACTAAAAATACTAGAATACAATTTGGACCTATAGATGATCTTATATGGCTCTCCAAACATATTGAAACATCACATAAATGGTATAATAGTCTATGTATGCATGCATCTTTCCTTTATCTTCCTTTTGGCACAAACGAGAGCTCAATCAGGTTAACAAGTCAAAAGTTATGGCCTCTGGAAGTTCACTCTCTGCATCAGGTTGACGGTAACTAGTGTGTAGGATTATGAAGCACAACTTGAATGGAAAAGTTTGGATCTATCTTTGATATTTGGTGTGATAGAGACTTTTTCTATTGATTCTATTTTTATTTTTAGATAGATTAATGGCTTAGGAAGACCTTATATCTATAGCATTGTCTAGGATGACTCATGTGTGCTAGTCACTTTTGAAAATGTAAATGGGAAGGGTTAAAGTGTAAGTTAAAGGACAACAATCATAAGGACCCAATAGATACTTAGGGTTTTATTTTCAAGGAAAGGTTGGAAACATGTGATAAATAGTTCAAATGTACTAACATATACCTTCTAGATAAGTATTGAGGTACTTTTTAGGCTTAGTGGATCAAATAAAGACTCGTGTGTGTTTGGAGCTATCCTAGAAATGGGTTAAAATGTAAAATTTCACCAACAAATCAAATTAGGAATAAAACATGAGAATAAGGTTTTTGTGCCCAATTTGGGTGTCTAGAAAACTATAATAATAACTAAAAAAACCTTAATAACCATTATAAACACTAAAAATCCATAATAATAAAACCATAAATATAATAACTAAAATACCATAATAATAGTGCCCACCTTATGTCAATTGGGACTCCTATTACATGCCATATTAAGCTAAGTATTACTTCAAATCTCACATGCAATTGGGACCAAAGGAGCCCTGTACAACGAATCACAT
Source organism: Torreya grandis (assembly GCA_037957365.1). Classification (NCBI taxonomy): domain Eukaryota; kingdom Viridiplantae; phylum Streptophyta; class Pinopsida; order Cupressales; family Taxaceae; genus Torreya; species Torreya grandis. The sequence goes on along the minus strand of JARHVA010001530.1, from coordinate 2,528,751 downwards.
CCACCTTATGTCAATTAGGGCTCCTATTTATGCCATATTGAACCAACCAAGTATTGCATTGAATCTCATGCATAATTAGGACCAAAGGATCCACAATTAGGACCAAAAGAGCCCCGTTTAGTGAAGCATGTCCATTATATGTCAATTGGAATCCTATTACATGCCATATTGATCCATCCATGTATTGCATCAAATCCCATATGTAATTGAGGCCAAAAGAGCCTTGTATAATGAACCATGTCCACCATATGTGAATTGGGGCTCCTATTATAGGCCATATTGAGCCAAGCAAGTGTTATGTTGAATCTCACATGTAATTAGGGCCAAAGGCTCCCTGTGTATCAAATTGTGTGCATCGTATGTCAATTGGGGTTGTCATTGCATGCCATATTGAGCCAACCGAGTATTGGAATGAATCTCATGTGTAATTGGGGCCAACAGAACCTCATACAGCAAATAATGTCCATCGTATGTTAATTGAGGCTTGTATTGCATGCCATATTGAACCAATCGAGTATTGCATTGAATCCCATGAGTAATTTAGGCCAAAGGAGCCATGTGCAGTGAATTACATCCATGATATGTTGATTGGGAATCCCATTGCATGCCATATTGAACCAACCAAATATTGTGTCAAATCTCACACACAATTAGGGCCAAATAAGCCCATGCAGCAAATCACATCCAAAGTATGTCAATTGGTGTTCCCATTGCACACCATATTGATCTAATTGAGTATTATGTTGAATCTCATGCATAATTAGGGACAAAGGAGCCCCATACAGTAAATTGCATCCATTGTATGTTAATTGGGGCTCTTATTGCATCCATATACCAACTGAGTATTTCATCCAATCCCACATGCAATTTAGGCCAAAGGAGCCTTGTACAATGAATTGCATCCAATGTATGTCAATTAGAACTCCCATTGCATGTCATATTAAAAACCAAGTATTGCATCAAATATCACATGCAATTGGGGATAAAGGAGCCACGTGTAATGAATTGTGCCACCATATGTCAATTTGAGTTCCCATTGCATGCCATATTGAGCCAACTGAGTATTTCGTTAAATGTCATGCACAATTGGAACCAAAGGAGCCCCATGCAGTCAATTGGGGCTCCCGTTTCACACCATAGCAAATCATGTCCATCATATGTCAATTGGAGCTCCCATCGCATGCCATATTGAGCCAATCAAGTATTGCATGAAATCTCACACATAATTGGGACCAAATGAGCCTTGTGCAATCAATTAGGGCTCTCATTGCATGCCATATTGATTGCATCAAATATTACGCATTATTGGGATCAAATCTTAAGCATAATTATGGCTTGGAGGAGCCTCATGTAATGGTAATTAGAGCGTAGGAGTCTCATGGGGAGGAGCCTCATGTAGTGGCAATTAGAGCATACGAGTCTCGTGGGTAATTAGGGATCCTATTGCATGACATATTGATTGCATAGAATGTTACACCTAATTGGGATCAAATTACATCGAATAGTCTTATGGGCATGAGCTAAGAAGCATAGGAGTCTTGTGGGTACTTAGGGCTCCCATTATACGTTGTATTGATTGCATCGAATGTTACACATAATTGGGACCAAATTGCATTAAACAATGTTATGGGCAAGGCTAAATTGCATCAAATAGTTTTTTGGGCAATTGAAGCATAGGTAAATTGTATGAAACAATCGATGGATAACATGTTAATTGGATGACCTTGTGGGCAATTGGATCTCATATTAATTAAGGCTAAATTGCATCGAACAGTTTTGTGGGCAATTAGAGCACATGCAAATTACATTGAATAGTCTATGGATCTCATGTTAATTGGATGGTCTTATGGGCAATTGAATCTCATATTAATTAGGGTTAGGATCTCATATTAATTAGGGCTAAATTGAGTGCTCGGATCTCATATTAATTAGGGCTAAATCGCATCGAACTATCTCATCGACACTAAAATGCATGATTGCATCATGATAATATTAGGGCTAAATTGCATTGGTACAATTGAATAGAGTTGTCTCATGCTAATTAAGGCTAAATTACATCGAACATTGAAGAGGTTGAAAAGCGCTATGTTTTAATGCTCCTCATACCTTACACACATGAGCAGTAAAAAACGCACTTTGGGCTATTAGTATTCTAAAAAATGCTCACCGTGTTGAGTTTTATTGCAAGCTTCAACGCAACCCAAGTCCAAGGTGAGTGCTTTGTATTGTATTGTCTTCATCAATATTATTATAAAAATAATGCTCATTGCACTAAGCTTTACTGCTAGCTTCAATAAAACCCAAGGCTAAGGTGAGCGCTTTGTACTACACTGTCTAAATTATTATTATGAAAAATGCTTACCGTAATGAGCTTTGTTGTAAGCTTCAATGCAGCCCTATCCACTTCTGACAATTTTATGACATCTAATTTTATCTTTCAATTACATTGTCATAAATAAAATCGAATAATGAGTAAAAAAATTACATAAAATGTTGTTGGATCAATGACGTTCAATAGCGATTTTAAAACTCCATGTGCACAAGCCATCACTTGAAACCAAGCAAAACCCTTGGACCCCCTCTCTCACACCAGTGGACAATTTCGACTATAAACCTTTAAATGTTTAACAAAACGACCCATATGAGAGTGGGACAATACATCTCTCCACAAAACCCAATCTTCCCAAAACAAAGAACTGTACAAATAAACCGCCTGCTTATTTTCTTTTTAAACATTTGAGATGATGAAATTATTTGTACAAAGCTTTGTTCCACAATTTCATTCACATCACGTGTTTTCAGTGAATAAACTTTTAGGTGGAAAAGTAAGAGAGAGAAAAGTGGAAAGAGAAAACAACCCGTGAGGATGCATGTGACTCCAACCCCAAAAATACAATTACAGTGCTCATGGTGACATTTACGGACTATATTTGATGGTCGTATAGCCGTATTTATGTTTCTTTACCATTTTTTATTTTTTTTTAAAATTTGAATTGTAAAGTAGAATTTTAGGTGGATTATTAAAGATTTGGAGAAATTTATAATAAATATATATGTGATTTTTAATATTAATGTGTACTATGAATTATAATAGTATATGAAAAAGTAATGTCAAATAAATAATATTATTAAAATATTTTATGATAAGTAAGGCGAATTGTTACATTTAATTTTTGAATTGAAAAATATGTAAAAAGATATTATCTGACGAATGGTTGGATATACGTCATCCAAAAAATGTGAACGAAAGTAATCGATGAGATATGGGTGAGTTGGTAAAGTGATTTGGTTGTTTTAAGCATCACCCAAATTCAAATCTCAGTATGGTATCGAACGTTGGATGTGGCAAGGCGTTGTAATTCTTGGCCCAGTTTTAGCCAATCATTGGTATTCTTGGGTCAATTGTGGCCAATTGTTGGTATTGTTAGGCCAGTTGTAACTATTGATGGCATTCTTGGGTTAGTTGTGATCATTCGTCGATATTCTCGGCCCAGTTGTGGTCATTGTTAGTATTCTCGAACTGAGTGTGGCCATTAATAAATCTGATACTTGTGATAAATGATCACTGCGAATCCAGACCCTAAATATATCCGAAACTAATCAGAGCTCTGATAAAAAACTAATGCCTAATTTTTTTAAAAAAATCTACAATCCATAAAATAAATGTAAATATTTCTAAAATACACAACGTGACAATTTTTAATTTGACATGATCACATTTCCAAAATAACATGATAGTGAAGTTGAAAATTTATGAACTAAATTACCGCCACCACAAATTAATCATATTACAACTTTTTTTAATTGATTAGGTTAAACATGGGATTATATGACCCTATTTTTATTTCAATTTAATCATTCATATCAATTTAAATTTGTGTATATTTTAATTTTATTTCTCATAAAACTCTTTATATTTTTATATATTTAAATAAACATATATTAAAAAAAAATTCTCCCTGCTATTTTGTAATTTAATATATACATATAGAGTATGTGCAACCCGTCAATTTGTGGCATGGTTTGAAAGCTTTGTTAAAGGCAAGAAACCATCTTCATATGAAAAGCAATAATAAGATGCAGAAAGAAAAGAGATGCATGTGATTGTACTTTATGTCTCCATAGATTTCACGTGACCCCACAATTAAAGGAATCATAAATGTCAATACAGTTGACCGCCGTTTACGTTATTTATTATTATTAGTATATTAATACTATTCGTTTTTTCCATTTTAACGGTAAATTACCTTTTTTTCCAAATTAAAAATTGTTTGTTATTAATATGTACTTTCGTATGCCCTTAGTCATTTGGCCTCCTAATCATGGGTTGGAGTCAGGGTATTGTGATAGGTAATTTGTCTCAAATCCTTCATTTCATAGTTTTAAATCGTCTTCGCTTACCAATTTTTCATTATCAAAAAGAATTTTGTATTTTTGTATATTATATATATATATAAATTATGTAACTTTCAATACCTCACACGCTTATAATTTTAATGTAAATTTTGATAATCTCATTTTCCTCCTTTCATTGTTTAAAAAAAATTAAGTTAATTTCCCTGTGGCATAGAACAATGGAAAAGTAAAATATTGCTAACATAAACATGGGATGAGTAATCTTCAAAAACAACCATCATGAAAATATTACTCGATGCCCATCAAATTAAAACTCTCGATGTCATTCATTAGAGGGATGGGAAAGCAATCGTTGGTGTCAATGTGGAATGAACTTGTTACTCCTTATGCTTTTGTATTTGATCATATGCATCATCTGACAATTTTTTATATTGTTGGAAAGTAAATTCGGAGGAGATACAAAGGTTCTTTAATGATTGGCTTTTGCAGATTGCAATAAACATTAGACCCTAACGATCAATGTTTCTAATATCTATTTTTTTAAATAATGTTAAGCCCTGTAATTTGTGTATATTTAGTCCATGCCATCTTAAGGGGAAGTTGTTTCCAACATCCATCGATTACACATGCACAATTTAGTACATGTCAAATTGTCCACATCCCATGCATTAGACCAAAGTAGTTGTTGAAGTTGACAAGTATAAGCCATGGCAATTCTAGAGGCATTCTGTGAGGTCTATAAATAAAACCTAAGAGTGTCACTCACTAGCCCAACATTAATCTAGGGTTTGGATGTGATCATAGCTTGTTGTCCCATTCATAAAAGAACTTTCGTCGCTAATTGATCATCATCAAATTTTATTGAGTTTTTTCACCTAGAATGTTTTGCATTATTACATGCAAGTGGCACATTTAGTGACTTCAACATTTGTTTATTATGCACTGAAAACAAATCATTTGTTGTGTGTAAATGTATTGAAGAATGAAATGCATCATGTTCTTGAAGAAAGGAGGCATTTGTTCAAGACATTAAAAGTTTCCAATCCTTTAATTTTGACTCTATATTTCTGATATTGGACAAAAGGTTATGGAAAACCACATGACATAGGTTAGAACTTTGCAAGCATAAAATTGTACCTAATGTGATAATTGTTTTAATGCTACACCTAAGAGATGTTCCATATGATTTTCATGCATACGTCAATACATCCTTCATTGGTGGTAGTTGGACAAGGATTTCAATGAAAATAAATGAGTGTGTACCAAATGACACATTCCTATGTTAGTGGAATGCTTTGGATGCAAGCACTCGTCAATCTAAGGTAATAACTTTGGGCTTATGAAGCTCATTTTGTCAATGAGAATGTAGTGTGCATGCTTCAAAGATCCTTGGAAAGTTGCAAGTGTTTGCTCCTCAAGAGGTTGCATCTCCTTTATAGGTATGCAAACGTTCACATGTATGGTGGATGAATTAATGTTGAAGGTTGCACCTCCAGTCAAGGCAAACAATAATGATTTTTTTACCCTGTATGTGAGGAAAATGTGAGCTTATTGTTGTCAATGAGGTACAAATTCCTTATATCGACAATACCCTAGATGATCAATTTCAATGCCAACAACATATCATGATAAGTGAAGTGGTATATAATAGTTTTAAATGTAAGTCATTATTTAGCAGATAAAGTATATGGAAAGTGAAAGATGGAGCAACCAAGATGAAGGATTTGATGGATTTTCATAATCATCTACATAAAGGAACCAGCTAGATCCACTTCTTGCACTCGTATACTACTTCGAAAGAGATCAAGTGCTACGTTATCAAACTTTAACAAATAAGACACTCTTGAACCAACCTATCACTTGAACAAAGATCGCAAGCTCTCACTAGAGGCATAGAGAGATCACTGATCACCCAATCATTAGAAGATAGATAAAGATTAAACAAAAACATATCTAAAACTACCAAACCCTAGCACATATCATGTTCAAACCCTAATAGCTCTTATGAACAAAAAATGAAAGCATACTAAACACATTCATAACACAAGAACTCATATATCATATACTTATATAACATGTATAAAAACTCAATAAAAGTATGCATCAAGCTATCATCAATCTCAAAGTACATCAAAATATAGCAGTACATATATCCTTACATAAACATTATAATGCCAAAACATATAATCAACTACAAACTTTGTCACCAAGTTCTAACTCCTAATTATCACATGAATAAGGGGATATGTATAGGCATTACCCATTGCCCTTGCCTTACAATTATAACCAACCTGTAATCTTCTAGAAGGTTCTATAATACTCCATGTTGATCATTAGCTTTTATGTTCTGGAATAGTATATAATTTTATCCCTTGTGAATCATGTAACACCTTCCACCTATTAGTTTTCATAACTCTTCCATGGGTCTATGTTTTGCATGTTTGCCTTATTTTCTTCCATGTTTCTTCTTGCTTAAGGATCTCCTCAACAAGCCTCATTTGTATCTTACACATTACTCTTGTGTGCCTTAAAACTTAGTAACAATCCAAGACAAAATATTAATGCATAATTTTTTAGGGACAACAATTGCTCGTTCTAACTTCCTTGTGTGCCCCCATAAAAGGATGTAATATGAGTACTTCCTTCCACCTCTCTTTCATGTGAAGCCAAAACTTCAGGGACTTGTTGTTGAAGTTTATTTTTAAAAATGTCCCACCTTTGCACAACCACATCCAACCCTACCATCATTTCTATAGTTATAATAATTAGGCACTCAAGGATACCTATATCATTTGGATTCTTAACATATTTCTCACTTTTTTTGTTGTAATCATTTCTACATTGTCTATAAACTTCAATTATAGCATCTTATTCTTCCATTGACTAGCTCTATAACTTTTCAAGCAATTATTCCAGACCCACATGGTTTTGGTCAATCCTTTTTTTGTATGCCTTGGCCTCACTCAATATCTTTTGGTCATTATCTTGTCCTTCTTCTTTGATACATGCATGAATGAAATCTTATGTGCCACCTTATCTTGTTTCATTAGGGTGCTTTTGAAGGTTTGAGTGTCTTTAAACCTCTTGAAAATATTCTCGATCAACCTCACCTTTCCCACTAGTGAGTTGATAATATTTTTGAACTCTTTTTCCTTGTTCCCTTAGGTGATATTTGTATTTGCTAAATTCTTTGCACCAATAATTTCATGTGTGTGTTTCAAAGTTAATAAAAATTGTCGTAAAAGGTGCCTTATTTTATGTTTAGCTTCTCAATTTTGTCTAGGTCCTCATGCTCTAAACTTTCCAAGATTTGTGGCCTTTTTGCCTCAATGAGACATTTTAACTCCCTTATTCTTTGCTCTATATTTTAAGTTTTTCTTTGCTCTTCTTCAGACTTCTTTCTCTCATTTGTGTGCTTATCCTTCTTTATTTGCAACATAGTCTTCAACTTGTTCAACTCCTTATCATTATCTATGTTTCTTTTTGTAACTTCTTTGGCCATTTTTATCAATGCAAGCCCATCTTTCTTTGTTGTGAGTGCACTTAGGCTTAAAATGTTATAATATTTCTTCCCAAACTGATTCATTATGTCCTCTAGTGTAAACTTATTTCTTCCAAATATATCTCAAATCTTGGTTCAACATTTTACAACTTCAAAATATTGGCCAAATTTCCCCTTGTAATTATTGTAACATTTTCCTTATGCAAACTTATCTCATCTTCCTCTAAATCTAATTTGATATGTAAAGGGAACCATTTTTTAAGACTCCATGTTATTGGTATTTGCACACCCCCTACCACTAGGGCTTGCACACTTCCTACCATTGTGTCTTACGTACATCTTGATGTTTTTCATATCTTCACACTAGGTTCCTTCTCATAGAATCCTTCCGCTTGTGTAGCATTTTTTGGGGCTCACTTTTTATTGCAACATCACCATTTTTATATGTTGTGTCAATGCTTTCACCATACGCTCTTTCCTCTTCTAGAACCACATGGGTTATTTTTATGCTGATTCATCTTTAATAACCACTTGGGATTTGTTTTGTGGTGATATTAGTCCTTCCTTATACACTTTCCATTTGTATTCACCCCCTTTATTTTCTTGGATGTTGCTCAACATAATATTCTCCACTTGTTCTTAAGTTTCCCTTGTACTTTTTTCCTTGTCTCTTTTTGTTGTTTTTTTTTGTGGGTCCTTACCCAAAAATGATATCTACATGTAAAGTGTCTATGCATGTTTCATCAGTCCCAACTTCTTATTCCTTAGTTTAGAGTTGTTATAGACTAAACAGATTATCCATAGGTGCATCTTTCCATTCCTTACCTAGGTCAATATTTCTTTTATCTATTCTTATAAGGAATTTTTTCCCCAATAAACTCTTGTGTGGTTGATATGTTCTCTATCTCTTTTCCTTTCTTGGTCAAACCATGGTCAACCCTGAGCTATGTTTCTCTTCTTCTACCATGGGCCTCTTTTCTTATGCCTATATTCTTATCTTTCCACTTTACTTTTTCTCTTTCCTGCTTTCTTTCCTTCACAACTTTTTCATTAATGATCACCACTTTTGTTAGTGGGTTTGCTTCTTGTGCAACTTCCCTCTTTTTTTGCACTACTTCAATAAGTGCACCAATGGATAGTTTACCCCCATCACTAATGGCATCTCTTAGGGATCAATAACTAGCTTGTTGTTATTAGACTCCTCAATCTCCAATGTGGCAAGTTTCTCCATGATTTTATACTTTTATCATTCTGATCAAGTAAGCATCTACCTAAGTATTTCTCCTTGATCTTTTTTATATGGATTTCATTTTCTATTTTTTTAATCAAAACCCTAACAATATTTTTAACAAACACTCACCTTTCATTTCTCACCATTTTTTGTTTGATATGATTTTTTGCAGATTAATTAACTCTTGCACCATATTAATCTAATATTATTTCTCATTGAGGTATTTTTATTTTATTCCATACTCCCTTTTTTCCATTTGGTAAAAAATAAATAAAAATGGTTGTATTTTTAACTGATCTATAATCTATTTCTTTCATATTCTTTGTGATTAGTCATGGGGAGTATTTCAAAACAACATCAATTTCTACCCACAACAATATATCCACTGTCAAATAAAGTTGTTAAGGAAACACTTAAATTTATTGTAAAATTTTATGCTAATAATTGTGATAAATTTGAAGATAATTAGATTCTCAATAATGTCATTCTTTCGGAGTTTAATACAAAATGAAAGAAATCACATAAATTTGACATTGTTGTTAATTCTACGACATTGAAATATTCATCATCTGTAGCTACTAATAAGATTGAAGATGATGATACTCTTTACAAATATTTTTAGAAATGAAAAAAGCTAAAAATCTCATTACTAAACCTTAAAGTTTCCTTTGAAATAACATTGCATCTTCTTCTAGTGACAATTCAAATATTGAAGGAAATGAGCAGCCCATTTTGTACCATCTTTCTGATCATTGCACAAACCATTATGTCAAGGGGTTGTACCAACATTTGATATTTTTGCTCTTCTTAAAGATAGAGAATATCATTCAAAATATATAGTTATTTACATAGTTATTCATAAGTCTCACAAAAGAATACTTGAGTTGACACAATTAGACTATTTTGACAATAATCCTAAACTTTACATTCTTGGTATGAATGGTTTGTGGATGGAAAATATGTACAAAATTTTGCCTATGCACATGGTTTATGCAGATGAAGAGGAAAATATTATGCTACAACAACCCTCATATTATGATATTTAATATCTTTTGAATTTGATTGATCTGGAAGAATTTGATGTCAAAACGTATAAGAATGTTGGAACAATTAAGATAGGGTGTTACATGGGATCCAATTTAAATTTTCCCCATTAGAAAAAGTAGGGTTTTTTTTTCAAATTTGATAGGAATAAATATATTTTTTAGAAGGGCTTTTATACCAAGTGTAAACACTCAAATTTTGTCGTGAATACTTGATAATGTTAGTTTTGGCCCACTTTATCTTTAATTAACTTGAGCACTTAATCTAGCCCTATTTCACAACCTCATTTTATCATAAGTCTTTGTATAGACCTATTCCTTTCTAAGTTGTTTTTACAACTACATGAAAGTTATTAATTGCTAAAAACTTCTTTAAGTATTTGTATGAATATTCAAATTTTAAAAATCAAGAGTTACCCTTCCCAGAACAAAATTGACCTGTACGGAATGAGACTGACATTTGATATTATCCTTATGGGTCGATTCTAGATTTTTCCCCAAAAATAACTCTTTTTCAAAGTTAAACTCTTCCTTACAATTGGCATGTGTTTTTAGGTTACATTACATGAGGATTTTCCCTTTTAGATTGCTATAAATCCACCTCTAAGGCACTTATTCTATCACTTGGCAATCAGTTGGTTGATTCACTATTGAGACACAAATACACTATTACATGTCAAGCAAAACTTCCCTATTCTTTCCAAATATTATTTTAATCACTTGAAGTAACCTTTGGCCAAGTCATGGTCCTATTCTACCTAAGTCAAACAAAGCATTATCAAGTATTCAAGCCATCTCTAAATGTATACATATAGCAAAAGGATCACTATTGCACTAAGCACTCTAGGTGGGATGGGCTTGAATGCCTCCTTGGAGTATTATATACGTAGGTAACGTTTAATCATTACAGGGGTGATTTGGGTCAACTTAGCCCATTACACTCCTCATTTTTTTTGTAGGTTTTCAACTATTGCAAGCTCTATTAGGGTTTTAATTTTGGAGAAGTCATTTATACGTTATTCACACATAACCGAAGGTCAAATTTCCACACGCATGTGTATTTTATGCATATATAGGTGAATGTGCCCTCAGCGTCCTACTTTTTTAGAGGTCAAGATCGATCTACAGATGATAGTAGTGACAGTTAATCTTATCCCATTCCAAACAATCCTAACCTAGAACAGTGACAATCTTTGTTTTAATTGCATGAATATAATCAAATTGGTGTTGGTCATTCCAACCATCTTTCAGTCACACATGGAGTTAGCTTACAGGTAGAAATAAGTTGTTTTATTTTTTATTTTTATGCTTTCCATAGTTAATTATTTTTATTTATTCAAACTTTATCAATTTTAGTACTTTTAATTTCCTTCTGGTAGTTACAAGTCATTCACATATCTGCTACCCTTCTATTATTTTATGTTAATTAGAGTTAATATATTGATCAATTCTAAATTTTAATAAAAAATATTCATGAAACCGTACATTTTATTCAAGCATTGCTTAAATATTTTTGTCCTAGGATTTAGATAAATTCTTAAGCATATAACATTAAAATAACTTTCTTTTGACCTTGAATCTAATATCTAATGCTAAAATAATTTGTTGTCAACCTCGTATTTAATAGCTGACACTAAAATCACTTTATTTTAACTTCAGATTGGATATCTGACATTGAAATCACTTTATTTTGACTTTAGATTTCAAGGGAATTTACAAATATCCATACACAATTTTTTTCTTTTTTCTAGGATCTAAATTTCAACTTTGTGTTGCTTACTTCTCAACTTACAAAGATTGTATGGTTATATTGTATAACAATTTTTTGCTTCAAGATTTCTTAGTTTTCATTACATGGTTTTCTCTATTAATGAGGAATATCATTAACAATCATGTAATCAAATGGATCAAACCTTGTAAATATCAAATAATTAATGAACAATCTCAAGACAATTAATTTATTTTTATAATGAGCAAAGGGAATCTATGACTCCTTTCATTGTTCCTCCTCTTGAACCTCAAGGTTGTAATGGATACCATCATACTCCCATTATTCTCCCACAACTTATATTGGATTATGTGGTCCATGTTGTTAACACTCGAAGAGATAATCTATCACATCATGAAGGTAACCAACATGTACTTCCTTAACCCAATCCACCTCTCATAAACCCTTTTGATAGTGTTTGTATACATATTCAATCAAAAATACCTAAAACATGTGTTTTTCAAGCCCTTCAAGATCAAGAAATCACTATGAGAGAATTCATAACTGAGTTACAAAAGAAAAATTAATATTTTAGTTCAAAGCTCTTATCACTAGAAAATAAGATCACATATATACAAAGAATCCAGAGCATGTTAGTGCTAATCATATATCTACATCTTTAGCTAGTTATTTTATGCCTCAAACTATTCATCTCAACTATGGGTTAAAAATAAACATACATCTACAATTATTGATTTAAAAAATATACAAAAGAATAACAAGAGTTCAAATGAGATTCTAATAAAAATGCTTAGAAATAATTTGATCACATTACCTCCCATCCATCATCTAAGCAGATCAAAATACTATTGTGTATATCATAGAATGCATGTGCATCATACTGAAAATTGTTTAGATTTGAAGAACAAAATACAAAGTATCATTGATAGTGGTGATTCTATAATAGATAAATCAATTAAGCAACCCACTCACACTAGGAGCACATTTCCTAAGAAACAAGTACAAGTAGAATAAAAGGTAAAATTAGAGAAAAAATATTACAAAAATAAAAAGATAAAAAACCAATGCTAAAAAAAATTACAAGGGAATAGTTAAATAAGCCAAAGGAACATATCAAAAAGTAAAAATTACTAAAATATCATTTAAAGAAACTAAAAAAACAAATTCAAGATAACCACGAAGGCATCCTTGAGGAAGTTTTTCTCATAAAAGAATTCCAAAAGAAATATATTCTTGATAATACAATATTAATATTACGATGTGAAGTCACTATTCATAGTCACTATTCACAGACATTATTCATGGTCACTATTCATGATGATGTGGCCTAATGGTGATGTGAATGGTTAGTGATGTGGCTTATTGGTGATATGGTAGGGGCTCATGGAGGGTATCCCATGAGTGATCAGGTTGATGTGATGGGATTGAGGCATAACACTCTACCAAGGCACATGGATTTGTCCTTGGTAGTCACATGGGTGGTGTCACATAGTACAAAAGACAAAAGGGTTGGTGTGGGTCAAATTTTTAAGGGATCCCATGATTCCCATGTGTGAAGAGAGTCAAAAGGTGATTTTAAGCATATTTTGGACTCATGTGGTCACATGGAGAATGAAGACAAGAAAGCTACTATAGCAGATTGTCCTCATGTGTGTGTGAGAAATAATGTTTTTAGGGGCACATGGAGGTGGCACATATTCTTGTCTAAAGTGAATATGCCTTGAAGACTTTTGCACATGAAGACAACACCACCACTATTGAGAATCACATGCACATCAAGTGTGGGTCAAAATTCTTTGGTTCCACTATTCATTCCCTCTCCCCCCTCTCTGTCTCATGTTGTAAAATGCATAAATATGCATTAGCTCTCTCATTATAATTTATACTGTTAAAGGATCCATGCAAGCCTTGGACTTGCATGCTTGGAGGTTGGATTATGTAGGCTAGTTTAGCTTGGTTCACAACTTTAAAGCTTCAGGTAAAAATATTAGGTGTTTGTATGTTAGAACTGAAGGAGTTGTTATGGAGGAGCTGTTATAGAAGAGAGTTGATGCTGAGATTATTAATGAAGTTTGAAAGCTGTCATTTTGCCTTTGATTTTTTTCCTTGCTTGTTTGTAAGGTTTTCCACGTAATCTCTGTGTAATGTGTCCTCTTGTTTATCTTTATTTTGTGTTTCTTATTTGCCACATTTTAATCTCTTTCACAGTAGGAAATTTATTCTTAACATGTGGTATCAGAGCCATGGTAAAAAAAATACATGTGTGTGAGTGTTTTCTGTTATTGGCTAGTTGTGTGCAAAGTGAAGCTATTGTGGTAGGAGGAGAGACCAAGTAGAGATTAAAGAAGAAAAAAATAGTTTTTGTTTTTTGGCAGGTATCACTCTGTGGAGCAAGGTGAAGGATCTCTTCGTGAAGATCCTAGTCTCTTCATGTTTTTGAGGAGATGCCTACAAGAGAGTGGAGGAGAAAGCTCAAAAATCTTTGCCAGATAAGTCAACAAGCTACACAGTGTTTTTGTTGATGATGAAGCAACTCTACAGCTTGAGGAGCAAGTTGGACTCCTTTGGAGGAGGTGAGAGACAAGGCATGACCTTGTTATGATTCTTGGAAACAAATAGTAGGGGTGTTGATGTGGTATCCTACTGACCACATGTTATTAGCTGAGATGTTACAATGAAAAAAATCCATGCAAAGGAAGGAAGTACAGACAAACCTAAAGCTATACCTATTTTGAAGTAGTCAAGAAAGAGGAAGACGAAGATGTAGATGAATAAGTAAGACCTAGTATTCCCAAAAGAATAAGGCTAGTATTGACCATAAGACCCAGGGTGATGGAGTGATGTGTATACAATTGTGTCAATCAGGTAGGTAGACTGATGCATGGACTAACACTGGAGGTACATGAGTTGGTGTTTTGGCAACATTTGTTAGAGCAGGGTGTATTTTGGATGCTAGATTAAAAACTTAATAGGTGTAATGATGCACCCAGTAATGTGATGACTTACCTGGAGATGTGATTGGTCCACTTGTATCATGTTTATAGCTTGAAGGCTATGTGGAGAAGTCTGGTTTTGACTTCTATGTCATATTCTCTCCCCACTATTATCAAGAGTGTTACATGCACTAGTTGTTGTTCAATTAGTTGGATCAACATTATTCCTACATGGTGATCTATTTTAAGGAGAGATAAAGGAAAAATATTTGAGTAAAAGAGTTACTGGTTTGCATTGAAATCACTGTATGGGTTGGTATCGGTACAACACATGTAGTACATAAATTTTAGTACCTTCATTGGAGCCTATGTGTTGTGACATATTGGAAGTAAACCCTAATATGATCATTGTTTTTATGGCTTAGTTGGAACACATGAAATGAAGGTGGTATGGTGGAGCAAACCAAGGATGGAGATGCACAAAGATGGAGATGCACAAGGATGGGAAAGCAAGGAAGTACCTCACTTCTTGCATTTTGAGTTATATTTTCAAGAGTGTTCAAGAGGAAGAGAAGACATGTTGGTGTCATGTGTATTGGATTCATCAGGAGCAAGAATCCTCATGAATGCCATGGTTAGCACTAAACTGGATATTCTAAAGCAGTGGGGTTATGAGCGGTTTATGGCTAAATATCAATTGGAGGATTGGTTTGTGGTGTGGAGAAGTGTTTTGTCACTTTAATGCTATAATCTACTATGGAAGAGTAGAT
This sequence comes from Torreya grandis, assembly GCA_037957365.1. Lineage (NCBI taxonomy): Eukaryota > Viridiplantae > Streptophyta > Pinopsida > Cupressales > Taxaceae > Torreya > Torreya grandis. The sequence continues at coordinate 2,513,187 of JARHVA010001530.1, read as the reverse complement.
GTTGACAAAGTTGGTCAGGACATAAGTTTTAGTAGTGCAAAAAAACTTATATTGGGTTTATGTTAGAGCAATAGAGGGCATGGATAAGTAGTTGGTTGCAGAATACTCAGGTGTGGTAAAGGCCTGTGTATGTTGAATTTAAGTGGGAGAATGTTAGGATGTGAATTCACTATTAATAATCACTATTCATGATCATTATTCATGATAACATGGCCTAATGGTGATGTGGATGGTTAATGATGTGGTTTGCGAGTGATGTGGCTTATTGGTGATGTGATAGGGTCCTATAAAGGGTATCCCATAAGTGATCAAGTTAATGTGATGGGAATGGGTCATAACACTCCACAAAGGCACATGGGTTTGTCCTTGGTAGTCCCATGGGTGGTGTCACATGGTGAAAAAGACAAAAGGGTTGGTGTGAGTCAAAATTTTAAGGGAGCCCATGATTTTTATGTGTGAAGAGAGTCAAAGGGTGATTACAAGGATCTTTTGGACTCATGTGGTCACATGGAGAATGAAGAAAATAAAGTTACTTTAATAGATTGTCCTCATATGTGTGTGGGAGACAATGTTTTTGGGGCCACATGGAGGTGGCACATGTTATTGTCTAAAGTGAATATGTCTTGAAGACTTTTGCACATTAAGATAACACCACCACTATTGAGGATCACATGCACATCAAATGTGGGTCAGAATTCTTTGGTGCCACTATTCATTCCCTCTCCCCCCTCTCTCTCTCTCATGTTGTAAAATGAAAAAATATGCATTAGCTCTCTCATTATAATTTATCCTATTAGAGGATCCATGCAAGCCTTGGGATTGCATGCTTGGAGATTGGATTATATAAGTTAGTTTAGCTTGGTTCACAACTTGAATGCTTCAAGTGAAAGCATTGAGTGTTTATATGTTAGCACTAAAGGATTTGTTATGGAGGATTTGTTGTAGAAGAGAGTTGATGTTGAGATTATTAATAAAGTTTGGAAGCTACCATTTTGCTCATGTTTTTTTCCCTTGCTTGTTTGCAAGGGTTTTCCACGTAATCTCTATGTAATGTGCCCTCTTGCTTATCTTTATTTTGTGTAGCTTGTTTTCCACATTTTAACTTCTTGAAAAGTAGTAACTTTATTCCTAACAAGTAAAAATGTGTTTTATAAGGCTTTAAACATCATATCTACTTCATGCATAGAGGAACAAGATAATGCCAAAGCTATAATTATGTTTCCAAGTCAAGAAGTCAAAGTGGAAACTACTTCCGTTCTTAGGATTCAAAGAATGATTCTTAATTCTTGTCTAGTTCAAAATGAGATACGAGATCCTGACAATGATGAACATACTCAAGTGCAACAAAAACCTAATAATATAATTACAATATATGGTGTAATTAGGTTTTCATATACACATGCAAAAGATGATTCGCATGGCATATCACAATTTCAAGACCAATAGGATGATTATGATTCTAATTGTGATATTATCAAGGATTGGTACCATAGTGATGAAGATGAAATCACTAAAATTAATAATTTTTAAAATAATGATATTGTGAACAATTCAGTAGATGATGGACATGAGGGAAAGCAATAACAAGGGCAAGTTTTTTTAACCTGTATGTGAATAAAATATAAGCTTGATGTTATTGATGAGGTATAAATTTTATATATCAATAATACTCTAGATGATCGTTTCAATGCCAACATCATATCATGATAAGTGAAGTAGTGTATAAAAACATCAAATGTAAGTTGTTGTTTAGCATACACAGTAAATGACATGTGAAAGATGGAGCAACCAAGATAGTGGATTTGGTGGCTTTTAAGATTTATCTACATTAAGGAACTAACTAGATCTAATTATTTATCTCATTTACTACTCATAAAAATATCAAGTGAAATATTATCAAACTTCAAAAAATAATACACTCTTGCACAAGCCTATCACTTGAACAAAGAGCACAAGCTCTCACTTAAAACATAGAAAGAGATCATTGAGCACCCAATCATCAAAAGATATATAAATATTAACAAAAATCATATCTAAACTACCATACCCTAGCAAATATCCATGTTCAAACCCTAATATCTTATGTGGAAAAAAAATGAAAGCATAGTAAACAAATTCATAACACAAAAAACACCACAAGACCTCATATATCATATAATCATATAAACTTTATAAATCCTCAATGAAAGTATACATCAAGCTATCATCAATCTCAAGGTACATAAAAATATAGCATGTACATATATCCCTACATAAACATTATAATGCCAAAACATGTAATCAAATATCACCTATATTACCAAGTTCTAACTTTTAATTATCACATGAATAAGGTGGAATTTATAGGTATTACCCACCACCCTTGCCTTACAACTGTAACCAGTCTACAATCTTTTAGAATGTTTTATAGTACTCCTTGATCATTTCTTCTATGTTATAGAATATTATTCTATGTATCTAGGGATATGATATATTAATGTATATGGGTTGATGGAGATGCCAACATGTGGCACACATCCCCCTTAGTTATATGGGTCCAATATATTAGGATAATGGAGTAACTTCGGGAATTAGTGTATTAGGTAATAGTCGGCCTAAATTGGGATTAGGAAGTTACCCATCCATAGTTAGATAGAGATCTATATAAAGGAGATGATTATCATTGTGAAGAAGGCAAGTAGGCATTGAGTCTTCTATTGTAAGAGTATATTGGAGGTTGTTCCCTTGAAGAGATAGTGTGGAGTTATTCCTTCTTAAAGGAGTATTATATGGTGTTGCCCTACCTTAAGGGTATTCTATTTCTACATATATTAAGTATTTGGGTATCTTCTCCCACCAATATCTATTGTATTATGCTTATCTACATTATATTCTACATTATTTCCAATTATTATAAGTGTGGATCATAACAAGTGGTATCAGAGCTTCGATCTGGACAATTTGTGTGAAGCAAAACCCTAATTTTTTGTAATCATCAATATCTTTAAATATATTACAAATTTTTGCACAATTTGTTTATTGGATATGAAGAATATTTCAAGGAAGTCTCAGTAAAAAAATCTAGCGTTTATGATCAGTTTTGAGGGAGATATTCATATTTTAGGGTTTATACTCATTTCATCATATCTACCGAAATATACATAATTTTTATGTGAAATTTTTTTTTATGTTTTTCATAATACAATAAATATATAGACAAAATTTTATATATTTTTGATATGGTTTAAGTGAGTTATTTATATTTTATGTTTTTTCATATATTTGCTTTATAGGTCAAAACTTATGGAATTTTTTCACAAAAGTTTTTTTTTTTTCCATTATCATAAGGCGAAGATAAATTAAAAATTTGGGACTATTTTGATCAGTTTATAATAAGTTATTGACATTTTAGGGTTTCATGAACCTTATTTTTTTCGTGGATTATGAAATTGCAAGTATTTTCAGGGGAGGATGATATTGATGCTAGAGAATGGTTGATCCTTTTTAAGGAGAATAATAATAGAAATTTTTTTTGGCAATGCATGTATCTTTCTTTGTCTGGGCTTGAACAACATTGGTTTAATTAGTTGAGCTTCGTATAAAGGTATTCTTCATGGGAAGAAATGGAATAGATCTTCCTAGATCAATGGGATATAAAAGAAAAAGAGGATGAAGAAGATGAAGAAAATAATTATGGTAATGAAGAAGAGAATGAAGATGATGAAGAATAACAATTAGTGTAAAAAAATAATGATAATGATGAGAGTACAGATGGTGCAAAAGGAGAGGTAGATGATTTCAAAGAAGAAAAAGAAGAATTGGATGGTAAAGGTTCAAATAATTTGGCTTCAAATAAATATGAGTCAAATTTTCAATTTTATGGATGAATTCAAAAGAAGAAGGATGTTGTGTCCATAAACCCTATCAGAAGTATAACTTCATTAACATGAATATGGCCAAGCATCTACATGTTTAAGCAAAGAATATCAAGGAGGTTCAAGTGGATGGTAATAATATTCTAGTGTTTGAATATTTGAAGCTCATTATGGAAAAATATGTTTTGAATTCATATTTTTATGCTCTGGATATGGATTATGTGGATATGGTTCTTAGATATCCATGGTTAGAGACTTTGGGAACAATTAACATTAATGTTCAGAAGAAGTTCATGAAGTTTTGGTATAGGAAAAAGAAGGTCACTTTACAAGATATTATAGTGGGAAAGGCACCAATAACAATCAAGGTAGATCATGCAGATGAGATTGAAATAGGTGATGAAGAACATGTTAAAGATTCATATGGAGACATGGATGAAGAAATAATACAATCAAATAAAAACACTTCATCTACTCAAGATACAAATGAACCACCAAAGCAAAAGGTGGAAGAGGTAGATGAAAAGGTTGATAAGGTCAAAGTATCAAAAAAATTTGAGGTATATAGACACCCACATTATCATGAGAGGAAACAGTCATGGAGCCATGTGAGGGAGTGTTAGAATAATAGGCACTTTGGCTATATAAGAAATCAAAGTTCTAATAACTATGAATATACATAGAAGCCAAAGAATACCTATTATGGTCATGGATAGAATCAGAGTAGCGTAGGGGAATATGGTACATGGAATCACATGAGGAATAATTATGCATAGACATCAAAGTAATACAATTATGATCATGAATGGAATCAGAGGAACACAATGGAATTTGGAACAAGCTTGGAGAGCTATCACCTACTAGGATCACATATGGATGGCTAGATGATCGAGATTGGAGACAAGTGTGCAATGATTTGAAGCACACTCATTATTTAGTTTCTTCTTATGTTTCAGGGATGAAACATGTCAAGGAGGGAAGTCATAATATGTATCTAGGGATATGATATATTAATGTATATGGGTTGATGGAGATGCTAACATGTGGCACACATCCTCCTTAGTTAGTTATATGGGTCCAATATATTAGGATAATGGAGTAACTTGTGGAATTAGTGTATTGGGTAATGGTCAAATTACATTGGGATTAGGAGGTTACCCATACATTTTTAGTTAGACAGAGGTCTATATAAAGGAGATGATTATCATTGTGAAGGAGGCAAGTAAGCATTGAGTCTTCTATTGTAAGAGGATATTGGAGGTTGTCCCCTCAAAGAGACAGTGTGGAGTTATTCCTTCCTAAAGGAGTATTGTATGGTGTTGCCCTACCTTAAGGGTACTCTATTTCTACATATATTGAGTATTTGGGCATCTTGGGCCACCAATATATATTGTATTGTGTTGATCTACATTATGTTCTGCATTATTTCCAATTATTATAAGTGTGGATCATACCATAGTATATCATGTTATCTCCTAAGAATTATGAAATATAATTAGGCCCTTAAGGATGCCTATATCATTTGGATTCTCAACATAGTTCTCACTTATTTTGATGTACTCATTTATATATTGTTTATTAAATTCATTTCTAGACTCTTCTTCTTCCATTGATAGACTCTTTAACTTGTCAAACAGTTGTTCCAGGCTTGCAAGATTTTAGCATGTTTTTGTTTTATATGCCTTGGCCTCACTTAGTCTTTGTTGGTGCATTATCATGTCCTCATTGTTTGATACATACATGAATAAAATATTATATGCAACTTCATCTTGTTTCATTTGGGTACCTATAAGGTTTGAGTATCTTTAAACCTCTTGAAAATCTTCCTGATCAGCTTCACATTTCCTGCTAATGAGTTGATAATATTTTTTAATTATTTTTCCTTTTTATCTTAGGTGGTCTTTGTAATTTATAACTTATTTGTGAAAATATACATGTGTGTTTTGCAGAGTTCCTAGAATTTGCCTTAAAAGTGTCTTATTGTTACACCTAGCTTCACAATTTTATCTAGGTCCTCGTGCTAAGAACTTTCTAAAATTTATGGACTTTTGCTTCAATGAGACATGTCAACTCCTTTATTCTTCACTTTATCCATTTTATTTTTATTTGCTCTTATTCACACTTCTTTCTCTCCTTTGTGTGTTTATCCTTCGATATTTTTAACATAGTCTTCAACTTGATCAACTCCTTATCATCATTTATCTTTCTTTATGTAATTTTTATGGCCACTCTTATCAATGTAAGCCCTTCTTTATCTGGTGTGAGTGCACTTGGGCTAAAATTTTTGTAACATGTCTCCCCATATTTTTCATTCCTTATTATAGGATAGACTTATTTCTTCTAAATGGATCTCAAATTTTGGTTCAAAATTTTACGACTTCAAAGTATTGGTCAAATTTTCCCTTGTAATGGTTGTAAATTTTTCCTTGTGCAAACTTACTTCATGTTATTCTTCATTCGACTCTTCTAAATCTGATCTCATATGTAAAGGGGACCAATTTCGAGGAATTTATGTTGTCGATGTTTTCACACCCCTTACATCTGGGGATTGCACACTTCCTACCACTATGTCTTACACACATCTTGATATTTTTGCTTGAAACATAGTCGTATGGTTCTAGTTTGCTAAAAATGTACCATGACACTTCTGGTTAGCTTTACAGTGGGCCCTTATGACCTTTGTTTTGGGTCATCCATGCCTTATGTTCCTCTTTTGTTGACCTTTCCCATCCATTGTGTGTTAGCTTGCATACCAGTTAGATTTTTATTTGAATTTGATAAGTTTATAAATACACGTGCATTAGTGTATATAGGACATGAAATGAAAGAGTATGAGCCATAAATTGAAAGAAAGAGTCTAAATTTTTTTGTCTTTAGATCAAAATTTGATTCAAGATTGAAATCTTTGAATTACATTGTGCCAGTTATCATACTAGCACAAAAGACATATAAGGATTAGGGCTTGCATCCATAAATTATTTGTTGAAGTGCATTGAGTGTTGTCCTCCAAACTTGTTCCATAATAGGGGCTTGATAATAATGAAGGAAGAACATAAAGCTACATTAATTCACTTGGACTCATTTTTATGTTTTTTCAAGGTGTTACAAGATGATCATGGTTCCAAGGAAGGAGAGTTATTTTCCAATGACTCACAATAAATTTTGGAAAAGAGAACAAGGATTTTGAGGAATAGGTTTGTCAAATCATTTTTTTAGAATATGATAGTGGTCAAAAACCTACTACTACAATTTTGGTTGTGCTAATAAAAGAGTGCTATGTGGTTTTAGCAGTCTAAGGAAAATTATCTGTTTATCCCAAGTTTTCTAGGTTTTATTTGTCTTCCCTGAATCTAAACTTGTTTTATGATGAATGTTTCTTCCAACTGTCTCCAAATTCATGACAATTCATATATTCTTCTATATGCCTCTCTTTCCACTTTTCAATTATTCTAGAATATTCTTTTTCATGATTATATCTAATTTTATGGTTTTATCAAGGTAAATTTAGTTAGATTTTATTGCAAAGTAATGTAGGTGAATGTAGCATATTTTGATGTAAAACCATGTTGGAGATAAATTCATGTTGGCTACATCATAATAAATGGTTTTATATGTTATTCATAATTTAGGATTGTTATTTTTGATATTGTGATTGTTTAGGGCCTTGACAATTATCATATAATAGTTTGACAATCCTTTCGTTTAATGTATGTCCCAAAATATCCATTTTTTCCCTCAAGTTTTCTAATATTGTTATCCAATTAGGTCAAGAAGAATTTTGTTTTGTAAGTGATTAAAACAAAAGATCAAGATATTGAGCTAGAGTTTTGAACCAAAAAATAGGAGAATGGAGCCAACAAATTATTTATGGCATGTTTACACTTTTTTTAGAATGGCAATGTATGGTTTGAAGTATCCAAAGTGTAAGTATATGATATTTACAAAATTCTCATATCATCGATAACTTTCTAGAAATTAATAACATATCACTTCTTAACACATAGTTCTACTTTTTTCTTTTTTTTACAATTATCACCTAATCACAAAATAAATTAAATTAAACTTAAACCTTGCCTTTTTTAGCTTCTATAATTTTGAAATTTATTAATTTCAAGGTGTTACAAGATGATCATGGTTCCAAGGAAGGAGAGTTATTTTCCAATGACTCGCAATGAATTTTGGAAAAGAGAACAAGGTTTTCGAAGCCTAAGGACAAAGGACTAGGTTTGTCAAATCATTTTTTTAGAATATGACAGTTGTCAAAACCCTACTGTTGCAATTTTGGTTGTGTTAGTAAAGGAGTGCTATGTGGTTTTAGCAGTTCAAGAAAAATTATCTGTTTGTCCCAAGTTTTCTAGGTTTTATTTGTCTTACCTGAATCTAAACTTGTTTTATGATGAATGTTTCTCCCAACTGTCTCGAGATTCATGACAATTCATATATTCTTCATATCCCTCTCTTTCCACTCTTCAATTATTCTAGAATATTGTTTTTTACAATTAGATCTAATTTTATTGTTTTATCAAGGTAAATCTGGGTATATTTTATTGCAAAGTAATGTAGGTGAATGTAGCACAATTTGATGTAAAACCATGTTGGAGATAAATTCATGCTAGATACATCATAATAAATGGTTCTATATGTTGTTGATAATTTAGGATTGTTGTTTTTGATATTTTGATTGTTTAGGGCCTTGATAATTATCATGTGATAGTTTGACAATTCTTTGGTTTAATATAGGCCTCAAAATATTTATTTTTTTCCTCAAATTTCCCAACAATGTCATCCAATTAGGTCAAGAAATTTTTTGTTTTGTAAGTAATTAAAAGAAAAGATCAAAATATTAAGCGAGGGGAATGGAGCCAACATATTATTTATGACATGTTTACACTTTTTTTAATTTAGAATATCTAAAACATAAATATACGATCCATACAAGATTCTCATATCATCGATAATTTTTTAGAAACTAATAACATATTACTTCGCAACACGCAAATCTACTATATATATATTTTGAAACAATTATCATCAAATCACAAAATTAAAAAAACCAAAACCTGAACCTTACCTTTTTTTTTTATTTTTTTTTATAATTTGAAATTTATTAAATTAATCAATTACTAGAATCATCATTTGACGTAGTTCAAAGTATTACGTATTCGTGCTGTAATATAAATATGGAATGCATCTATCCATATTATAATATGAATGGTACCTTACGTGAAATTTAAGTTACGCGCTAAATGGCAGACCCCACAACATGTTTTAATGTTTTCCTCCTATCTCAAACAACCAAAATACAAAATCTTGCATTGATTCCCCTCTTTAATCCGCCAGTTTCGCCTCCACTTTACCACTACTGAAGTGGCCAGGGTATGGACCCCCATTCTCCCCTCCACATGTCCTTGGAATCATTTTACTCACAAACGTGGTTGACAATGTGACCCCGCCCTATACAAAACACGCCCACTATTCCAATCGCTTTTGGTCCCTCAACCATCCACCTCTGCATAAATTGCAAATTACCTGAGTGGCAAGTCTATGGGTTAATTATATACTTATGGATTATTCAACTTAAAACACGTGTACGTGTATAAGTATTTTTAATGTTTTTATAGTTCATATATTTTTACTCGATGATGAATCATAGATGATGATTCGAAACAGGGTGAGGTACAAATATTTACACAACGATTCTTCTAGAAATTATTATGTTGAATATATATTCAATCTTTTATTACTTTTTTATTTTTTATTGATTTGAGTTAGTATCTTTACCAAGTTTTTAATTTATGTCTCTTCAAATGGGTTTTATGTAGCATCTACTTTCAATATTTTTATGTAATTGATCCGAATGTCATTGTAAGTTTGAGCATGACACGTTTTTATTTCCATTGCTCATGATGTGTTTTTGTTTCCATTGCTCATGTGATAGAAATAAACGTAATCTTTTGTTACCATTCTTCCTTAAGACTCACCCACATACCTCCCTTGTATTTGATCCCATAAAAACTAGTTCTTATTTGAACCATGATCATCTTCTTAAAAAAGTTTCAATTTTATCGATATTATATTACATCCCTACATCTTTACCGAAACACTGAAACAATATTAAATTGTTTCAAAGACTAAAATTAGATCGTCAACATATATAGATAAAAAAAATCTTAATACACATTTAGACAAATGAACTTCTCCATCCCATACAGATCTATCCATTCTTCTTCTAGTTTGTGGAAAATTTTACCTGTGCCGGGACATGCATGAACCTTATAGTTGTCAGTGACGTGTGTGTGGTTGAGAAGTAAAGCCACAGCTCAAAAAACACGACTTTGGATTGTAATGATGAGGTGCACAGCGTTTCCGATCATCACACTTGCTACATATTCAAACCAATCACTCAAAGCCAAGCACATCATGAAACGACAGGTCAGACGGAATGTGCAATTGACGCCGATAAATGCGAGATTGCATTTGTGATAACTACGACATAAAACGCATTCCCGTCATTTAGTGCTCGCTCATCCTCTGCTGTCATTTTTTTTAATTATAGTATTCCGCCATTTTCCATTAAGCTAATTTTGGTGGGTACCTAAACACAATTTTTAATTTAACTCAAATTCTCTTTTTATCTGTACCGAGTTCCCGTCTGACACGGGAGAATCCACTCATGAACGCATACGAATTGGGATCCACGTGAGTGGTGCCATGTTTTATTGGGATAAAACATAATTAATTAATTAATCCATCCCAGGTTACATACCGTATCAGTATGGAATACAGAGTCACATATAGATTTGGGTATTAATTAATTCTACAAACTATATATACTGCACTTTTGAAATTTGAATCCATGGTAATTATTGATTCCGCGGGGCGCTGGAAAGGCACAGGAAGAATACCCATGGTCTTTCTCGGGATGATGAGTTGAATTTTGCCAGCTGATCAGTTCGTGATTTGTGATAAAATTTAATGATAAGCCACATATTTACTCGGTTTTAAACATTTATAAATACAAGTCCAAAGCTGCCAACCTCAAATGGTGTAAGGCTCTCGCTGGCTCTGGGTCTGAGGGTACACAGAGTGAGATACGCTGAATTGCAAGGCGGAGGACTGGCCTCTGACAGTTTTTGTTGTCTCAAGGACAAAACAAACCTTGCTGCAACAGTGACAGAGTGAGGTAAAGCTATGGGTTTTTCTCTACAGGGTCTTTCGTTCCATAAAGAAAGATTAACTTCATTCGGTTAGATCATGTGGTGTTTCTTGTGATTGACAATATCTTTCTGTAGAAACTGGGGCCTTAAAACCCGGGAATTTTTAGTCTTTGGACTGTATATGGTCAGATCCATTCATTTTATGTATGAGTGGTATTACTTTGGTACATTACTGCATCTGCATTGTTTGGAAGCTCTTTCTCCTCTAGTTTTCTGATGAAGTTATAGATGTCCATGTGCAGATTACACAGAAATAGCCCATTCTAGTGGAAAAAGAATTAAAGAGATCAAGATTTTGAACCGAGAGCTCAATGGGTTCTGTGTGGCGTTCCATTTTTCATGTGTATTTCATCATAGCAATCTTTGGTTTTTCTGCTCTAGCAGAAGATCCATATAAATTCTTTACATGGAATGTTACGTTTGGCACTATATGGCCTCTTGGGGTCCCTCAGCAGGTGATTTTTCGTCTCGTTTTTCCAATGTCACATTTTCTTATAATGTATTTAATTTGTGACCATTTGCCCATATCACCCTCATCTCTTTTGTTGTTGTTGTTGCAGGGAATTCTAATCAATGGCCAATTTCCTGGACCTCAGATTGACAGTACCACAAATGACAACATCATTATTAATGTATTTAATAGCTTAGATCAAGCTTTCCTCTTGTCATGGTACGTTCCGAGTCTCCCCTCTTTGCTTACTTTATAGTGGCTTGCAATGCACATAGCTGACATAGATGCTCTGTTACAGGAATGGGATACAACAGAGGAGAAACTCTTGGCAAGATGGAGTTTTTGGAACCAATTGCCCTATACATCCTGGGAGAAACTTCACCTACAAGTTTCAGGTGAAGGATCAGATTGGAAGCTATTTCTACTTTCCATCATTGTACTACCACAAAGCAGCAGGAGGCTTCGGAGGCCTTAAAGTTGTTAGCAGGCCAAGAATCCCTGTTCCATTCCCTGATCCTGATGGTGACATCACCCTACTGATAGGTGACTGGTACAAGACCAATCACACTGTGAGTTATCATAGCCCACAATCAAAATGAAAACTTTGTGTCTGCGTTTTCTTAGAATATCACACTCTCTAACCATTTGTTACTTTTTTTCGCAGCTCCTTAGGCGAACGCTTGACTTCGGTAAATCTTTGGGTCTTCCTGATGCTGTTCTCATCAATGGCCGAGGCCCAAATGCTTATTCAATGACAGTGGATCAAGGTAAGATCTAGTTGGAATTGATGAATCTGCCTGCAAAAGATGCCTTATTTATCTATCTGCAATCAGATTACTTTTAAAGCAATTTTCTGATATTTATTTGTTTGCAGGAAAAACATATCGTCTCCGGATTTCAAATGTGGGATTGTCATCATCTCTGAACTTCAGGATTCAGGGTCACAAGATGAAGCTTGTTGAAGTTGAGGGATCTCATACTGTCCAAAACATCTATGAATCACTGGACATCCATGTTGGTCAGAGCTACTCTGTTCTGGTCACTGCTGATCAGCCACCTCAGGACTACTACATTGTTGCATCCACCCGTTTCACTACTCCCATTCTCACTGGTGTAGGCATCTTCCACTACAGTAATTCTCAGAAGGGTGTTTCTGGACCTATTCCAGGGGGCCCAACCATTCAGATTGACTGGTCTCTTAACCAGGCAAGATCCATAAGGTTTGGTTCTGATCCTTCTTGCTTGAGATCTAGCATCTTGTTTCGTTTTATTTAACAAATGAGTTGAAATGCATAATGTGATGTTTGGAAAAACTATTCCAGTTTGCTCTCAAATGCTTTTGCAAATAACAGGTGCAAATGCCCTGTAATGAAAGAATTGCCTGCAATGTATTTTAACTGTTAACATATATGATCAGTGTTTCCTATTTGTAAAGGAATTTTATATAGGGGAAGGGCTAATTTGTTATCCTAAAGAAAGATGTATTTGTTGATAGGCCATGGGATATGGGCATAGCAATGAAAATTGGAACAAAAATGAGAATAATATTCTTACAATGGGAGAAGCACCCGAATACTTTTGGCAAGCCGCCCTGGGAGAAGGGCTGAAATATCTTCTATGGAGATCTAGGGGATTTGGATCAGTGCATATTGTTTTGATTTCTTAAACAATTCTATATAAATATTGTGCAGATGGAACTTGACAGCCAGCGGACCCCGTCCTAATCCCCAAGGATCATACCATTATGGAAACATCACCATTACTCGAACTCTCAAGCTCGCGAATTCTGCCCCCTCAATCAATGGGAAACAACGCTATGCAGTGAATGGTGTTTCTTTCCAGCGCCCTGGCACACCATTGAAGCTTGCAGATTACTATGATATTGGGGGACTGTTCACCTTGGGAGGCATTCCTGATAGTCCTGATGGTAGATCTCCTTATTTACAGACTGCTGTGATCTCCGGAGAGTACAGGACTTTCATTGAGATTGTGTTCCAGAACTACGAAAATACCATACAGTCATGGCATTTGGATGGATACTCGTTTTTTGTGGCAGGGTAAGTTGCAGTTTTCAAGTTTATGAATGATGCCTTTGTTGCTCTGTTTTTGCAGTAAATATATGCTTTTGACCTTTCTCAATGGGAGATTGCCACTGTCATTGCTTGCAACTCTTTTAAAGGCATCCACGCACCTACTTCTAGAAGACGCCTAAAATGGTGATTACCCATTGGCCCTAGCGCTATTATTACAGAACACTGCACCATGTTGTAGGTGCTTCACCACTTTACCATTGAACCACCCACTTGTAACAAAAGTCAGTCTTTCAGTCGTAACCAATCTGCCATTGAACAACATACCCATGTCCCAAAAGTTGGTTCTTTCAACCTTGGTAGACGCCACCTGATTGTATTTAAGGCATTGTTTTGTTTCTAATGATTCTGATTTTGGGTTAGTGAGGCTCAGGGCTGGCTTGTTTTGTTGGGGAGAGGAGAAATTCTTGAGCATGGAGTACACCATTCTCGGGACCCAGTGATTACACCTAATTGCAGAAGGAATCACCCCATGGCAAAAAGCCTAATAGTCTCACCTCTGTGCTTACATTGCAAGAGAGCCTTCCCTATTGCTTGTCTATGTAAAACCTAATAAATTTGAACTCATATTTTCTGTAATTACTCCGAGTTCTAACTTCCCTCACTGTTGTAGTAGATGTATTCTATTATAGTCCGATTTAAAAATAGATGTGGCTTTCATCATCTAACTAAGCCCTCTACATTTAGTTTCCCTATATGCTACTCAAAAATTCCATTGGGCGAACATAACAACACATTTTTTTTAATGTAACAGAATGGATGGAGGAGAATGGACACAGTCAAGCAGGAAGGGCTACAATCTGTTCGATGCAGTTTCTCGCTGCACAACACAGGTAGGTAATCAAATGAATCAATGTTCTACGACTTAATCAACCGCTATTCAACAGTGACATATACAGTAGACAATGTATATACACACGCTTTATTTCAATTTGCTCCATGACAGATTTTAATATTTTGTTTGATGGGTATTTCAGGTGTATCCAAAGTCGTGGACTGCCGTTCTTTTAAGTTTAGATAACGCGGGAATGTGGAACCTGAGGTCAGAAACATGGCAGAGGCAGTACCTGGGTCAGCAAACCTATCTGAGGGTAAAATCTCCAGTGAAATCACTGAGAGATGAATATGATATCCCTCACAATGCTCTGCTCTGTGGAAAGGCCAAGGGCCGTCCCCGCACTCCCCGTCCTTAAAGCACATGTTTCCCATAACAATTCTTTTCTGTGGATGGATGCTCCCCTGTTGCAGTCACGATAGGATGACTGATTATTTATTTATTTATTGTTACTGTTTTTCCATGGTGACCGCAATTTTAATTTTTCGGCCCATAAGAATAAAAGCTTCCTTCTTCGCAATGCTAGTTAAGGGTTAATAGCTTCCTGCTTCGCAAAATAAATTAAAAAATTGTATGAGAATTTTTGGAATGATGTTTTGGATTATATTCTGTGATCGTGTTAGTTGTAGGACATGACCATGGTGCATATATATATATATATATATATTATTATTATTTATTTTTTTGGGTTCTGGTTCTCTTCAATTATATAATTTTTCAATACAGCAAAATAATATTTTTATAGTAATAATCTTTTTTTAATAACAAATAAATGCTTTTAATTAAAGTTATGAACAAAGATAATATTTTTAACTAGAGCTATGAATTGTAAATACAAAGATATCATCAGAAAAGGAAAAAATAAATAGGACAAACAAAGCCCCAACAAAAAGAAAACTACCAACCAACAATCAAACAACACTGAAGGATAACACTACACCACGAGGATGCTTTGCTTGCATTTCTTTTTAGAATAGAACTCTTCTTTTAAAGAAGCAAGATTAGCAAAATCATTTTTCTTACGTTCTTCATCTGAACTATTGCAATCTCCATGGTGTTCATAATCTGCCAAAATTAATTTATGCTTAGAACTGTCCTCTACTTGCTTTGAAAGACACTTACATTGACTTTCCAGAGAAGGATGGGTCTTCAAAAGGTCCATCTAGTTATCAGTCATTATGTTGCTTATCAGCAACAACCATTCTATTGTCATTTTGTTGCTCATCATCAACAACCATTACGTCGCCATTCTGGGTTTCCCTCCTATTTCCACTTTTAAATTTTCCTTCCATGTTGCTCTCTCCTTTCAAATTATTATCCTTATTTCTTTCCAACATGAACACTAGGAGAGGATTGTTCTTGGGCGACACCTAGAGATGAATCTTCCTTCAACTAAGTACAATTTGACTTTCTATTGACACAACCATTAAGGCATCTCTGCTTAAAATGCCCTCTTTGTTGACATCAATAACACTAAATGCTTAAATTCTCATACTTAATCGATTGAGTGCATATGCCCTCATAAGATTGAAGAGTAACACTTTGAGGACATGGGATAGTCACATTCATCAAAGCTACAATATTGACTTTGCTCATATGGATCCTATGTTTCAAATTTTCCTTTGTTTGCTCATCCATGAACAAAAATTCTCCAATGGTATTCCTTATTTGAGTAAAATTTCGTTACCCATATAGGAATAAGATCTATATTTTCTTGTCAGAGGGTTAAAACTTATAAATCATTGTTTAACATAAATACCTTTTTTGCTCATGAACCATTTGGATCTTTATTTCATGATGTGATTGTTATCTTCTACATTAGAAAAAAACAACAAAATTCTTGGGAAGATGAATAATGTGAAACTCATCTGCAGTCCAAACAACCATGATTTTTTTCTTTAGTTCCTTCAAAGACAATCTTCTACCTTTGATTCAACATATGATAGTTCTTGCTTCGAAATTTTCTATGTCTAACTTGAAGTCCTCATCTTCAATCTTGATTAGAGTTGAGGCACCAACATTTTTGTTCGAAACATACTCTATTTTTGGGTTCGTAGTTTTTTTCCCCAACGCAAAACCAGCATTCTTGTCACTCATACACAAACGATCTATCAATCTACTATTCCAATGCTTGTTTACAACCGTTCCATTGTCAAAAATTAGCCTTTCTGATGCTTCTTGTCTACCATTTTATCTATTTTTAGTAATCGTTATGTCACTTGAAAATAACCTATATGTCCCTTTTTCCCATCGTTTTGTTGTTCATTCACATCCACAATCCTTCTATCACCATTGTGTCCCTTATTATCAACAACCATTCTGTCGCTATTTTGTTGTTCATTGATTGCAACCAATTCATTGCCATTATGGTTTTCTTCCCTGTTTCTACTTTCAAATTTTCCTTTTATTTTACTACACATCCTCATAGTGATAATCTTAATCCACAATTTTAAACTTATTTTTCTCTTTTAGGTTTGGATGTTATTGATGATCATAATTGCACTGTATATAGATGGAGTGAAGGCAAGGGCAAAGGTTGCTGCAATTGCATGTATTGCATCTATAACCCCCATAGTCAGTACTAGTCTTTTTCATAGCTTGTCTTATAGTATTGTTCATTGTTCCAATCACCATTTGGTTGCACCATGGATTGCAAAGTTTTTTTGATCTTCATGAGCCCATACATTATTTATTGTTGGGAGTGAGGACACTGTTCATACTTACTATTCATGAATACTATTCACAATGATTATGCATGGTGATGTGACATAGTGCTAAGGTAAAACTCAAGTGATGTGGCATGGCCCATAAAGAATCTTTCATGAACAAAAGTTAATTAAAAAGAAGTGGTGCTTAACACTCCACTAAAAGACATGTTTTTTTGTCCTTAGCAAGTCACATGCTTGGTGAGTCACATGGGCAAGATATGGGTCAAATTTTTTAGGAGGCCTATTGATTTTCATGTCTAGTAAAGTCAAAAGGGTGATTGGAGCTTGTGTGCATATAGAGGAAGAAGACAAAAGCTACTATTATTAATTGGGCTCACATATGTGAGAGTGGGGCACCAAATTTGGAGTCATATGGGGTGACTGATCTTCTCTGCTTTAATGCTCTACTTTACTGACCTCTTTACACATGAAAACAAACAATACATTGTGATCAGATGCATAACTTGGAGTGTGACAATTTTTTCTCTTCTTCATGAAGTTTCCCTCTCCTTTCTCTCTCCTTATGCATTGTTTATTTAAGGATGGCTCTCTCCTTTCTAATTTATCTCTTGGCAAGCTTGTAAATGCCTTTGAAGCAATAAAGTTATTGACATTTGCCTTCTTCTATACTTGAATCTTGTGTGAATTCATAAGTTGTTGATCTTATTATGTGATGAAGTTGATTACTCTTTGATTTGTTATCCAATTTCCTCACCTCTATCCAAGATAGTTTTTCTTTTGTAGGCCATAGTTTGTGTTTTCATTAAGCTCATGCAAAATTCAACTGTGGAGTCATTTGTTACCCCCCTAAGTGTTGCCATAGCTTCAAGCCTCTCTATGAAATGTTTATACAAGAGTGCTTAATTTGAGAGTTGTGTAGGTGTGTTACCTTCTTGTGGCTTGCATTATGTGTGTTCTCTACAAGTTTTTGATGTTCTCCTTGTGGTGAAGTTCATTTTCCCTTGATTGTGTCTAATTTCACTTCAACTTGCATATAATTTCACTTCACCTTTATGCAAGTGAACTCTCTTTGCAAGGCATACTCTGTGTAGTCTTAGGTTTTATGCAATGTTAGTCGTGGTGATGAATGTTTCTCCTTCTAATATTGTCATAGATCGCTCTATCTCTCTATGAAATATTTGTGCTAGATAGTTCAAGAGTGACTTGTGTATGTCACAGTTCCTTTTATATTTTCATTGTGTAGGTTACAAGTAAGCCAAAGATCACATTTTTGGTGCATCACCTTCTTTTTAGTTTATGTTTAGTTGTGTTTCATTCTATCCCTTTCTCTTGCAACAATGGAGTTAGTTTAGTTTAGGTGATTCACTAGGGAAACCAACCTTTTCTGAAGATTCACTCTACCTATTAGATCACCCACAACCTAAAAGTGTTTTCATTGTGACAATTAGATGAAGAGCCATGAAACACCTCAAAAGATGGAGTGCAAAGTGACAACAACTATCTTTATAAAATTATACATATTTATTATATTTTTGGAAACACGAATAATTTGAATTTTAGTTTGAACTCTCTTCCTCACACAACCATAAAATAATTAATAATTACAAGATTTCAAAACTATTTTTATTTTGTATAAATTAATCTTTTCAAAGTAACATTTCCTTACATACCCAATATATAATTTTTTCTAATTGTGATTTTCAACCCAAAAAAAAAAAAAAAAAATTGTAGTTTCCTTTTTTGTTCATTGTATTCTATTCAATGTAAATGATTTTGTGACTACAAATATATTTTGCAACAGAAACTTGATTATTAGTACCTGCCTGCGGCCAGGTACCATAGCTTTTACTTTCGGTCAACGGACCCTGCCAGCGAATGACAATAAATTACCGCATACAGATTTTTTCATTTTGCAAAGTTGAAGATTATTTTATGATTTCTTCTCATTAAAATTAAACAGTTATTAGGTTCGGGGGACTGCTTCCAATGGAATTTTTGGAAAACCATATGCATGAATTTTTTTTTTAAAGGTAATATGAGCTGGTTGTATACGGCGCTCTCCAGGTTTTTATCACTGCAGTTTGACCGCCGTGTATGAATAGCGGTTTGTTTGATAATGCCGACATGAAAAAGGCAGAGATGAGCGGGAGAAGGCTTATGAATGTCACTGCGTCTGGTCCTATCGTCGTCTTCATCTCAAGGTATATCTGTAACGCTTTGGCTCCTTCTCCATTCTGCACATATCCTCCAATCATAGAATTCCAGGACACCACGTCTCTTACAGAGGGGAGCATTTTGTCAAACACTTTGCGTGCATCACTCACACACCGGCATTTTGGATACATGGCAATAAGGGCATTTCCTGTAAACAGATGGGATTCCAATCCACTTGTTATTGGGTGAACATGAAGTTCTCTGCCCCGCTGCAGAGCTGAAATGGCGGCGCATGCTTTGAGAACGCATGGGAAAATAAAATGGTCTGCTTCTTGTTGCATTTGCATTTGGCAATATAGCTCCAGGGTTTTGTCCCACAGCCCGTTCTTAGAATACTCAGTAATCATGGAATTCCATAGAAGCACGCTTCCCGTGCATGCTCCACAGTCTGCCACTTACCATAAGCACTTATAAGCCTGGAAGCCAATAATACAATTTGGATAAGGCCCCTCGCAACAATGCGGGCATGGATTTGCTGCAATTGTTTGATATTGGAGCAGGCCTACAATAATTTTCTTCTGGCGTCTTTCCTCACTAAATTTCAGTGATAGCTTTATTCTTTTTGATTAAAAGCTGAAATATTGTTCAAATCTCTTATTACACCTGTTCTGCGTTCTTATCTCAGCAAGTTTCAGTTCCAGCTTTATCATTTTTTATTAGAAACTGAAATGTTCAAAATCTTTTAATTCTGGCTCGTTATCCTAGTTTAAAGATAAGGTATTATTTAAATACCTAAATAATCTGGGTCTAATTTCCTATGTTCATAAATATTTTTCTGTTGCTTTATTTTCTGCATGTTAGTTTTATAGAGCCGAACAATTGTTCAAATTTCTTACCAATATTGTTCTGGGGTTTTGTTTCTATAAATTTTAGTGCTGGTTTATTATTTTTTATTAAAATCGGAAGATTTGTTCAAAACTTTTTATAATTTTGTTCTGATTTTTTATATCGATAAATTTTAATGCTAGTTTTATCGAGTTTTTGTGAAAATTGATGTGGTGACTTTCTATAATTCAAAATTTCAGTGTTTTAACTCATTCGTTGTAATTTTTTTTGACATATAAGTTTTAAAAAATTTATTAATTTTGTTATAATTTATATTTTAGAAAATATCAATACTAACTTCATCATTTTTGTTTAAATTTCAATTGTTACATCGTTTCAAATAGAACCATGCAAGACAGGTACTATAACTACATTATAACTCTTGTTTGGTTTACATTTCCCAAACATCTTTTTCACAAAGGTCAATGTTTCAGTAATGTATACCGTTCCCTTATTTTTATATTATGTTTATGATATAATATAGATTAAGCATTAACATGTTTGTTGATGTGTCTTTAAGTAGAAGTTCTTGGTTTTGAGAAAAGCATTTGGAGAATCCATTATCCTTGGAACAACAATTTAGACTATTTTTTTAACAAGTACATATCCCCATGGTGGGATTTCATCCTATATTATTATAGTGACAGTATCTTTGGATCATGACATTTCATTGTCAACGATCTTTGTTCCATTATGTGAAATTGGTGGTGGATGGTATTGTCATTGTCATTGGCATTATAAAATATTTTATATATTTTTTGAAAAAAAGATAAATATTTATCTAAATATAGATGAATGTTTGGTTATAATTATTTTTCTCGTTCATAATAAAGAGATTGTATGGAATGTTGAAATTTATTAAATTAATTTATAAAAAATTATATACTTTTTAAATATGATTGATTAATTTTTTTAAAATTTGATTTACATTTTAATAGATATATATCATATGTTGTGAGTTATTATTAATAGAGAATTTTTTAGATAAATATTTTCTCTTAAATATTAATTAAAAAACAAAATAATTTATAAAGAAAAGATTTTTTTTATATATTTTATATATAAATAAATAATGAATGAGCCATTTCCTCTCAATCATTATCACAACTATTGGTACTCTTCTAATTATTACTCTCCTTTTTCCATATATTGTATTTAGAAAACATAAAATTCGATAAGATTTTTTTAGTTTTAAATTGGTTATAAGATGATGACAAGACTAATTTCTAAAGTAAATTCAACTATAATTTGTTAGTTTTAAAAATGGGAAAAAAATGATTCCAACAAACTCAGTGACTTTTTCTATCATGCTTTCACTATTTTATTATTATTTCTCTAACCTTCAATGTAATCATATATAAATAAAAGAAAAAACATTATAGGCTATATATAGTGAATTGCCATAGTGATCCATGTTTGCAATCAAAGATTAAAAAACATTATATTTATGTTGTTGGCCACACACATTAAATCGTCACTGCCACTTTGGAAGTTGGCGGGAGCTTTGAGAATCAACAATAATCATTGTTGAACAATGCATCGCTCATATTTTGTCATGTGACCATAACAAATACAACATGCAATGATGCAGACAAAAAAAGGAAGTCATTTTAAAGCCAAAAGTACCCACATGAACTCTTTAAACTTGTGACCGATAATAAAATGACATGTATTTTAATTTGATTGGACGTAGAAGAAGATAAAGGGAGAGACAATCGCCATTATAGGTCACACGCATTGAAATGCTGCAATGAATTCCATATACAATCAAAGATTTAAAAAATATTATATTTATGTTGTTAGTCCTGCACATTGGGTTGGCACTGCCACTTTTGAAGTATGTGGAAGCTTTGAGAATAATCAATTATCATTATTCATCATTTTCCACATTCACTCTCTGCCTCCTTGATTTCTAATATGTCGTTTCAAAATTGTAAAAATTTAAAATATTCAACGACGCATAGATATTTCAGAAGCATTTTAACATCACTTAACTAGTTAGAAAACTCAAGAAAAAAAAAAAAAATCTCAATGATAAGGCAATCAAGACCACTGACATTTTTTGCTACATTAACAATGTGGAACATTTTTTCCAGCCATTACGCCATGCCTTACAAAAAAAGTCTCACATGAGCAAAAACAAGCATAACGAAAATTTGAAAAAGAAAATATTGATATTATAATAAAAAAGTTATTTGCACTCATTATTTTAGCCATATAGTTAATGTGTTTAGTAAAATGCTATTACAAAATGAACAACTGTTTGGATAAAAAATGGATTTATTTTATGTGATAGAATTCAAAAATAGAGGAAATGAACCTTGTATTTCATGATTTGGGTTGATGAAGCACCAAAAATGGATATTGTTCAAATATCATTTTTTTTTTTTTTTTTGTGAATCGGGATATATCTTCTGATTTAATATTATTTGATGTAAATCTGGTTAAAATGTAAACACATCATCATATAAATAATTATAAAAAAACAAAAAAGTTGTCTTTCTAGATTCAACTTCCTATTGCCTAGTATGAAAAAAATTAAAAATATTAGAGCTTTTGAAACATAACAATAAATCGTACAAAGAGAATGCCATGAAATTTTCTCTCAACTCCAGTATAAAAAATATAACAAATACATTACATTTGAAATGTTCTTGTAAGATGTGAACTCAAGTCTTAAATAAAAAATATATATATTTTATGATCTTGTATTTTGTGATTAGTCAAATTATTTTTTGATATATGTTAACGTGGGATTGGTTAGCACACATCTAATTTAGAACACAATCGAGAGTTCCAGTCTCTTACTTTCACTAAACTATTCCACCAATTATATACCCCAAGTTATGGGTAACCTGATCACTAATGGAATTTGAACATGAATTGCTCCACTAAAAATACATCCACTTCACCACTATTCCACAATCCAAAAAATATAATCAATCATATTGTTAAAAAGACATCCACTATATATTTAGATAAATATTTTTGTAAAAAAAATCTCTTCATAAAAAATACAATAAATATTTTGATATTTTTATAAAACCATAAAAGATATTTGAGAAATTGCATGTTTGAAATCAATGATATTAAAGGATATTATATATACAAACACATGGGGAGTAAATTTGATTAAATTTAGTATTGGTAGTGATAGTGGTGCACTTAATAGAGGTGGCGATGTATAATGACAAATTTGTTAGTGATGATGGAAAAAAAGCTAAGACTATACATATTATATAGTGGAAATTGACGTAAAGTAAACCACTCTACTTTATTACGCTGAAACAATATTATAGTTCTTTGTAGCCATGCCTTTTTGTTTCTATGCCCATTACTAATATATTATTTAAGTTCGTTTGATAAATCACAACAAGATTGTTCAAAGATTGCAAACAAAAAATCCCTAGTTTTATCATTTATAAATAATCTTAAATCATTTTTAATCAAAATACATTTTCAAAATTATAAATTGGAAAAGGAAACGTGAAAAATAATCTTATCAATGGATTATAATAAATTTAGTTTAGCTTCATAAATGATGTATATTTTAAGAAAATATTTTCATTGAAGTTGTATATTTTTTATTAGTAAGATGTATCCAAAAGATTTAAGTATGATATGATTGTAATATGCGTATGGTGTTGTATATTTGGCATAGTTAGCAGTGACACATAATTTAAAGATTTATCATCAAGCTTTTAAGCATTCTAAATTACAGATAACTATGGTAGAAGAATTTATTTCACTAAATAAGAACAAAACTTGGGACTTGGTTCCACTTTTGAAAGAAAAAACTAGTGAGCTACAAGTGGATGTCCCACACTAAGTATGCAACAACTAGGTCAATTGATAGATACAAAGCCTGACTTATAGCAAAAGATTTTTCACAAGTTGAAGGTGTTGATTACCATGAAACCTTTGTTTAATTGCCAAGATGAATTCCATCAGTTTAGTACTCTCCTTGGCTATAATATAGGTATGGGAAACACTTGATTTTGGTCCTCTACTCAACAACCTAATCATCATAGGGAGTTCCACCAAGTAGATTCATGATCTGAAAGCTCGGATAATGAAGTCTTCTAAGATGATTGACTTAGGCTTGTTACATTTTTTCCTTGGTCTTCATTTTTCACAGTCTAAGAAAATAATATTTGTTAATCAATCTAAGTATGCTCAAGATATACTCAATCGCTTCAACATGAAAGACTGCAAATCCACACCAACTCTTTATCAATCTAGAGTTAAGATTTCTACCAATTGTTCTTGTTCTTTGATAGATGGTACACTTTACAAAAAATTGGTGGGAAGTCTTTTGCACTTGACTCATACTTGTCCTAATCATTCATTTGTTGTGAATTTTGTATCACACTACTGTCAGGACCCCCTTAAAATCCATTGACAAGTTGCAAAACGCATTCTAAGATATCTTTGCAAGTACTACTAATTATGGTATTGAGTACAAGTCATGCAAAAAAACCTCAATTTTTGGTTACACTTCTAGTCGAAACACAACAATTGTTGGCTACATAGACAATGATTATGAGTATTTATTTCATTATAATTAACACGATTGTAGAGCCTATCCAACAACTTAATAAAACCTTTAAATGCAACGTACTGTATAATACTATCATGCGACGAACAGATATATGATTATAGACCTTTTTAAAGATTTAAATTCTATTAATTAAAATATAAATAATTTACACTTGGTATATATAGAAATGTGGTCCAAATTGTTAGTATTCATGTAATTGCATATTGGACTTTGAATCAAAGTTGCCAACAATTGTCCTCCAATGCGTCCAATGAGGTTTCTCATTCTTGCATTCTCCTATCCTTTCATTTACATTTGACGCTAGGTAAAAAATCAATTAATGTATGCATCATGAATTAAATCCTTCATGCACATTACTCAAGCCTTCTCACATAATACTAGTATTGCATTTTTCTAAACAATTCCAATTACAAAAAATTGGTCTCATGCATTTATGCTCACATCTCTTCTTCCTATTGCCGTGCCCATTGCACCTCCACGAGGAACCGTTAGTATAGGGAAATAATATAATATTTATTGACATCATCATCTACAACGTTAAAAACTTGACTATCATAATCTTATATGATTCTTTCATTCCATGGAGATGTATATAATTTAAAAAATATTGTTTGCAAGACATTTTTGAAATGAATGAATGAATACTTTTAATAATCTCCATGAGATCAAGTAGTTTACAAAATTCAAGGAAGTAATAAACGTGCTTCATGTAAGAACAAAAATTTGAAACAAAATTTGTTCTATTAAATTTGTAAAATGTTCATTTTATTTTTGATATTGACTTTTATATTATGAATCTTGATCAAAAAACATATTATTTTATCTAGCCTCATTTCTTTAAACAAGGTAATAAGATTATCCACTTTCAAATTGTTATTACATATGATTCGAAAATCACTTTTTACTGTGCACTCTATGATATATGTTGGGTGAATATTTTGTTATCAACTAACTGATGACAAAATGGGTATATCAGCGACAACATAAGGAGATTTACGGCACAAAAAGTGTGGGTTTACCACATCTGGATGAGGTAAATCTCTCCTTTCATCAAGGGGAGGTTCCCTATGAATATTTATACGCTATATGTATATATAAGTAAGCAAAAAATAATACTCGGGGTAGTATAACAACATCCACCTCTCTTTTTTCAGAGATGATGTCCAAGGAACAAGAGAGAGAAATCCTGGTCATTGGCTAAGAACATTCCTCTTCTTTCAGGAATCGTATCCAACCTAGAGTAGAAAATCCCCTGAAGTAGGTAACAAAGTCTACAAGGAAACCTACGTAAGCACAAAGCCTTCCGTTGTCTCCTTCGCTGATCTGGAATACACGTAATCGTATAGTGAAATGAAGCACAAAGTCTTCACTTAAAACTATAAAGGATAAAAAGATCACCAAGATAAAAGTAGCTCAAAGTCTCTCTTATTTTTTAGAAACATCCTCAGATAATGTCAACACACACACTTTGCTTATTAAATCAAACAGATAAGAGATTATCAGGAAAGAGGACATAAGAACTATTTCCTAAATAACACAAATTACTTCAACACAAAGTCTGAAATAAACCTGTTTCTCATTCATTCGATAAAATATGATTTACAAGTTGAGCACAAAGTCTCAAGAAGTGTCTCAATTTCAGCAGAGTTTTTGCTCTCTATTATCAGAGATCCATTTACAAAAGAGGTCTCCACTATATATAGGGAGAAACTTTCAAAGTTAAAAAGATTAAAATATATAAAAATATCTTAGTCAAAGATGAGTCATCTTTGACTTTGAGATATTTTTCCAAATTTTTTATATGTAATTACATATTACAAAAGTACACGTAAAAATGTCTCAAGTCAATTACAAAGTGCATTTTGAATAAAGCATGGAAGAACAGCTTCAATCTTTATTTCCAGTCTTTTTCATGGTCTTCGACTTCTTCAGAGAAACTTCAGTGATCTAGAAGAACTTTTGTTGAAAAGACGTCGATGAAGAGGGATCTTTTAGAGAAACTGCAGTAAGAATCATGATTGTGTAATTAGGAGAAAAATTAGCAATCTGAGAAAACTGCATATTTGAGTGATCATGACTAGGGAAATGCGCTTGAAAAGGCTGAGGCGAGAGCAGGTTGGAAAGCGTAAGAAAAAGGGAGAGGGCACGAAAGATAGAAAAAATAAAAATTTTCCAGAGTTAGGAAAAACGGGGAGAAGGTATGTAGGGGCGGCAAAAAATTTTGCCCTTGCATATTGGAGAAGTTCTTGTGCATAGGCGGCAAAAATTGCCACCTGTGCACGTCAGGGAGAAAGTATGTCAGCGGCAAAAATTCTCGACAACGCATGTTGAAGAAGAAGAACGTGTAAGGGTGGTAAAAATCGCCGCCCTTGCACCTAGAGGAGAGGAAACGGGGATGCATGGGCAACAAAATTTGTTGCTCCTGCATGGAATAAACCAAAAGATGCAAGGGCGGCAATAATTGTTGCCCCTGCATGACGAATGCAAACACTTGTCACATTTCGCTGAATCATAACAAGACACGTGACATATTCCACTTAACTTTCAGAAGATTTAGAAACTTTTGCGAGTCCTGTAGAAGATGACACGTGGCAGCTACTGCTGCACTTTGTCTTTTTCCATCAGGCGCCTTTTCGCGAGCTTTTTTCAAGAAACTCTTTGAACTTTGGCGATGAACCAACTGTTGAACCATTTCGTTGAACCAAGGCTTTGAACCATGCGTTTAAACGAACCGTTGAACCAAGGCTTTAAACCTTTGCATTGAACCAAGACGTTGAACCAAGTTTTTGTTCAACGGTTCAAACAAAGCCTTGAACCGACTGACGAACCGTTTGATTGAACCAAAGAATGAATCAAAGCGCTGAAACAAAGCGGATGAACCAAATGTTGAAACAAAGTGTTGAATCGCTTGATTGAATCCGCCTTTGAACCATTTGACGTTGAACCAAAAGATGAACCAAATGTTGAACCTGCTGCTGATGCTTGTCGATGGAAATTCTTGCAGAAGTCATGAAGCCCGTTGAATTTGTAGAAATGAGCCTGTTTGCAGAGTCCGTAGATTTTTGAAAAGCTTGAAAAATGAGGAATTTGAATTCCCAAGACAAATTTTGGAAAGGGAAAAGACAATTTTGGTCTGTAGGACCAAAATAATTCAAATGTTGTCCCAAAGATAGCTGATATTTTTGGGGGACAACAACTGGCTCCAGTTGGGAAACTTCTTTCAGTTGAAAACTTGGAACAGCTGAGGGGAGTAGAAACCAGAATCTCTAGTGCTTTGAAGTGTGCCATTGGGCTACAGAGTCATGCTACCAAAAAAAGCTCCAAAAAATGAAAATGAAAAGCACAAAACAGAATTAAAGACTATACAGATATACATATGTACAAATGATCTTATCTGATGCCTCAAGATTTGAAGCGCTTCAGATGCCACCCACTGTGAGACAGTGAAAATGGTGTGCCATCCTGATAAACCAGCAAGAAACCATTTTGTCTCTAGAATCGGTGATGGGTGAATGAAACTCTCCACCAAGAAACCAATTTTCTGTGTCCTCCCTTTGGTTTTTTCCTCTTGCCCCACAGCAAGACTTGACTTTTAATCCAAAAACCATAAATCTTTGCTCTCTTGGCAAAAAGTTTCTTTTCTTGATTTTGATGCGCAGCAGCATGGTCTATTACCATAATTGGTTGCTCTTCTGGTTCAGTCCAGCACATGATTTGATTGTTCCCACTCAACACTTGTCAATCATTGGCACTATCAAGAATACTTGGTGTTGTTCCATCTGAACCAATTCCTAGATCGTCACCTACAATATTTTCATCTGCTAAAACATGAATGTCTTCAGTAGACAAAAAATAATTACCCCTGCTTGAAGACTCAAATAGAATTTGAGCTTCAGGCCTTGATGTCTGAGTGACAACATATTTTGCCTCCTTCTCAGGAAGCAACCTCTGCATTACACCTTTCACAGGGGTTCTTGCTTGAAACAAGTCCATGCTTAATTCCTCCAACATCCTTGCAAAAATTTTGCCCAAGAAGGATGTCATATGATGCTGGGATGTCGGCCATTAGGACGGTCATCTTGATTCGCTTGTCTACAAAGGCAGCAAATGCAAATTGGGCGTCTTTAATTTGCCCCAGTAATGACACTTGTTTGTTCTCCATAGAGAAACATCTCCCAAATGTCTTGGTCAGTGTGAGACCCAGAGATTCTACCACTTTAGCAGGCATGACATTGTCTGAAGCCCCAGAATCAATGATGCAATTGTTGAGCTGGTGACCATTTATCAACAGGAAAACATAGAAAGGCTCTATTTTTCTAAGGGTAACAGGAGGGGTAATGACAAGATTGTTTGGGATGGGCATGTTCCTTGGGGGACCATGAGTTACTTTTGTAACCTCTTGTCTTGTAGGGACGGTTTGGCTCTTGACACATTGAACCAACTTGTCCAATTGCTCAGGATGAGACTGCAGAAATTCAAATTTAGACATTTGAATTTTTGTTTTCTTTATATGGTCAATGATATCAAATGCTTGGAATGAGCTAGGAGCAGAGGATGGGAGTTCATCCTTTTGATTTTTGAAAGGGAGAGGACTAGACTGCGAATTTGAAGTAGAAGGCGTAGGGGCATTTGGGGTACTTACCTTTCTCGCAATCACCAGGGCATTTGGTTGAAAAGGAAGAGTGGATCCCCATTTAGCAATTGAAACTTCTGGTTGAGGTCGCTCCTCTGCTTTCTCCTTATCAGCGTGTTGAGCTGATTAATTTTTGGATCGGGTGAATACAACATATGACCCCTCAGTTGCATTGCCTTCTCTTCTGGGTTCATCCTGATAGTTCAGAAAATCGATGTGAGAGTCGCCAGCTGATTCTTCTTGATCAAACTCAGGTTAGAAAGAGAAATCATGTTTTGTTTCCAAATATCCAACTGCTGAGTTGGTTGGAGGCGCTTCAAGGGCAAGGTTCTTCTGCGGAGGAGGAAGGCGATTTGGCTGCCCTTAATTCCTGACAGCATTGCCTTGGTATCCTTGATTTTGAAATGTCTTCCTTGGCATATCTTGATTAGGAGAAGTAGACATAACTTGGGCCATTTGTTTTTCTGAGGACCAGCAATTTATTTGCTAGCTTCTGCACCATTGGATCAGTGGTGGCTGAAGGTGAATATTCAAAAGATGAAGAGGATTTACCTTTATTAGGGTCTCTCCTTATCTTTCCTGCCAAGATAAGGTCATCTTCTACTTCAGTAGCCAAGTCTTGAGCAGCAGTAAAGTCTATGTGTCTGGCTCGTCTCAACAAGAAACTCACTTCAGGCAGCTGTGAGTTGATGAAAAAACACATGAGATTTTGAGGTGTTGGCTGGGTGACCATGGGAATCCTGTGCCTCAGCTTGTCGAACTTGGCAATAAAATCCCTCATAGGCTCATGAGGCTCTTTCTTCATTTGAGTGAGCTGGGCCAACAAGGGATGTGCATCTTCTTCAAGCTTAAATTTGGCTTCAAATTTGTCTTTCATAGTGTCACAATCAGTCACTGATCCAACCTGCAAGTGGTAGAACCAGTTTGCAGCAGCACCTTGTAGTGTTTTCACGAACACCCTGATTGCTATGTCTTCAAATTCCACCCCTATTATGCCACAGGCTATGCTGAAAGCTGCAATGTGTTCATCAGGATGAACTTTCTCATCACTAAAGAATTTGAATTTTTTTTTCTTGAACTACGTGGAAGCTCACGCAGGGGTGGAGTCAAATTAAGTAGACCAAAAGAGTTACCCCAGGGGCCTTGAGCCATGATTTGATTATGCAAAAATGGGATCACAAATCTGGGTGTAGAATGGATAGGCAAAGCTCTGCTATCAGCAGAAAAAAAAGCTCTGCCTTGTGCTGGTGACCTGGTAGGGCTAGGAGGAAGACTCCTAGTTTGTTGAAGGTGAGGTTGTGAAGGAAACAACTCGAAATTACTCTATTACACCAACTCAAAAGTAGGGTCAACAACACCTTGAGATTTTTGGCCTCTGATATAACGTGGAGTTGCCAGATTGCAGAACAAAAAATGAGAAAGAGTAGGATCTGCTTCAGCTTGAAGCTTGAGGCTTCAAACTGCGTGTTCTTCCCAGCAGCTTTGGTTTTGCAGACCAGATAATATAACAGAGATGGAAGAAGATGGTAAGGCTATAATGATAATGGGTAAGACATGGAACAGAGTCACCAAACTATGTAACGGATAAGGGTAGGGACTGCTTCAATCTGAAACTTGAGGTTTCAGACTGCACGTTCATTCCCCAACGGAGTCGCCAAAAAACTGTTGGGTGAATATTTTGTCGTCAACTAACTGATGACAAAATGGGTATATCATCCACAGCATAAGAAGATTTACACCACAAAAAGTGTGGGTTTACCACATTTGGACGAGATAAATCTCTTCTCTCATCAAGGGGAGGTTCCCTATGAATATTTATATGCTATATGTATATATAAATAAGTAAAAAATAATACTCGGGGTAGTATAACAGCATCCACCTCTCTTTTTTTAGATATGATATCCAAGGAACAAGAGAGAACTTTTGGTTGTTGGCTAAGAACATTACTCTTCTTTCAAGAATAGTATCCAACTTAGAGTAGAAAATCCCCTGAAGCAGGTAACAAAGTCTACAAAAAAAACTACGTAAGCACAAAGTCTTCTGTTGTCTCTTTCGTTGATCCGAAATATGCGTAACTGTAGAGTGAAACGAAACACCAAGTCTTCACCTAAAACTACAAAGGATAAAAGGATCATCAAGATAAAAGTAGCTCAAAGTCTCTCTTTTATCTTTTAGAAACATCCTCAGATAATGTCAACACACACACTTTGCTTATTAAATCAAACAAATAAGAGATTATCAAGAAAGATGACATAAAAACTATTTTCTAAATAACACAAATTACTTCAACATAAAGTCTGAAATAAACATGTTTCTCATTCATTCGATAAAATATGATTTACAAGTTGAGCACAAAGTCTCAAGAAGTGTCTCAATTTCAGCAGAGTTTTGCTCTTAATTATCAGAGATCTATTTACAAAAGAGGTCTCCACTATATAGAGAGAAACTTTCAAAATTAAAAAGATTAAAACATATAAAAATATCTTAGTCAAAGATGAGTCATCTTTGACTTTAAGATATTTTTCCAGATTTTTTACATGTAATTACATATTACAAAAGTACACGTGAAAATGTCCCAAGTCAATTACAAGTGCATTTTGAATAAAGCATGGAAGAATAGCGTCAGTCTTTATTTCCAGTCTTCTTCATGGTCTTCGACTTCTTCAGAGAAACTTCAGTGATCTAGAACTTTTGTTGAAAAGACGTCGATGAAGAGGAATCTTTTAGAGAAACTGCAGTAAGAATCATGATTGTGCAATTAGGAGAAAAATTAGCAATCTGGAAAAAATGCACATTTGAGTGATCATGACTAGGAAAACGCGCTTGAAAACGCGGAGGCGAGAGCAAGTCGAAAAGCGAAAGAAAAGGGGAGCGGGCGCGAAAAATAAGAAAAATAAAAATTTCCCAGAGTTAAGAAAAACGGGGAGAAGGTATGCAGGGGCTGCAAAAATTTCCACCCTTGCATATTGGAGAAGTTCTTGTGCATAGGCAGAAAAAATTGCTGTCAACGCATGTTGAAGAAGAACATGTAAGGACGACAAAAATTGCTTCCTTTGCTCCTGGAGGAGAGGAAACGAGGATGCATGGGAGGCAAAATTTGCCGCCCCTGTATGGAATAGACCAAAAGATGCAAGGGCGGCAAAAATTGCCACTCCTGCATGACGAATGCAAACACTTGTCACGTTCTGCTAAATCATAACATGACACATGACGTATTCCACTTAACTTTCAGAAGCTTTAGAAACCTTTGCGAGTCCTGCTGAAGATGACACGTGGCAGCTTCCACTGCATTTTGTCTTTTTCCATCGAGCCCCTTTCCACGGGTTTCTTCGGGAAACTCTTTGAACTTTGGCGATAAACCAACTGTTGAACCATTTCGTTGAACCAAGGCTTTGAACCTTTGCATTGAACCAAGACGTTGAACCAACCGTTGAACCAAGTTTTGGTTCAACAGTTCAAACAAAGCCTTGATCCGACTGACGAACCGTTTGATTGAACCAAAGAATGAATCAAAGCGTTGAAACAAAGCGGATGAACCAAATGTTGAAACAAAGCGTTGAACCGCTTGATTGAACCCGCCTTTGAACCATTTGATGTTGAACCAAAAGATGAACCAAACGTTGAACCCGCTGCTGATGCTTGCCAATGGAAATTCTTGTAGAAGTCGTGAAGCCCGTTAAACTTGTAAAAATGACCCTGTTTGCAGAGTCCGTAGATTTCTGAAAAACTTGAAAAATGAGGAATTTGAATGCCCAAGACAAATTTTGGAAAGGGAAAAGATAATTTTGGTCTGTAGGACCAAAATAATTCAATTGTTGTCCCAAAAATCACTGATATTTTTGGGAGACAACAATATAATGTCATTTTATATTTATCAAATATGAGATGGTCCCATTTATTGTAAACTGCCTTGCAAACTATAACCAAAGCACTCCCTAACATTGTAAACCTTAAAAATATATTATTATTATTATTATTAAATCAAGGCAATGAAATTGTCCAGTCTTAAAAAGTCATTGCATATGATATAGAAATCATTCTCCGTTATGCACCTTATATTATAATATCATTTTGTCGTCACCACTCACATGGTACAAGACGGTTATGGTTTCTTTTCCTACACTGAGTAAACATTCCCTTGATATTGATTTCACACCCAAAAAGATGAAAACTAGTCCTTTGTTAAAATATCAATTCACTTTTTTTTCCCTTCCATATAAAACTTTTTCTCATAATTATTTATATATATTCAATATAGTATTCTTTCTTCCATCTAAAATTGCTGTGTACATAGCTACCCTAAATGCATGCTACTTTTGTTCAAACTCCGTATCCTTACATTTAACACCACATTATTCATAACATGTGACAAAGTCTTCAAAATTAATTAATTGGATGGTACTGGGTAGTTATAAAGTATCGAGGTGGAAAAGCGTGGTATGGTTAAATTCATGAGAAACGGAAAGCCGATATTCATGTCGGCCGAAAAAATAGAATTGCGGCTGCAATGGAGACACGGTAACAATAAATAATCAGTCACCCTATCGTGACTATAACACATCCTTAAAGAATTGTTATGTGAAACACGTGCTTAATGACGTGGAGTGCGGGGACGGCCCTTCGCCTTTCCACAGAGCAGAGCATTGTGAGGGATATCATATTCATCTCTCAGAGATTTCACTGGAGATTTTACCCTCAGATAGGTTTGCTGACCCAGGTACTGCCTTTGCCATGTTTCTGACCTCAGGTTCCACATTCCCGCGTTATCTAAGCTTAACAGAACGGCAGTCCATGACTTTGGATACACCTGAAATACCCACCAAATAAAATATTAAAATCTGTAATGGAGTAAATTGAAATGAGGCGTGTGTATGTACACTGTATACTGTAATAAATAGATGTGTGTATATGTCACTGTTGAATAGCATTTGATAAATAGTAGAACATTGATTCATTTGATTGATTGCCCACCTGTGTTGTGCAGCGAGAAACTGCATCGAATAGATTGTATCCCTTCCTGCTTGACTGTGTCCATTCTCCTCCATCCATTCTGTTACATTAAAACAAATGTGTTGTTATATTAGCCCAATGGAAATTTTGGGTAGCATACAGGGAAATCAAATATACAGGGGAGAGTGAAATGATGGAAGCCACATTTCTTTCTAAAAGATTGGTCAAAGAATCGGACTAGAATAGAATCCATTTAATACAACAGTGAGTGAGGTTAGAACTGAAAAGAGTATTACACAAACTAAAGGAAAGATGATTAGACGAGCAACAGGGAAAGCTCTCTCGCAGGGTTAGGTACAGAGGTGATACTATAAGACTTTTCTGCGGGGTGATTCCTTCTGCAATTAGAGATGTAATCACTGGGTCCCAACTCCATGCTCAAGAATTTCTTTTCTTCCAAAGAAAATAAGCGAGCCCTGATCCTCACTAACTCGAAACCAAAATCATTAGAGACCAAGACCGTGGCTTTAATTCAACCAGGTCAAGTACTTACTTTTGGGTCGTGGGTATGTGGTTCAATGAAAAACTGGTGATAGTTGAAAGACCGACTTTTGGAACACAAGCAAGTGGTTCAATGGCAAAGGGGCGAAGCCGCCTACTACATGGTGCAGTTTAGGACCATTAGATTTATATTCTAGAAAGAGGTGCCTTGAGGGCTTAAAAAGAGTTGTAAACAATGGCAGTGTCAATATCCCATTAGGAAAGATCAAAAACAGAAATTTAATGGAAAAACAGAACAGAGAAGGCATCACAAACTTGAAAATTGCAACTTACCCTGCTACAAAAAAGGAGTATCCATCCAAATGCCATGACTGTATTGTGTCTTCATAGTTCTGGAACACAATCTCAATGAAAGCCCTGTAGTCTCCAGAGATCACAGCAGCCTGCAAATAAGGAGATCTACCATCAGGGCTATCAGGAATGCCACCCACAGTGAACAGTCCACCAATGTCATAGTAATCTGCAAGCTTCAATGGTGTATCAGGGCGCTGGAAAGAAACACCATTCACTACATAACGTTGTTTCCCACTGATTGAAGGGGCACCGTTTGCAAGCTTGAGAGTTCGAGCAATGGTGATGTTCCCATAATGGTATGATCCTTGAGGGTTAGGACGAGGTCCACTGGCTGTCAAGTTCCATCTGCACATTTGTACAATAATTACATAGAACTATTTAAGAAATCAAGACAATATGTACTGATCCAAATCTCCTAGCAGGCTAGCTCTATACATATTTAGATAGAACACATTTTCGCCCTTCTCCCTGGCTGGCTTGACAAAAGTATTGGGATGTTTCTCCCATTGCCCATATCCCAATTCCCTTTTTAATCCCAATTTTCACTGCCATGCCCATATCCCATTATCAGTCACTTATAGTTGAAGTCTGTTAACAGATCCATCTTTCTTTCGAATAAGAAATTAGCCCTTCGCATCTATTATATTTTTTTACAAACAGAAAACAATTATCATTTACCTAGACAATTATAATACATTGCAGACAATTCATTCATTGTGGGGCATTTGCAAAATGCTAGACATCAAGCAAGAAGGATCGGAACCAAACCTGATGGATCTTGCCTGGTTAAGAGACCAGTCAATCTGAATGGTTGGACCCCCTGGAATAGGTCCAGAAACACCCTTCTGAGAATTGCTGTAGTGGAAGATACCTACACCAGTGAGAATGGGAGTGGTGAAACGGGTGGATGCAACAATGTAGTAGTCCTGAGGTGGCTGATCAGCAGTGACCAGAACAGAGTAGCTCTGACCAACATGGATGTCCAGAGATTCATAGATGTTTTGGACAGTGTGAGACCCCTCCACTTCAACAAGCTTCATCTTGTGACCCTGAATCCTGAAGTTCAGAGATGATGACAATCCCACATTTGAAATCCGGAGACGATATGTTTTTCCTGCAAACAAATAGATATCAGAAAATTGCTTGAAAAGTAATCAGATCGCAAATAGATAAATAAGGCATCTTTTGCAGTCGAATTCATCAATACCAACTAGATCTTACCTTGATCCACTGTCATTGAAAAACCATTTGGCCCTCGGCCATTGATGAGTACAGCATCAGGAACACCCAGAGATTTACCGAAGTCCAGCACTCTCCTGAGGAGCTGCGGACAAGTAAAAAATGGTGAGAGAGTGTGGTATTGTAAGAAAACGCTCCCAAAAAAATATGCACAGGCACAAAGTTTTCATTTTGATTGTGGGCTATGGTAACATACAGTGTGATTGGTCTTGTACCAGTCACCTATCAGCAGCGTGACATCACCATCAGGATCAGGGAATGGAACGGGGATTCTGGGCCTGCTAACGACTTTAAGGCCTCCGAAGCCTCCTGCTGCCTTGTGGTAGTGCATTGATGGGAAGTAAAAGTAGCTTCCAATCTGATCCTTGACCTGGAACTTGTACGTAAAGTTTCTCCCAGGTGGTATGGGGCAATTGGTTCCAAAAACTCCATCTTGCCAGGAGTTTCTCCTCTGTTGTATCCCGTTCCTGTAACAGAACATGTATGTCAGCTATGTGCATTACAAGTCACTGGCAAGTATGCAAAACGGGAGACTCGGAACCTACCATGACAAGAGGAAAGACTGATCTAAGTTATTAAATACATTAATAATAATGTTGTCATTTGTGGTACTGTCAATCTGAGGTCCAGGAAATTGACCATTAATAAGAATTCCCTGCAACAACAACGACGATGGAAACGTGGGTAAGTCACAAATGCAATGCATTATAAGATGTGAAATTGAAAAAACAGAAAAGAAAAACTACCTGCTGAGGGACACCAAGAGGCCATATGGTCCCAAATGTAATATTCCATGTAAAGAATTTATATGGATCTTCTGCTAGAGCAGAAGAACTAAAGAGTGCTATGATAAGATACACATGAACAATGGAACGCCACACAGAACCCATTGAATTCTCTGTTCCAAATCTTGATCTTCCTGGTGCTTTTCCCTGTAGAATTGATTTCCCTGTAATCTATGCATGAACAACCATAACTACATCAGAAAACTAGAGGACAAAATGCAGCGAAAACAATGCAGACGCAGTAATGTACCAGAGTTTTAACAACAGCAATATATAAAATGAATGGATCTGTTGAGCAAGATAGCAAAGACCCAACGACTGTAAAGATATAAGTTCCTACCTCACTGTTGCATACAATGTAGCCTATAACCCAAGGTCGCAAACTGAAATGAAAAGCGCACAGAGACCAAAGCTTATCCGTGCATTTACATTCTGTGGCAGTGGCAGTCCTTCACGGCAGATAAGGCACCAAGTTGTGTTTTGTCTTTGTCCCAACTAAAAACTGGCAGACACTCCTCTGCGCACCACATGAAGTTGGCAGCTTTGGACTGTATAAATAAAAGGCTGAAAACCCATAAACATCTCAAATCGTCAACTAAACGCGGAAAAATGCCCCACATCCCAATGAGAGAAGTCCCTCGAAATTTTGGAATCAATAATTACCGTGGATCCATACATCCCAATTTCATCTTGTCAGAAAGCCTAAATTCTAAAAAGTGGGTAAATCAGTGTTTAGATATCCAGATAAAATTTAAGTACCGTGTGTATGGAGAATTTTACAGTGGCATTGTTAAAAAATGACGTATGTTCCATAGTGAAGAATAGTATCTTGTTTTGTGGTTTACAGCACATGAACGTGTCTGTATCACAAATGGAATTTCGAGCTTTTTTCCGCGTACACAGATAATATTCGAGGTAACACCCCCAGCTGTTTTCATTACGCGGTTGCTTTTAGTATTTAAAAAAGGCGCTAAGTTTCCAAGTAATTGAGCGGAATGCGGTGCACGTGATGATCAGAATCCAAAGTTAAGCAAGCGGTGGGTAACGAACTTGGTTTAGCTACGACAGACAGGGATGGCTATCTTAGACTTGGGATTTGACAGCATCATAATAATTTGAGTGTAGGGGCAAGGAAGGGCACATGTTGTCTTTGGTAATCATGTGCCCGGGCAGAATCGGGGTATCCTCTTGCTTTCCGTCACTGTCCACACCCGTCTGTTGGGTATTTTGGTTTTTTGTGGTGTCTTGTCTTCTCACATCAACCCATCCATTCTAAGTTTTCAAAGAAGCAAAGATTTTTTTGTGTTTTGGTTTTTAAAGATGGAAAGAAAACATTAGAACATGGAGGGTGGTCTACCATTTAACAAAAGCGGCGTCATAAGAGTTTTCCCTCCAAATTTGCCAATTCCCTCCCTTGCAAGTAGTTCCTTTTAGGTTAGAAACCATGTGTTTGAGGCTTTCAAATATCTTCCAAATCTTTAAAAGAGTTATCGTTTTTGGTTAAGTGTAGAAGTCTTTTGAAGTGAGATGGGACTCGACTTATTATCATTGGCCTTTAGATAACATCTATATATAGTTCTAAGCTTCTACATATGCTCAAGTATAAAAGAAGACACTATTTTTTTTTTCAAAACCTAATTCTAAATAGCCTTCAGTCATCTATAATATGTAGTATACCAATAAGTAGTTTGCCTCAAGAAGTTACTCGTGTCGTACCTTGGAGACATGACAGTGGGCGACAAGATAGTCCAATCCATTGTAATTAGAGCTCTAAAAAATTTCGCTGACATTATTTACAAATGGGATAAATATAATTGCAAGCTCACAAACTAGACACACCCTATAGTAACCTTCACTACAATAACCCTAGCATTCTTAAAGTTGGAAGATACCACCACCATCTCATTTTTTCGCACATAATAGTGGCATAGGACAATAGTGTTAGACAATATAATACTTCAAAAAAATAGTTACAATAGAAGATAGAGGGACCATAATATTTTGAAGTAGTTGTCTCGGAAATGGTGTAGGATACAATCATTATAAATAAAATTTAACTCGTTAGTTATAAAGTTAGTAAAAACAATATGGATTTTTTTTCATAGTTGGGGGTGCCTATACCATTGTGATTGTCTTGTCTAAATGATCATTTTGATATATAAGTCCAACCAAAAGAAATGGAGCAAATTCTAGCAAAGCTACAAGACATGAACATTGAAATCCAACCCCAAATAATAGACATCAACTCCCAACGGTCACAAATGATGGACATAATCACAAACCTAAGTAAGCACGATCCGTGGATTGATACGAACAATGGTTCTGAACACTATTTTAATTCAGGGAGAATGCCACCTAGCTCCAAATTAGATTTTCTTATAGTTGATGGTAAAGATCCCACCAGTTAGTTGTATAGAGTATGTCAATAGTTCAAACTATACAATACCCCATACAACGACATGGTACCCAACATCTTTCAACTTGGAAAAGGAATTTGTCATGTGGTTCCACTAGTATAAACAATCTAATGGTGAGTCATCATAGAATTTTTTTCCATAATTATATTGGATTGATTTAGCCTAAGTGCATATGAGGGTTTCATAGGAGTGTTAACTAAATTATGACAGATTGGTTTGATTCATGAATATTAGATGAAATTTGAAAAACTAGCCAACATAATGGAAGGGTTGATATATGACTTTTTCAAAATTTGTTTCATAAGCAACTTAAAAGAAGATTTTAGAGTCAAGGTCAAAATTTTCAAACCACCAGAAATGATGGTGTTATCATGATTTTTGTACTTCAAGATAACACATCCAATTGCACTCCTAATAGGTGATTAGAGGTAAAAAGAAGATAGGGGCGAACAAAAAAATTATAATAAGGATGATGACTCTATAGCCTAATGGACAAGTCTTGACAAACTCATTCATAGTGTTGTACCTGAACAAATCCACAAGAGAAATTATGCATGGATAAAATTCAGGAACTAATGTTCATGGAATAAGAACCAAAATTAAACTCTTTGTGATAAGAATAGGCCAGGTTTGTAAAAATATCCAAAAGCATTCATTAATGTTAACAAATGCAAGTGCTTGTGAATGTGATAAATGTTGACGATGTGGATTGCACCCTTAGAGAGAAGGCTCAGCTTCTCTCTTCCATGTGGCACAATGAAGACATTCCTCCTGCTATGGGCTTGGCAAATTTGAGGAATGAATCTTTAGATATAGGCTAGCTCCCCATGATGCATCTTTGATGGTCCTTAACTACTACTATTAATAATGGGGGGGGGGGGGGAAGAGAGAAGGATATAACAAAATAGAACGTATCTAAAACGGTGATGCACCAAATGATTCGACCTACTCAGTTTATAACAACACTTTAAAGCAAAAGGGCGAACAAACACTTCATCTGAATAAAAGACCAGATTGTATGGGCGCTTTAACAAGGGGCTTGATGGATATATAAAGAAAAAGAACTTACCATAGGTGCTGCAGAAGCACACTGTCAGATAACTGCTCTTCTATCTCTATGCTCCAACTTGGGCACTTCCTGTTAACATGCAGAAACGGTCTTGGATATACTAGATATGTTGGTGTCAACCTATGAAAGCATCAAGATGAAATGACTAAACACAAAGTTGATACACAGACATATTCAGAAGTATAACCAGTCAGATAGAGGTAAAACACATTCTTTTGATTCAAAGGTAAAATTGGCAGGGCTTCGCCTTACACAAGTGAGAGATCTCTTTTCAAGCTGAGGGGTTACAATATATAGCATTGAGAAAAAGACTATTGGTCCCTCAAAGAACATGCGACCCATAGTATATTAAACACCTAGGAAAGAGGAATCCGCTCATGCTGTTGTCATCCTTCCATAAATGGCTTGAAAGAACCATGTTGTAAATGTCGTAGGTATTGAATTTGCTACTCAAACCATATTAAATGTTGCTGCTAAAGCATGGGTCACTTTGTTTTTTGAATGACAAGGTCGCCTCTATATGAAGCTTACGCAACTATCTACTCATTAACGCTTAAACGAAGAAAAATGGGTCACTCTATTGAATGCTTACGCTCCCTTTGATGACCACTTGGTGGAGACTATTTCATTTGTAGCAATAAATTCTCCTACTGACACCTTATGTGCCACCTGGACTATTCTATTCATTCCTGTGCTTAGCTTATATGTGTGTGGCCGTGCTTTCACTGTTCTCTCTCTCTTTCCTTGCTACTTCTTATCTTTTCTTGGTAACTCAGCTTTCGGGGATATTATTTGTCTCCCTTTTTTGGGTTCCTTTCTCAGTGGGTCATTGAGTTTCCTTTTGGTCTTATGCCTTTGAATTCCTTCGGGCCTATGCTTACAAGTTCTTTTAGGAAAAATACCTGAAAGAAATCTTCTGGCTGCTTGTCTAAAAGAACTTGTTCTTTAGCTCCTCTTCAACGACCGATGCATCCCATCAAAATTGACGTATATGGGCATGCCACCATTTGAAAACCAACGACTATTTCACTATCTTGAATTTGACGTCTGCAGGCACGTCACCAGATGTTTGAACCTCGAACAGCTAGTTCACCATGCTAAAGTTGACATTCTTGGGCCCGTCATCATCTTTAGTAATTCCTTTGGCTTTTTGCAAAATGAACCCTCCTGAAGGGAAGGTGACCTTTCAGAAAAGAGGAGAGGGTCCTTTTTTGGCAGTCGAGACGCCTCCGCAAGGGTACCTACCTTTCAGGTTTCTTTCTCAGGTTCCCTTGTCTTCCAAATTCCTTCAGACAAAATGTCTGAAGGAATTCCTTTAGACATTTTACCTGAAGGAAATGTGCCTTTAATATCTCAGCATTCTCTTTGTAAATTTCTTTAGATAAAAGTCCGAAGGAAATCCTTCAGGCATTTTGTCTGAAGGAATTTACCTTTGGTTTGTCCATGGATTTTCTTCAGACAAAAGTATGAAGAAATCCTTTGTCTTCTACATGGATTTTCTTCAAATAAAAAGTCTAAAGAAATCCTTGGTTTTGCCTTGTCACTTTTATGAAGGAACTTCCCTTTTGGCTTTCGACCGTGATCTCTTTCAAATGTGTTCTCTACCCTCCGCAAGGGTACCTTGGGTCCAAAGTTGCCCTTCAGAGCTTTGTGAATGCTCCCATTTGTCACCCACCTGCCCTTCGCAAGGGTACTTGACCTTCGGAGCTTTGTGAAAGACTTGCGTCTCTTTGAAATTGTCCCATTCCTTTGCCAAAAAAAGCTTGTCTAAGGTAATTTCTCAAAGTGAAATAAGCCCTAGATCAACTTGAAAAGCTACATGATTCAGATCACTAGACTCTTTATAAAAACAGGCCTATTACAAAGGGAAAAAACATAATTGCAATAAGGTGAAGACATTAGAGATTGACTGCTTAGGACAACAGGGAAAGAGAAGGAAGACCAATTTTTGGTCTACAGGACCAAAATTTGGTCAACATATTTGGCAATTCACAGGGGAAGCATGCCTGCTATGCTTAAAAAAATTGGTGGCTTAAAAGTCCATTGGGCACAAAGTCAAAATATAGTCTGAAAGGCTGACAATAACCTTGAGGAACTTAAGAATCATAATGAAGATTTTACCCCAAATGGGAAAGACACACACACAAGGCTAAAAAAGCTACAAACATGCTCAAAAGCACTTAGAGAAAATAGGGGAAAAAATAGAG
Source organism: Torreya grandis (assembly GCA_037957365.1). Taxonomy (NCBI): domain Eukaryota; kingdom Viridiplantae; phylum Streptophyta; class Pinopsida; order Cupressales; family Taxaceae; genus Torreya; species Torreya grandis. The sequence goes on along the minus strand of JARHVA010001530.1, from coordinate 2,470,315 downwards.
AAAATATGTACATAACAAAAGAAGGCTCAATGACAATGCTTAAGATATACCCCATTAATTGGGATATGTAGTTCCCCACCATCCAACTTGGAGAGTTGGAATGCGTTATGTTGCTTGCACTGAGTGATGATATATGGACCACTCCATAAGGCATCAAATTTCATGTGTTTTCTAGGTTTATCTCGATCTTCATCCCATTTTAAGATAATGTCACCTTCTGAGAAGCCTTTTGATGAAGATTTATTATAAAAATGCTTCTTTGTTTGTTGCTGATGGCTGGTCATAGAAACCATGGCTTGGTCTCTTGTCTCCTGAAGCTCCATTAATTCACAAAATCTGACCTCCATGCTGTTGCTTTCTTCTAATTGCAGCTAGTGGGCAAGATCCAGGGCTGACAATTCAAGCAAAATAGAAAGTTTAGCTTCCCTTTCATACACAAGTGTGTATGGTGAATTACCAACTGCTCTTTTTGGAGTGACCTTGTTTGCCCACAGGGCTATTTTCAGCTTAGCGTGCCAAGTTCTTTGATTTTCCTCCATTGTCTTCTTAATGATCCTGATCAGATTCTTATTGGTGGACTCAGCCAGCCCATTTCCTTGTGGATAGTAATTGGAAGAATTACTAAGGTAGATATCGTATCCTAATTCCCACTCACTTATTTTGGTTCCCAAGAAATCCAATGCATTATCTAAGATGATGGTAGTTAGGACTCCAAATCTTGTCACCAGGCCTTCATAAAAGTCTAGGACTGCACTTTCATTGGCTTCCTTCAAAGCAACAACTTCTACCCATCTCGTGAAGTAATCGGTAGTAGTCAAGACCCACTTGTGGCTAACACTAGGAGGGTTGACTATTCCTATGAAGTCTAGGCCCCATTGCATGAACAATTGTTCTAATTGAATAGGTTGCAGAGGCATTGCAACCAGCCTTTGCTTTCCATTAAAGAGAGCACATTTTTGGCACTTTCATATCTAGGGATGGGTATCTCTGAATATAGTGGGCCAAAATTAACCAACCCTTATAATCCTTGCAACTGTAGGCTTAGGAGCAAAGTGACCACCAACTGGCCCGTCATGAAATTTAGATAGTACCCTGTTGACCTGATTTGAGTCTATGCATCTCAAGAGTACTCCTAAAAAATCCTTTCTAAACAACACCCCATCAACCAAGACATAAGGAAGTGACTGAGCCTAAAATACCTCCTCTTAGTCTTATGAAAGCCCTATGGGCACTCACATGTGAGAAGGAAATGAGTCATGTCTTGTGCCTAGTCTTTTATGACTGCAGGTTCCTCTATTACAGCTTCATCATGGAGTAGAAAAATGCCCTCCTTTTGTTGTTTAAGGTCTGTAGCGAGGTGTTCACACAACTCTCTTCTCCTTACCAACTTGGTGGTTTTAATATACATGTCATATTCCATTACCTTGGTGATCCATCCTGCTCGCTTTTCATTTAGATCACGACTGATCAAGAAATCCTTGACACTAGGATGTGGTACTATGATATGAACCTTGCTTTTTGACAACATATGTCTGAATTTATTTAGGCTTCTTATAACTACAAGTGCTTGCTTTTCAACATATGTGTACCTGATTTCAAAACCTTCTAGACTTTGGCTAAAGAATGCAAGAGGCTATTCAAGGCTTTCATCATTTACTTGAGTGAGCATGGTGGAGATTACCTCTTCATTCCCGAAGGTGTAAAGGTTGAAATCTTTGGAGAAGTCAGGACTGATCAAGGTGGGAGCCTAGGTAATAGCTTGCTTAATCCCTTCAAAACTATATTTTCTTTGTGTTTTCCATGCAAACTTCTCATCCTTCTTCAGCATAGAAGTTAGTGGCTTGACTATCTCAAAAAAATTAGGGATAAATCTCCCAATAAAATTTATTCTGCCAAAGAAGCTTTGTAGACCCTTCTTGTGCTTAGGTAAGGACATCACTAGGATGACGCATACTCTTTCTAGATCAATGGTCAAGCCCCCTTTTGAAATAACATGACCAAGGAGTTTACCTTCATGGACAACAAACACACACTTCTTTGGGTTGAGAGAGATACCAAACTCTCTACACCTCTCAAAGATTTGCCTCAGGCGTTTCAGATATTGGCTTGCATCCTTAGAGAAAACTATCACGTCGTCAAAGTAGACCAATACAATATTATTTATCAGGCCTTGGAAAGCCATGTCCATGGCTTGTTGAAAAGGTGGCTCCAACATTTGACAGTCTGAACAACATCTTTTTATAAGCAAAAGTTCCCCACTTGGTAGTGAAGGTTGTCTTGTACTCATCACAGTCCTAGACTAGAATTTGATTGTACCTTGAGTACCCATCTAAGAGGGAGAAACATTCACTGCCTGTCACCATTTAGAGGATCTGCTCCATACTTGGGAAGGGATAGTGGTCATTTAATGAGACTCTATTGAGGTATCTAAAATTGATACATAGTTTGATCTCCCCATTCTTCTTCCTAGTAGGGACTAGATTAGACAACCAAGAAGAGTGTTTGATAGGAAAAATGATTCTGGACTCAATCAGCTTGGTGAGTTCCTTCCGCATGAGAGGCTCAATATTCGGATTGATAGGCCTTTGTTTTTATTTGATGGGTTTGGCACCTTCCTCAAGTTCAATGGTGTGTTGGGCCAAGCTTGGGTCAGAACCCTTCAGGTCGTTGTACTCCCAAACAAAAATATCGGCAAACTCTTGGCATAACAAAAGGAAAGAATGCCTTTCCTCATTTGTACATACCTTCCCAAGTGCAAGCAACCTGTCCTTGAATATTTCAACTTTTTCATAATTTTATTTCTTGGTCATGATACTTGCTTTATCATTTTTTAGTTGGTCATCCTCATTGAAGATGATTTCAAGAGTGACCAATCCTTTGGGAAGTTTGTTGTTCTTCAGCTAAACAATCTAGGCACCATACTGCTGCTATAGCTTGGACTGATTCCTAAAAGCAAACTCAGCCTCTTCTTGCAAGAAGAGTGCTATCTACTGATCACTATTAAAGACTTGCCAATTGGTGACATTATTAGGTATGGAGGGTATTATTATCACTTTTAAATGGCACGGACTGCTGTCCTAACCTATTTCCTTGGGAATGTCAAACTAAGCACCAACTGCTACTAGTTTGTCTACTTGCTTATTCTATTCTCTTGGAATGAAAATAATGTTGAAAGCCAAAAAACTCTCCACTAGGTCCCACACCTTGTGCTTGTAAGACTTAAGCAAGGAATTTTTGGTTAAGTTTCACCCTCTCACCTAGTTTACAATTAACTCACTGTCTCCAAAACCCTGTAATTATTTTATTTCCCTTTTCCTTGCCCACTCTAAACCATGGATGAGAGACTCATATTCTATAACATTGCAAGTGCAGGAAAATTAGAACCTAAAAGTTGAGAAGTATCTCTGCTTTGAGGGTGAAATTAACACTACTCCACCACCAGCTCTCAATTTGCTTCTTGAGCCATCGAAGAAGAGTTACCATAGACCAAAGCTCTCTTGGTTTGCCTTCATCAAATGTGGCATGAAAGTACCTTCTTCATGCATGAAATAAACTCCAAGACCTACCTCTTTGATGAACTTATATGGGTCATGTTCAAAATTGTCACTTCCCCATTCATCTAAGAGTAGGTCAGCAACTCCTTCCAGAGAAGAGGGTGGAGATTGGTCTATTTGGAATTATTCTTCGTCAATGATGGCATAGCTGACGTTTGCTGCCTTGAGTGAGTATGGATCTAGATGATCTCTGTGGATGGGCTCTGACTCAATCTTCACTTTAGTTCCATATTTGGTTCTAAAAACCATGAAAGACTAGTTTGCTGCTAAGTACCCACCTATTTTAAATGTGAAATCCTTGGATAAGTAGAGAGCAAAGTAGGGAGGAACATCCACCACTACCACATCATGGGGAACATAGAAGGTTAGACATGCATGCAATGTTAGATTCAAGCCTCTTACTACTCCCAATGTTTTGGCTAGTGATCCATCTAACTGTAGGACTCCCTTAGTCATTTCCTCATATTTGAGTCCTAGCTTGTCAACTATGCATTTGGACATTACTGAGGTGCTTGCCCCACTGTCAATAATGTAATTGTGAACCAAGAAATCTCTAATGACTAAGGATAGATAGAAAGGAGGAACCTTTTCATCCTTCTTTGATTGACCTACCATGGAAGGGTGCCCATTCATAATCAACAAATTATCTACCTTTATTGGGATAGCTTATTCATTTAGCCCATGCAATTCCTTCTGGAGTATACCCTTTTGCCCTGAAATTGCTTCTTCATCTGGTCCACCACATTGATCTAAGGGTTGTTCCCTTTTGAATTTCCTTTGGGGTCATTTATAGCCTGAGGTGCAAGCTGAGGAGTTGAGGGTGCAACCAGCGACTTGTAATTTGGGAACTTCTGGTTCACTTGTGATGGAAAAGATGCTACAAATGATTGAGTAGTTTCTTATGCCTCCTCCATAGCTCTCTTTTTAGACCTAGTATTGGCTGCAACACAGTCACCCTGGTTATTCAGATTCCCCACATAGTTGATTGCATAGAATTCTCCTTGTAGGTGGTTCATGAGAGTGGAATCAGATTGAGCCTACGTGTTGTCCATCCTAGGTTGCATTGAAGCATCAAAACTTAGGAATTGGACTATTTGATTGTTTTACATATTCACATATTGATTTGGCAACTCATTAGTATACGCAACCTATTCTTGACTATACCCTAGGGGTGGGCAATTAGGTTGTTCCTGTACCAAGTTATTTAGAGTGGGAACAAGAGCTTTGGATGACAAAGGGGCACCTGGATTATAACCTTGATATGGTTTGGCTTGGGTAATCTGACCCTGTCCTTGGTTATAATTTTAGTAAGGTGGTCTATTCATTTGTTTGAACTGCTGGTATCCTTGATTCGGCTGATAGCTTTGAGCTTGTTGCCTTTTAAGAGCCAATAATTCATTGGTTACGCTTTGTAACAAGCTATTAAATTCATGGAGGTCATTTGGTGAGGTAGAAGTTGACTTTTCTACACCAGGTAGAAGAGCTAAGGTGGGTGCAACAGTCTAAACTAGGGGTGGTAATTTGGGAAAGAGCAGCATATGAGGTTTAGGGGCTATCTTTCCTGCTTGTACCAGACAATTTTTAGCAGCTATAGCTATTTCATCGGTAGCTGGTAACACTTGTCCTCCCATGGACTATATCATGATAGTAATATCGCTATTCAAAGCTTTTAAGTAATAAAGGAAAGCATAGCTTGGGATCGGCCTCACTAAAATAGGGATTCTATCCCAAGTCTTTTTAAACCTAGTATCAAAATCTTGTATAAACTCATGAGGAGCTCTTTCATGGTGGTCAATTGCTCAGCAAGAGAGAGATGGTCACTCCTCTCCCTGAATCTATTGTCAAGAGGCTACCTAATTCATTCCATGAGCCAATCAAATTCATAGGCAAGGTCCCATACCACTCCAAAACTTTACCCTTAAAAGACAACGCCAGTAACTAGATGGCTATGTTCTCTTTAATGACATTATGAATGTTACAGAGGTTGGCTATATTTTTGATATGCTCAATAGAGGTAATAGGCCCCTCTCCATTAAAAGGAGGAACACTCTTAAAGGCTGTCCTTGGGGTTGGGTCATAATACAAAAGGTTTAAAGGACTTTGACCATGGAAGGCTACAAAAGGTAAATCCATGGCGATGATAGGGTTCAATCGGGGCCTTCTCATGTAGGTATATTTTATGGTAGGTATGGGAAATTGATTCACTATATAGGTATGAGTCCTTGCAAACCTTAGCCAATTTATTGAGTTTAAGGGCAGCTCAACAAATTTGAAAGGGACACCCTTGGTAGAAGATCTTGTGGTGACCTTAGGCATGGGATGTCAGGATGATCTCTAACCAGAGACTGAGTTCTTGAAAATGGAGTCGCCAGATGCTAGGTTAGTTGTTCACTTTTACAGTAACATGAATAACACCAATCCTGAAACTTCTCTGAGCATCAAAAATGATCCCACCGGGCATGCCAAAAACTGTTGATGCTATGGATTACACCCTTAGAGAGAAGGCTCATCTTATCTCTTCCATGCGACACAATGGAGACATTCTTCCTACTGTGGGCTTGGCAAATTTGAGGAATGAATCTCTAGATATGGGCTAGCTCCCCATGATGCATCTTTGATGGTCCTTAACTACTACTGTTAATAATGGGGGGGAGAAGAGAGAAGGATGTAAAAAAATAGAACCTATCTAAAATGGTGATGCACTAAATGATTCAACCTAATTAGTTTATATCAACACTTTAAAGCAAAAGGGAAAACAAACACTTCATCTGAATAAAAGACCAGATTGTATGGGTGCTTTAACAAGGGGCTTGATGGAGATACAAAGAAAAAGAACTTATCATAGGTGCTGTAGAAGTACACTATTAGATAACTGCTCTTCTGTCTCTATGCTCCAACTTGGGCACTTCATGTTAACCTACAAAAATGGTCTTGGATATACTAGATATGTTGGTGTCAACCTATGAAAGCATCAAGATGAAATGACTAAACACAAAGTTGATACACAAACATATTCAAAAGTATAACCAGTCAGATAGAGGTAAAACACATTCTTTTGATTCAAAGGTAAAATTGGTAGGGCTTCGCCATACACAAGTGAGAGATCCCATTTCAAGCTGAGGGGTTACAATATATAGCATTGAGAGAAAGACTATTTGTCCTTCAAAAAACAAGTGACCCATACTTTATTAAACACCTAGGAAAGAGGAATCCACTCATGTTGCTGTCATCCTTCCATAAATGGCCTGAAAGAACCATGTTGTAAATGTTGTAGGTATTGACTTTGCTGCTCAAACCATATTAAATGTTCCTGCTAAAGCATGGGTCACTTTGTTTTTGAATGATAAGGCCACCTCTCTATGAAGCTTAAGAAACTGTCTACTCATTAACACTTAAACAAAGAAAAATGGGTCACTCTATTGAATGCTTGCGCTCCCTTTGATGACCACTTGGTGGGGACTATTTCTTCTACAACAATAACTTCTCCTGTTGACACCTTCTGTGCCACCTGGACTATTCTAATCATTCATGCGCTGGTTTATATGTGTGTGGCCACACTTTCACTATTCTCTCTCTCTTTCCTTGCTACTTCTTGTCTTTTCCTAGCAACTCAGCTCTCAGGGCTATTGTTTGTCTCCCTTTTTTGGGTTCCTTTCTCAGTGGGTCACTAAGTTTCCTTTTGGCCTTATGCCTTTGAATTCCTTTAGGCTTATGCTTATGAGTTCTTTCAGGAAAAATCCTTGAAAAAAATCTTCTGGTTGCTTGTCTCAAAGAACTTGTTCTTTGGCTTCTCTTCAATGGCTGATGCATCCCATCAAAATTGATGTTTGTGGGCCTGCCACCATTTGAAAACCAACAGCTATTTCACTATCTTGAATTTGATGTTTGTGGGCACATCACTAGATGTTTGAACCTCCAATGGCTAGTTCACCATGCTAAAGTTGATGTTCTTGGGCCTGTCATCATCTTTAGTAACTCTTTTGGCTTTTTGCAAAATGAACCCTCCCAAAGGGAAGGTGACCTTTCAGAAAAGAGGAGAGGGTCCTTTTTTGGCATTCAAGAGCCCTCCACAAGGGTACCTGCCTTTCAGGTTCCTTTCTCAAGTTCCCTTGTCTTCCAAATTCCTTCAGACAAAATGTCTGAAGGAATTCTTTCAAACATTTTGCCCGAAGGAAATGTGCCTTTAATATCTCGACTTTCTCTTTGTAAATTTCTTCAAACAAAAGTCTAAAGGAAATCCTTCAGGCATTTTGTCTGAAGGAATTTACCTTTGGTTTGTCCATGGATTTTCTTCAAACAAAAATTTGAAGAAATCCTTTGTCTTCTACATGGATTTTCTTCGAACAAAAAGTCTAAAGAAATCCTTGGTTTTGCCTTGTCACTTTTTTGAAGGAACTTCCCTTTTGGCTTTCGGCCTTGATCTGTTTCAAATGTGTTCTCTGCCCTTCGTAAGGGTACTTTGGGTCTAAATTTTCCCTTCAGAGCTTTGTGAATGGTCCCATTTGTCACTTGCCTACCCTCCGCAAGGGTACTTGACCTTCAGAGCTTTGTGTAAGACTTGCATCTCTTTGAAATTGTCCCATTCCTTTGCCAAAAAAGGCTTGTCCAAGGTAATTGCTCAAATCAAAATAAGCCCTAGATCAACATGAAAACCTACAGGAATCAGATCACTCAGCTCTTTATAAGAACATGCCTATTATAAAGGGAACAAACATAATTGCAGTAAGGTGAAGACATCAGAGACAGACTACTTAGGACAATAGGGAAAGAGAAGGGAGACCGATTTTTGGCCTGCAAGAGCAAAATTTGGTCAACAATAACAATAAAAGCAATGTTATTGTCAATGGTATTTGGTGCCTAGTGGCATTCAATACTTATTCAACTTAGTGTTCATTATACTTGATGTTCATAACATTATCTTGAATAATAAATTAAACATTACAAATTATATATGTTTCAAAATATATAGTTTCAATCCTCAATCTAGATAGTTACTATTATTTTTGTAAAGTACTTAGAGTTAATGAATCTTAAACCAAAAAATAGTTGACAAGAATGTTAGGACCCCTTCATCCTAACTTTTGTGTTTTATTTCAGGTGTTATTAATAAAAGTTTGAATGCATATGCTTTATAAGTCATCCCATTAACAAATGATAAATATTTCACGTATATGAGAAGTAGTAATTTTCTTGAATATACTAGTTTAAATAAAGAGCATGTGCAAGAGGAAATGGTATTCATTGAATATTTTGTATTGAGCATTTCTCAAATGAAGTTTCCCATCGATGAGACTCCCTATAGTTTTTAATATCGTTATATAACTTTAATACAATATTACTCTTTGTTTTAATTGCATAATATATTGTCTATCTTTTTGTTGATGGATTAAACTATTTGCAAAAAAGATCATATCATATGGTATTAGAGATATTTCTAAGGCTATGTTCCATAACAACTTTAGTAGTTTAGGATGTTTTGAAACTACCTAGTGTATGCTCTCACCTCACCCAATTGGGATCTCATTGATAAAAAAGTGGTAACAAAAATGTCAACAACAAGATTTTTGTCCTAAATATGCTAAATATTTTCCTCTTCAAGTAGTTCATTTTTTTTTATGTTAGGTTAGAAACCTTATTCCAAAGGTTTTCAAATATCCTTAAAAGAGCTATCTTTTTTGGCTAAACACACATGACCCTTGTTTTAAGTGAGGTGGGATTTGACCCGGATCATCATAGGCCCTTAGACAATGTTTGTATATATCATTAAGCTTCCATGTACACTCAATTATAAAGAAGACCCCATAGTATTTTTTTCAAAACCTAGTCGTAGATAGCCTTTAGTCATTTGTAGTCTATGGTGCATAATAAAAAAATAGCCCAGAGAAATTACTCACACCATGCCTTAGAGATGAGACAGTGGGATATAAGATAGTTCAATCCTCCATAATTAGAGCTATCAAATATTGGGTTGTCATTATTTACAAATGGTATAAGTATAATCATGAGCTCACAAACTAGACACACCTTATAGTAACCTTCACTATGATAACCCTAAAATTATTAGAGTTGGAGGATACCACCACCACCTAATTATCTTACACATGAAAGTGGTAGAGGACAACATAGTTGAAAAATATAATCCTTTAGAAAATAGTTACAATAGAAGATATAAGGGTCATCATATTTAAAAATAGTTATCTTGGAAATGTGTAGATACAAGCATTCTAAGTAATAATTAACCTATTGGTATACAATTAGTAGAAAAAGTTTGGATTTTTTTTTCATATTTGGGGTGCCTATACCATTGCGAATGTCTCATCAAGCTGATCATTTTAATATATAACTCTGGTCAACCTTTAGGTAGACTCTATGACTCCCGATATGATGGTAATAACTTGAATAAATGAAATAGAGAAAATTCTAGCAGAGATATAGGGCATGAACATTGAAATCCTAGCCCAAATAACTGACCTCAACACCTAATAGTCACAAATGATGGACACTATCACAAACCTAACTAAGCACAATTCATGGATTGGTCCGAACAATAGTTCTAAACATAACTTCAATTTAAGGAGAATGCCATATGGCCCTTGATTATATATTTTTAAATTTGATGATAAACATTCCATGAGTTAGTTGTATAAAGGAGAGTAGTAGTTTAAACTGCAAAATACCCCATACAAAGAAATGGTACCCATAAAATATTTCAACTTGGAGAAGGAATCCATTCACCAGTCCCACTGATATCAATAATCTAATGGAAAGTCATCATGGAAAAAAAATTCCATAATTCTAGTGGTTCAATTTAGCCTAAGTGCATATGAGGGTTTCACAAGAGCATTAACTAGATTATGATAGATTAGTTCAGTTCATGAATATTAGATGGAGTTTGAAAATCTAGCCAATAGAATGAAAGGGTTGATAGATGAATTATTCAAAAATTGTTTCATAAGTGACTTAAAATAAGATATTAGATCTGAGGTCAAAATTTTCAAACCACAAGATTTATGATGTTATCATGAATTTTTACACTTTGAAATAACACTCCCAGTTGTGTTTGTAATATGTGATTGGAGGTAAATATAAGGTAGGGGAAATTAATTTCTATAGATTAAGGATCTTGAATCTATAGTCCAATGGACATGGCCTGAAAAAATCATTTAGAGCATCATACTTAGAGAAATCCACATGGAAATTGTGCATGGAGAAAATTCAAGAACTGATGTTCATGGAATAAGAACCAAAATTGAACACTTTATGACAAGAAATAAGTCAAGTTTAAAAAAAGATCACAAAATCATTAATTAATGCTATCAAATATAGGTTCATGTGAATCTGAAAAAATAAAATCAACACTAGCATCTATGGCATTTGGCACTTATTTGTATTTGGAACTTGGTGGCATTCAACACTTATCAATTTATGCTTATTTAACTTAACATTAATTATACTTGATGCTCATGGAATTCAGAATTCAAATAACATTTATCACTCATTCAATCTGGCATTTAAATAACATTTAACACTCAATAAATTTGATGTTTATTGCATTTAACATTTATTTGGACTCAATGCTTATTTCATCCAATACTTGTTTGACCTGATTTGACACTTATTTCATCTCATGCTCATTTGATCTGATTAAGCACTTGTTTGGTTTAGGCTCTAAAATAATTAATTGAAAAAGTAATTTTAAGCATCATGATGAAGTTTGGCATTAATTTGGTCCAATGTAATGGTGGAATTAAAGGTAAAATCAAACATCTAGAAGTTCGTGTTTGCGAGTCTAAATTGAAGCCAAATGGATAAAATTATAAAACTAACATAAATGTCATAAATTTAGCGCTAAATAAATTTAATATCAAATTGGTCCCATCCACCATTATATGTTGTTTCAAAAGAGCTATTTGTCATAGAATAGTTCATTGTCCTCAAGCACCTCAGGATGCAATGTTTGTGAAGGAGCACATTGACATTTGAAATAAGTCAAGGTAGCAAAAGGTTCTTTATCCAAATTAAACACCAAATTACTTCGTAATATTAAATCATATTTATATGTTCCAGATTAATTGATTTTTTTTACTAAAGTCATTTTATATATATTTCATGTGTAAAATATCCATAGGTGCAAAACTACCAGAAGTGAAATAATCAATTACTATGAAGTGAGTAATAATGTGGGTTTGAAGTGAATTTTTAAAATAAATTTAATTAAATCATTTGAAATTATTATTAATTTTAAAATAAAAAGTCATACAAGTTACTATATGCAAAAGCCACAAAAGCAATTTTATTGCTATTATGTAATAAAGTGTCTAGAATAAAAATAAAATATAAAAATGGGCAAACTCAAGTTAAGAATGGATTAGGCGTATGTTGGGTTAGGTGGGAGGTAGTTTATCAACTACCCGGATTGAGAAAAGTGTATAAAAGGTCAAGTTTTCAAGGGGATAGGGTTTTGATTTTATTTTCTCCCAACCCTAGGAGAGGGTTGTTGCAACTTTGTGTATTGTTGGTTATTTTCAAGGTCTCTATGAATACAATATAAGTAATGGTGTGATAAAAACTTATGTCGATTGAGTTTTTATGTTCTTATTTTTTAATTACGAATTTATATTCATACACAAGATCCATAAAAATTATGTGTTTTCTTTATTGTGTGTTAAAATATGAAGTTCACAATTTTTATAATGTGAACTTCAGTGAATGGGATTTGAACCAATCACACACATTAAGATTTAAAAGAGAATTTTGTTCCATAGGTAATTATTCTTGCTCTCATCATACTCGATGCTCTTTATTTTCATTTACATGTTGGGAAAATATTTTAACTCGTCTCATTTAAATCCAGGTTATCTAAGTAATTTTTTGCATTTATTTTGTTTGGTTTTCCCATTCTCATTTCCATATCTTCTCATTCTTTATTCATTTCCATATTTCTCTATTTTCCCCCTTTTGCTTCAGTTTTGTACTTTTTGGTTAAAGTACTAAAAAACCTATTAAAAACCCAACATATGAGGGAGCCTCCACTCTCAAACGTAAAGCAAAAACATCTATCACACGGTGATTTCTCCAATGTTGTAAGATTTATGTTGCTTCTCATTGGGAAAGTAAATGAGATAAAATAATAATAATAATATAAAATCTTACCAATATTTTTTAGTGAATATGATGGGGATCAAAGTGCCTTGTGCATTCATTTTTTGGAAATTTCAGAGAACTTCCCCTAGAATGGAGTTTGGTGACTCTATTAAAACAAGGTACCTAGTGCTTTCATCTTTGTGATTGAAGAAATGATATTGGTTTAGCCCAACCCCATTGTTCCCCCAATTTCATGGATAAATTACTATGGGCCTTTGGATTTGGCCCAATATACTAATTTTCCTCTAGGTTCGAGGAATAACTTTATAAAGATTTCTAGAGAAGACTCTCAAGGTGTGAATGATCACATTTAGGATTTCTTGTGGTATTTAGATTATGGGTGTTGCTGAAGAAGATGCCTCTATGAGGTATTTTGTTGATAGCCTCATAATATATGTTTTTGATTGGTTCTAAGACTTGAAATATGAATGCATTATGGATTGGAATGCCATGAAAATAAGTTTCTAGATAGATACAAACCAATCACAAAAGTATGTGCATTGTTATCCATGTTTTTCTAAATCCAAATGAAAGAAGAAAATAGCATGAGATAATTTATTGCATGCATTACAAACAACAACATGAATGATATGTTCTTGGGTGGTCTCAAGGATAACATACAACTTTATGTTCACATGTTTAATATAATATGTGTGTTATAATCCATGGTTTTCACATGTCAAGCATAATAATGGGATTCAGAAGGGTTTTCACTACTAAAAAGAGCACATTATTTCAACACAATCATTACCACATCCTACCAAATTGACTTCTCAATAGATTGAATAGAAAAGAGCAAAAGGTTTTATGTTTCAATTGGGATATAAAATGGGGAAAAGGACTAAATGTGTCGAGAAGAAATTATTCTACATTGAAAGGGCCAAAGAGGAAGAAGAAGAAGATGAAGCATTAGGCAAAGAAGAAGAGGTGCCAAAAATAGAATCAGAAGAGTTTCTAGCAAATATCTCATGCCCTGCACTTTCTGCTACTAGCACTTCACAAACCCTTAAGGCCATGGGTTTCCTCAAAGTATAAGGTGACTATTTTTATTGACTCATGGAATACTCATAATTTTATCAACAATAAGTTGGCAGCACATCTAATTTATTTATTTACCCAGTGCCAGAAAATTAGGTCATGATTATCGATTAGAGCATAGTAAATTATTTGTTAAGACCCTTTGACCTAACAATAATTTGTACTTTCTTTCCTTAATAAAAGGCTATGGATGCATATGCTTTATAAGACATCTCTTTAGCCCATTGTAATAATCCCACATTCATGTGGATTTATAGTTAGCTAGTGTTGAATTAGTATAAACAAGAGTATAGACTAGTGAGAAATCATCCACAAATTATATTAAATTGAGCTTGCTCAAAGGAGGATGCCCCATTAAAGAGGCCAACAATAATTGTAATACAATTATGCTTCATTTTTAACATAACCAATCAATTTCTATCTATTTTTTGATTGAAATTTCACATATTTGCAGTCTAGTTCTAATCTATTTTAAGATGGATCTTATCATTTGATATCATATCACTTTTTAGGGCCCTTTTTTTGGTAACTTCAATAAGTTAGGGTTGTTTACTTCTATCCACAATATTCTCCCACCTCACCTTTATGGGATCTTGGTGATCAACAAGTAGAAACAAAGTGGTGGCACTAATCTTTCACCCTTGAATGCCATCATTACGAGCTGAGTTTTACTACCAATCATCACTATGAGTTGAGTTTTAAAAGTTGTACATGTGCCAAGATCTAAAGGTTTTTTGGAAAAATATTGTCATCGCTACAAAATGCATTTAAAAACCCATTTGTTTGCATTGACATTTTTTCTATTTATACCCCCCAAACCATCATGTATATGTCATTTACTCCTACTACAATGTTTTTAATAGGTATTTATGTCATTGGTGGTGTCCTACATATTAAATGTCAAGCTCCAATAAGGAATTTCATTTGCAATTTGAACAATCTCATTTTTTTTGTCTAAGCTTAAAATTATGATCCAGTTTTGTCCATACTTCCAACCGGTTGCATTATAACTATTTTGTTATAAACTACAAATTCTGACCTAGTTTTGGCCATATTTCTAATTGATCACATTATATTTATTTATTATACACTCTAAATTTTGATATGGTTTTGGCCATACTACCAACCAATTGCATTGTAATTGTTTATTATATTTCGATCTGATTTTGTCCATATTTCCAATTGATCGCATTGTAATTGTTTAGTATATTATGATCTAGTTTTGACCATATTGTCAACCGCTCCCATTATAACTATAACTATTATAATATATATATATATATATATATATATATATATATATATATATATATATATATATATATATATATATATATATAGACATATATATATATATATATATATATACATACATATATATATATATATACATATATACATATATATATATATACATATATATATACATATATATATACATATATATATATATGTATGTATATATATATATATATATATATATATATATATATATATATATATATACATATATATATATATATATATAATGCTCATTTAGTTATTTTGAATTGTGAGTTATGAGTTATGAGTAGCATTTTATGTTGTTAAATTGTGACTTATAGAGTTATGAGGTTCTTAACATTTGGTATCATAGCACTTTATAGGGCCTTTTTTAATTCCAATAGATTCAATAAGTTAGGGATATTTAATTTGTCCACTATTTTAATTTTTAATTTCAAATATTTTACATGTTGGTATAAGCTGCTAAAAAAAAAAGTAAAGAAATTTTTAGTCTAACTTGTAGGCGACAGGGCCAATCTGTTGGAGAATTTTATATGTCCTAGAGAATTTAGGAGTTAGTTTTTGGTAGCATTTTAGTTTTAGATAGGATTGTTTATAAGGTTGTATGTTAAAGAAAACCATATCTCTAGGTTGAAAGGATCATTTAGAGTAGTGTTGGTCTGCATGTTTCTTCATGTGATTTTGTGTCAGGGAAAGATTATCCTTGAGGAGATGAATGATATTGTCACATGTGTTGAGATTAGTATCCACAACCTACACTTGAGAATTTTCTGATATATATTAGAGAAGGGATGACATACTTTGACCATAGATAGCTTCATACAGGGTGAACTTGGTGGCTTGTGGTAAGAGGTGTTGTACCACCTTTCAACAAGTGGTAACCATTTTTCTCATTTTTGTTGTTACTCCATGGCAAGTGAAGAATTTTTCTTGGCACTCATATGCTGAATACACCATTCTAATTTTCTCACTACAATGATCATTTTAAGGGTTATTTTAAATTTTCCAAAAAAAAAATCCAAAATTTCCTATATAAAAAATTATTTTTAGCTACAATCTGAAAGAATTTTTTTCACAAATTTTTTTAATGAGTCTGGTTCAAATCTATATAAACTAAACACACAAATAATAAAGTTGAACATATAAAATATAACAATAATAATCCTTCTTTCTTTTTATTCCTTAAGCATTACATAGTTTATATAGGAAATATGTTTCCTATACTCAGGATAGTGAGATCCATACAATCTCTCACACACTAACAAACAAACTATTAACAATACGTGATATATTTTTATAATAACAATATATCAACCTAACTAATAATAACCAACTACTAACTTACTATGTTAATATCACCTAATAAATAGTAATTTATCCAAAGACATAAATTTAAGCACTAACGTTAGGCTATTCCTAACATTCCCCCCTAGTGTGAACATGGTGGAAAAACATTCACTCTCAGTTGCAATATGCTCACCCCTGTGGTATGCCCAACTAGTTGGCTCATGACCTTGATCCAAAAAAAGTCTCACTCCTTTCATGGTTTTAAACAGGTTTACCACAAACCTTGACACGAATAGGAAACTCATCATCTATCCACCTCTGATGGTTTTATGTATCTACCACAAATATTTTCAAGATCTATGAACTTTCTTACATAGGTGTTTTTTGTCCTTTCATTATGTTTTTACAAAATGCTCATGCAAGAACTCAATTATTACATATGTGAACAAGAATGTACTTCTATTTTTATTTTAAATCACACCACATAAAATGTTGAAAAAATAAAACGTAAAAAATAGGGACTGAATCCTCATCACCTCCTGTAGCCACTATATGTGATTATTGCCAATCTTTCACAATATAGATAGTCACCACTCCTACTGACAGTCATCCTCAACATAATAATTTATGATGGGTGTCATTGTTACCCCTTCATTTAACCAATCTATCTTGGTGTCATTTCTTACCAGGTCTAGTGTCAAAGGTTGTCTGCAACAAGGTATTTATTGGGTTTAGTTAACAGTGTTGGTTGGGGGTATTTGGTGTTGATCTATCCTGAGTTTCTACTTCCTAATGTCTTAACTAAATGCTTGAAATACACACACTTGCTCAAAATATAAACACACTAAATACGTTGAAATCAATCACATAATGCTGTTGAAAAGTAAACACACTAAAATCAAATACCAAACTCACACTCTAAACTAAGTTATAGAATAAAGTTACTGAAATTAAAGAAATGATAAATGTTTGTTCATATCTTAAAGCACAAACACATTAACAATCTATTATGACATGTAGGTTATTAATCTAATCACACAAAGCATTTATATTAATTCTAATTATAAACAAATAAGAAATAAATTATAAATACCAAAACTAACGTCCTATCTCCTTAGGGAGTGGGCCCTTGCTCACCCTTGGATTTAGGGTTAAATCAACTCAATCATTAGAAAAATTTATTAATACATAGAATGCAAAAGTATTTTTATACAAAATCTTCTTGTATTCAAAATAATAATTCTTACAAAATTTCTCTTCTTTTAGATCGAGCATGGATCTGCCTTTTATTGGACACAAAATAAACTGACTATCCTAAAAACTTGACAACAACTCAACTGACTAAATAAGAAGATATTAAGAGAGATTGGTTTTTTATGGCTAAAATAGAGAAGAGCATTGCAAGAAGATCCACATGCGATTGGGAAGATCCTCGTGGGATTTTCAACTACTACTTCTAATCATATCTGATCACCAAATATTATATACAATATATCCATATCATCTTATCTAGAATTTCAAACTATATCAAGTAACTTCCATAAATGGAAAGCTATACATAAATAAAAATCTATATATAGACATATATAAAAATAGAAACTATTTAGAGGAGTCCTATATCATTATGGAATAGTTGAAAGAACTTCTGGAATGCCTTGGAACATGTTATGGATGAGTCCATAGAGAGATGTAAGAGTCCAAAACATGACTATCATAATTCATAACTTGATTGCCATAATCTGTAGCATGACTATTGTAATCCGTAGCTATCTATCAAGGTCCATAAAACACCTAGCAGAGTCCAGAGCTATGCTCAAATGATCAGTTTGTGGTCATGGCACTTCCTTGTCTTCATGATATCATAGCAAAACTCTTATTTGGATGCTATCATATGTGTACATATCAAAATATGAAAGAATAAACATGTAAATAATTATAACATTATGTAAATAATGCTAACTTAGACTCACATGAGCTTATGGAGATAAAAACATTCATTTTCTACCTTATGCTAGTTATAAACCCTAAGACTACATGCAATGCTCAACTCAAATAGCATATTTATGGATGTGAAGGATGATATATCATGGCTATAATGAGTCATAGTGTGGACTCATCATTTCCCTCACACCTTACCTTTTGCAAATCTCATTGCAAACTAACTTATCCTATATTTATAAGTGCGAATTCTCTATTCTAGTTTGAGATTTCAATCATATATGGAGTACACATATTGTAATATTCTCTCATGAGGATAAGTAAACCCCATATCCCTATTAATAAAATGAAGCTAAAGAGAAAATGGTTCCTTAGACTGTGGCCCTATATTCTACTATGGGGACAGAGGAAAAATCAATAGAGGTGGTCTGAATCTGATCTCAATTCACAATTTTTCCCCTCCTTAGAGTACATCACTAATTATCAAAGTGTGGCCTCAAATCTTCTAAGGGTCCATTTGATAGTGGTAGGAGAAAGAACTTCTTTTCATTTTAAAGGGACTGTCAACAAATTCCAACATTGACTACATGCAGTCACTACTTGGTCAAAGAAATGTTAGACAAACAATTCAAAATTGATAATGCCATCCTATAGAGCATGAAGATAGTAATCACTGATTTCAGACCATTGAAATATATTTTTTATATTTTTTCAATATTTATTGTGTATTACTAAACTGGGGTCTGATGCATATACCAACTTCTTTTGTAGTACTTACATGGTCATTATATCTATCCTTCCATGTTATTTGATTCTTGTAGGTAGAGAGGAGGGATATCAATTGTAACTCTCCAACAAATAGATGGACCAATAAATTATTAGTGTTCCCCATAATAATGTCACATATATAAAATTCACATAATAAATCCTACCTATTAGGAGTACTTTTCTGATAGACTATCAATAATTCTTCACTTGTATTAATCTCTTGTGGCAATCCACAAGAGATTTGGAGTAACTACCTTCTAAAAAATTGCTCATACAAGAATAAACTATATGAAAGGGATGGACTCCTATAAGCTAACATCTTTTCACCAAGCTAATAGTTGAACTATATGATTTGTCTAGCTTGTTCTTCCTACTGATGTGCTTGTGTCAAGTCTTATTGCAATTTTTGTTTCTCCTTATCAAGAAGTTTTTTATTCTTCTTTAATTCTCCAAGCTTAGAACAAATTTGTTCCCAGTGACTTCTGACATCAGGGTAGGACATAATGGTTTAGCAACCTTGTTCTACCATGGGTTTGGCAAGCACATTATAAGAGCTAGAGGCTATTTTAGCTTTAAATGTGGTATTCTCTTGTTCATATTTAAGAAGATTTCGTATCAAAGATATATTATCTTCTTCAAGTGTCTTGGTGTAACTCCAAAGATTAATAATATCATTCTCAGATTCATCTAACTTCTCAAAAGAATGTGTTTAAATGTTTTCTATTTTTTTCAATAAAAGAGAGATAACAAAATCCTTACACTGGGCAGAAGATAATAGCTCAACAATGTCTTCTATATTTTGTTTGACTGTGGCTTCTAAATAAGATAATGTTGAGGTATGTTGAAATTCTACATCATCTATCTCTTTGGATGGTTGAGCTTCTTCATCAAACATGGGAGCTTTACCTTTATCAATGGATATCTGTGTTAAGGTAAAAAGAATAGTCTCTACAAAATCATCTTGTGGAAAAGGAGTTTCTACTTCCTCTTTGTCTTGTGTTACACTGACAATGGTAGTGGGTTCCTATCATAGGTTGTCAAGAATTTTTGCATCCATTGCTTTGTCATCGTCAACAACCAATATCAACCTTCTTATTCTCTTTTTAGTGAAAGGAAGCATTTTTACATGTGAAGCCTCTTGGGGTGTAGGATGTGAAACATGGTCTATAGTAGGTTCATCTTCTATGATCTGAATGGGTTCCTATGTAGAAGTAGGTGGTGAAGATGGCATAGGGTTTCGTATGGAGGACCTAATTCTTAACCTTTTTCTTGGCTCTGATGGTGGAATCACATTGAGGGGACTTGGAGGTCTAGGTACAACAACCCTAACAGTTGGTCTCATACTTTGAACTGACTCAAGAGTAACTACTTTAGATGAAGAGACCCTTGGTGAAGCCATAGAGCTCAAAGCAAAAGGATCTCGTGGTATGTTCTTATCAAGATTTAGGTATTTCCTCTTCTTTCCCTCATGAAAAACAATCCATGCTTCTGTGGCCTGCTCTTGCTAAAGAAAATAATGTTGGATTATCAATTGAATGAGTCCATGATGGTGGATAGAAGATAGGTTATTAGGGTACCTCATAGCCATGACTTATATAGACCCTAACAAAAATGAGGGTAAGTTGATTCGATTTTGGGTTTATTGAAAGCCATACCTAAAATGAATTAGTATTTTCATCATAATACAAATTAAAACACTACATTATCCATCACAAGTGAGATATTTGATACTCCAAAAGGATATAGACCTCCATGGTTTAGAAGAGGAATCTCTATTAATACCTTTGATTCTACCATTGATGTCTTTAACACACACTGGCACTAGTTCTTCCTTGTCATGGAAAATATAGATGAGGACATTGAAGGAAGATCTTCATGCGATCTTGGCCCCTTCGTCTGGGATCCTAGATAATTCACTAATAACCTGGCTCAAGAATGAAATTTTTATGCCTTTGATAGTGGAAAAGTCTATCTTTAAGTGGAGGATAAAATCTATAATAAGGGTTTCATCAAACCCCTAGAATTTCATGAGAAACACGAGCCATCTTGCTACTACAAACACCTATTTCACTTGTTCATCTCCTAAGGGAACTTCTATGAATTTGGGCTCAGATTTTTTATTTTGTCTTATTCTAAAGTTTTTCAACTTTGCACAAAACACAACATTATACATCTCTGTTCAAGAAGAAGAATGAAACTTCATTAAGTTTAAGCAATGGATTGTGACATCAAAGGTATTCTTGTTTGTCTTAATGCTACGGATGAAGCCCACAACTCTTCAAGCATGTTGAGTGATGATAAAAAATCAAGATGATCATGTCATAAAGTAATAATGATTACTTATTATTGCCTTTTTATCCATTTGTAATCATCATGCCGTCATTTCTCTATCAATTGCTTGTCCACATGAGTTGTGATGTGATGACAAAGACACAATCATCATGGAAGTGCTTATGACTTGACAAGATAAAATCCATAGTATGTAGTTAAATTCTAAAAATTAACCTTTGAAAAGATTCCCTGTTGACATGGGTATATCCTTCACATAAAAATATGGAGTCTTTGCCATGGTTTGAGCATATGCTTGAAAACTTAGAAATTTAAAAGATAACCTTTAGTAAAATAATAAACACCATAGCTTTAAAACTCATGATGTTGTCCTTATTTGTCCTTCTTCACCTATTATAACAAAATAAATTACATGGATTAGTTTAAGGAATACTATAGAATAAGACAACATCAATGTTTATTATTTTGGGTATAAGGAGAATCAATCATAAATGATAATTAATCCTAAAATTCTAAACTCAAATTTTTATTTATTTTTTAGTTTTTTGCCCTTGACCAACCATTTACTGGTTTTTTGATCAAGGCTAATTTTGTAGTACATAACCAACAAGCTGGGTTTTTGGTCATGACTGTCAACAATGTCCCCAAGGATTTCCATTGTTGGTTTTTTCTTTTTTTACATTTTTAGAGAAAAGGTGTATCCCCTTCCTTTATTAAGACCATCTTGTCTTCAAAGATCAATTGTCATGGAAGCTTTGACTTCTTCCATGAGGCCAAACTCATTTTGTACTAGTTGGATGAATTATTCTTTACTGGAAGGCTTTTGGTACAGCTTCAACCTATGTTCATTGACTAGGAGTGTCTTTTGATTACCATCTATAGGCAAAAATTGTACTGAACAATTTTCAAAAAATTTCTCTAACTGAAACGGTCTTATACATCTAGTTCTTAACTTACCTTTGAAGTATTAATACTTAGAATCATACAAAAGTGCCCAATCTCCTTCTTTGAACTATCTTTCCTTAATGTGCAAATCATGATATTATTTATTTTGGTACTACATCATCTTTGTTTGCTACAAATATTTTGTTCTCATTTCATCCAACTCATTTAGTTGTAAAATTATCTCTGTGTGTGCTTCATCCAAGTCAATTCCTCCTTCTAGTACAATCTTTAAAGTTTGCATCTCAAATTCAATTGAAATGAGAAGTTTCTTACCAAATACCAATTCATATGGTGAAAAATCAGTAGTGGTCTTCAACATTGTGTTGTATGCCCATTCAACTTATGAAAGTTTGGCTGTCTAATTTTTCCTGTTGTTACTGACTATCTTGGTAAGGATATTCTCTAATTCTCTATTAATAACCTCTACCTATCTATTTGCTTGTGGGTGGTATGGAGAAGACTTTCTATGGTTGACTTGGTGGATTTTTTTGAAATATTGAATCATTTTGGATATGAAATGTGGTCCCTAATCAGATACTATCTATCTAGGTGCTCTAAATCTCTACATGATCTTGGAGTATAATAAATTTGCTACTACCTCTTCTCTTGCAAATAAAAAAGCTTGTATTTCAGCCCATTTGGTCACATAATCTGTACATACAAAAAAATACTCCTTGCCTTGAGAAGGTGGATCTATGGGCCCAACAAAGTCCATGCCCCACTTTTTAAAAGGTTCCAAAACTACTTGAAGATGGAGGGGCATTTTAGAGGATAGTGTAGGTTTACCCATTCTCTGACATAGATCACATTGCCAAATGAACCTCTTTACCTACTTATGAAGAGTTGGAAAGTATTACCCAACTCCAAAGATCTTGTGCACTATCCTTTTGATTGAGTAGTGTCCTCCATCAAGTTCATCATGATAACCATGAATGATGTCATACATTTCATTTTCCTTTACACACCTATGGAAGACATGATTAGGTCCATATTTAAACAATATACCATTAATCTATTTGTAATAAGAACTAACTTTAATCAAACATTTATTTTATTTTATAGTGAACTAAAACAGAAACTTCTCTATAGCCAAAAAGTTTGCTATATCATCAAACCAAGGTGATTGTGCTACACCAACAAATAGTTGCTTATATAGGAAATTGTCTTCTATAGATTCTTCTTCATCTGCATTGTTCAATATAGAAAGAAAATCAACAACTATATTAAACTTTATAGATTTATCAATAATTGTGATATCAAATTTCTGTAACAGTAATAACCATCTTATAATTCTTCCTCCTACCACTGGTTTATTCATCAAATATCTAATGGTTGCATGATCAGTATACACAAATATTTTGTAACTAGTGATATAGTGTCTAAACGTGTTTATGAAATAAATCACAGAAATGAATTCTCTCATTGGTTGTGTAGTTTTTCTCAGTAAGAGTCAAGTTCTTGCTAATGTAATATATGGCATACATTTGCCCAAATTCATCTTTCTATCCCAAAATTTCCCCCATAGCATGATTATATGCATTAGTGTAAATATGGAAGGGCTGTGACCAGTTAGGTCCTCTTAGGACTGGAGAAAAAATTAGTTTTTACTTAATGGTCTCAAAGGCTTGTTTATAATGTGAAATCCAAACCAATTCACTCTCTTTTGTCAGCAAAACAAACATTGGAGCAACAATTTTACTAAAATATTCTATAAACCTTTCGTAATATCCTACATGGCCTACGAAGTTTTGATATCAGTCTGGTTTTGAGGGATAGGTAAGTTTGAAATGATTTCAATTTTATTAGGATAATCTTGGATTCCTTTTACAAAAATATGATGTCCTAAAAATATTTCTTCCTCTACCATGATCAGACATTTTTCATGACTCAAATATAGATGGTGTTCTTCACATCTTTTCTATACTCAGATTATTCAGCCCTTCATCAAAGGATTCTCCATGAACAATAAAATCATCCATATAAATTTCTACACAGTCATTGGTTAAATCTAAAAATATGGCTAAGACTACTTGTTGGAAGGTAGGAGGTGCATTACAGAAACCAAAGGAAAATACCCTATATGAAAATGTCCCCCATAGATAATTGAAGGTTGTTTTATCTTGATCTTTAGGTGCCACTTTTATCTGATTATACCCACTAAAACCATCCAAGAAAAAGAACCTTTTCCCTTCCAAGTTGTCAAGTACTTGGTCAATAAAGGTTAGAGGAAAATAATCTTTCATGGTTGCTTTATTTAGTTCCCTGTAGTCTATACATACTCTCCATTTACCATTTTTATTAGGAACAATAACTAAGGGAGAGCCCCATTGACTGTCATAAATAGGATAAATAAAACCTACTTCTAGCAACTTTTTATCTCAATTTTCATAATGTCTCTTAAGGTAAGATTAATTCTTCTATGAGGTTGCCTTAATAGTTTAATGTTTTCTATGTAGATATGGTGGATGCATACACTTGGATGGATTCCCTTCATGTCTTGATATTTTCAAGTAAAAGCTTTATTATGTTATATAAGTACATCAAAGACTTTTACTTCCTGATCATCTGTCAACCAACTATTTATATTGAGTAACTTCCCTGGTGCTACTATGATTTGCTTAGTGCTTGGATGGGAAGGATATATTTGTTTGAATTCACTCATTAAAGAGTTGAGAGGAAAGGGATGTGGAAATAACATATGGAATGTGATAACATCTTTGAAAAATTTATCTCCTATATAAATCACTCCATCTAGAAGATAATGGACGGCTATCAAAAATGAAATTTGACCTTCATGTACCCATTACATAACACTATGTTGAATGTCTTTATGGTCATACAACATGTTGGAAGAAATGGGAAAGGATGGGTGTTTATAAGGATAGAAAGTGATTTCATTATAGGATCTTTTGTCAAAGTCTGTAGCTGGACTGACAAGGTTCGTAACTAGACTATTAAAATCCATAGCAGTTCCAATACTTCTTGTTAACTCATCCTCTAATTCTTCCACATGATCAGTGATCATGACCATGGCTAGAGAGGAGATACTATCATGTTTTTATATAGGTTGATCTACCCATAACTGTTTGACAAGATTGATTGATGGTTTTGTAGGTGGATATAAAGAAATGCATTTTGCTTTAAGACCATTCTAGATGGTCATATCTTGTGATCTGCAATCAATCAAAGCTGTTACTATTACTAACCAAAGCCTTCCTAGGATCATGGGTATCCAATTTCTTTATTTTTAGGTTGGAGAATAATAAAATCAATGGGGTACTCGCATGAATCTATAGTTAATGTTATATCCTCGATGACACCTTGTAGTTTAGTAGTGGAATGATTTACCATTTGTATGATTGTGGTGTTGGGTTGCATATCTATTAGAGAGAGATTTTGCATGGTGTCCATAGTAATTACATTAATAATAGCTCCTAAGTCCACCAATACATTTGGTATCTCTTTCTTTCCAATCATTAAAAAAATAATAGGATTCCTTGGGTCTCCATATTTGGGTAAAAGCAGTTTACCTGTTAATAAATTAGCAAGCTTGCCATCTATCTGTATAGTCTTAGGATATTGTCTTTTCCTACTAGGTGTCTTAATACACAAATTTTTTATCACCCAATTAATTTTTGGAATGTCCTTAATGGCTTGCACTAATGGAATTGCTATATTGAGTTTTCTGAGTTCTTAAATCAACTCAGATTCTGTTTTGTCTTCCACTTCCTTCAATCATTTTGGAAAGGGAACAGATGGGGGAGTTGTAGTGACTTCCTCTATTTTTATAGGTTTCTCTTATAACTCTTATTCTTTTACTAGTTGATTTTGTTGACATGGTTTTTCATGAGGCATTTATGTGATGATAATCTGAGGTTCTTGTAATGTTTTTCCTGACCTGAGATATATGTCTACATATTCAGTAACACCTACCCCTATGGTTTCACCTTGTTCATTTACATAAACCTACCTACGATTTGGATTTTCTACTGGTTGTGAAGGTAGTTGAGGTTGGTTTATTGTTTTGTAGGGTGTGCTTGAGTTCCTTGAGGAGTCATAAATACTTGTTGTTGTGGAAACCTTCTTTATTGTTGATTATATTTTGGGTCATAATTCCAATGCTGATTTATCCATGGTTATTGATAACCTTTGGGTATCCAAGTTTTTTGAAAATGTTGGGGCATCATCCATGGTTGTGGCATCCATTCTTGGTTTCCCCATTGTGGTGGTACTACCAAAACTTGTTGAGGTGCATGCTATTATGGAAAAGGAATCTTTGAGCCAAATAGTTATGTTTGATTTTGAGGGATGGCATTTCCTTGCCTTTGAACATAGTTTCATTCGTCTATGGTCTTTATATTCTATTTAAATTGATTCTTTAGAGTACAAAGGTGACTACACTTTCTTGTATCATGATCTTGAGCATCACGTGTTCCATCGATTTTGGTTTTGTCTAGAGGACAATCTCTGAGTGCATGTTTTAATTTGCACTTTGAACAATAGATTTCTAGTGGTTCAATATTAGATTTAGCCTTAGCTTTAAATACATCTAATTTTGTGTTCAGTTGAACTAGTATATCTATTTTTAATTTTTCTAGTTCCTTCATGAGTTGGCCTATATCACTAGATTTCCCTAATTTACCTCTCCTATTACTATGTTTTTTCCTAGAGTAGTTGGTACATAATTGTGTAATCTCTTGGAAGTCTACTTTAGTAATATTTATCTTCCCCATGAGATTCAAATAATCCTTGGAGGAGTCATCCAATACTTTAAGGAAAATAGTTTTGATCACTTCTTCAGATAGTTCATATCCACACTTGTTGTGGGTAAAAGAAAATCGGTTTCGATAATATTCAAGGTTTTCATCTTCATTCTATTTTATCTTGAAAAATTCTTTTTTTCTATCCTTAACCCTATAGTAATATTGGTATTTATTCAAGAATAACGTTTCCATTTCTTTCCAAGTGATAATAGAGTTTCCTGTTAATCCCATAAACCACCTCATTGCTCCTTCCTTCAATGTACAGGGAAAGAGTTTCAAATTTTGATTGTCTAAAGTGTAATCATAGGTTTGGTAGAGAATTATGAACTCAAAAAGGATTTGATTTGGGTCTTCATTGGACAAACCTCTAAAGGTAGGTAGATTAGACGGAGAAATGTTTTTCATTATTGTTCGGTCATCATTCTCAAAGACAATAAGGTAAGAGAAGGTCCTTTCAAGAGGATTCCTGTGAGAGTTTTCTACATGACCTATATTTTATCCCATTATAAATAGAGTTTTATTGAGAGGAGGAGATCTTTCAAGTTCTTCTAACTGTTTAGTGTCTGAAAGTTCAAATTTTGTAGAGGAAGATTCCTCTAGATCTCAGGATGTACTTCCGAAAGACTCATTTATTTCTTTAAACTTTCTATCTTTTTTGAAAGTACCTTGATTCTCTCTCCTAAAGGATGAAGATATTTTGAAACAAACCTTCCTTGTGAATCCCTTTGCATACTCATATACCTATATTTGACAAGAGAGTAATTTATTATTATTATTATTATTTTACTATTAGCTTAAGAGTTTACCTTACTAACACTTTTTAAGAATTCCCTGATAACGATGCCAAAAATGATGGGTGTCATTGTTACCCATTCATTTAACCAATTTGTGTTAGTGTCATTTTTTACCAGGGCTAGTGTCCAAGGCTGTTTGTAGCAAGGTATTTATTGGGTTCAGCTAATAGTTGGTTGGGGTTTTTTGGTGTTGATCTATCATAAGTTTATACTTCCTAATATATTAAATAAATGCTTGAAATAAACACACTTGCTCAAAATATAAACACACCAAACAAAATCAAATACTTTGAAATCAATCGCGTAATGTTGATGAAAATTAAACACAATGAAATCAAATATCAAACCCACACTCTAACTAAGTTGAAAAATAAAAATTGTTGAAATTAAATAAATGATTATTCAAATCCTGAAGCACACACACATTAACAACCTAATTGACCTACAGGTTATTAGTCTAATCACACAGAGCATTTATATTAATTCTAATTAAAAAAAAATAAGAAATAAACTATAAATAAGAAAAGTAACATCATGTCTCCTTGGGGAGTGGTCCCTTGCCCACCCTTGGATTCAGGGTTAAATCAACTCAATCCTTAGAAAGCTTTCTTAATGGATAGAATGAAAAAGTATTCTGCTAGCAGAAATCTTCTTGTATTCAAAATAATAATTCTTACAATATTTTTCCTCTTGCAAATCAAGCATGGATTTGCCTATTTTTAGACACAAAATAAAATAATTATCCTAAAAACTTGACAACTCAACTGACTAAACAAAAGGATATTCAAAGAGATTGTTTTGTTATGGCCAAAATAGAGAAGATTATTGTAACAAGATCCACACATGGTTGGAAGATCCTTGTGGGATTTGCAACTACTTTTTTTAATCATATCTAATCACCAAATCTTATATACAATATATCCATATCATCTTATCTAGAGTTGCAACCTATATCAACTAACTTAGATAAATGGAAAGCTCTACATAAATAGAAATCTATATATAGACATACATAAAAATATAAAGTATCTAGAGGAGTCCTAGATCATCATGGAATAGTTGAAACAAATTTTGAAATGTCTTGGAACATGTTATGGATGAGTTCATAGTGGGCGGTGAGATTCTAGAGCATGACTGTTATAATCTGTAGCTTGACTATTATAATTCATAGTTTGACTATCGTAATCTGTAGCTTTTTGTCAAGATCTATAGAATGCCTAGCATAGTTAGAATTGTGCTCAAATGATCAGTTTGTGGTCATGGCACTTCCTTGTCTTCATGATATTATAAGAAAAATCTTATTTAGATGCTATCATACTTGTATATATAAAAATATGGAAGCCAAAATATGCAAATAGTTAGAACATCATGCAAAGAATGTTAACTTAGACTCACATGAGCTTATAGAGATAAAAACATTTATTTTATAGCTTAGGCTAGTTATAAACCCTAATACTACATGAAATGCTCAATTCAAATGGCATATTTATGGCTGTGAAAGATGATATATCATGGCTATAATGAGTCATGGTGTGGACTCATCAGTGTAGGCCCATAGTATGCCACTATCTCAAAACATGGCCTCATTGCTAGCAACTTGTGAGAGGATTCTACTTGTCCTCCAACCTCCTATGTCCTCCATCCTCCTACATGAGAATTTGCTTACTCAAAAAATTTGGTCATCATGTGCTTTGATGGTTCTGACAAGTTCTCTATTTATTGTTTTTATAGAAATTGGAACCCCCCATAATCTAGACATTGCGTACAAGTGAAAATGCATCTATAGGATAAATATTTTTTATATTTTACATTTTTAGATAGTGGATCCAAAAATAATTTGGCTCTAGAATCTGACATTGATGACTCAACTAATTTTAACTCTCAACTCATTAAAAAACTATAAACATATAATTAGAATACCAAATGTTAATATTGAATATGACTACGAATGGTTTACTATAAACCTGATTGACAATAAGTTTAATCCTATTGATTAAACCTATATTTAACAATGACTTTTAATGACAAGGGCTTACATTATTTTAAACTCATTGACACTTAAAATGATTGTTTTAACTATAATAATCAAGTGACTCATTATACATATTTTTCAGACTACTTCAAAAAGTAACCGACTTAATATAAAACACTAATAACCTAAACATCAACTTTGTTATAATATTAAAAAACTAAATAAAAGACTTTCTAAAGATGATATTAAAGACTAAAACCACTTACAATAAATATAAACAACTATAAACTAAAATGACTCAAAATTCACTATTGAATTTGAATAATAAACAAGCTTAAAACCTAAGAGTACGAGATTATACAAAAAAATAGTTTTGTTGAATTAAATTTGTATGCTGATCAGGGTGCCAAATGATAGGTGTTTGAGCTTAATATTTTTGTGATCAATATTTTTATTTGATTACTTGTTCAACTTCATGATTCATGGGCAACATGGAATTGGAGGAATGGCATATAGTTGGAAGAGCCAATAATAGACATAAACTGCAATTTGAGATGCAAAACTAGATTACCCCCATTAGAAAGCTTAGGTTCTTCCTTTCAAATCAATGAATCTACCATAATTAAAATATATATGTAAATGAATTCATCAATTTAAATAATGGTGATAATGAATGAGTGCTCATTGATTGCATGTACAAGAGTGGTAGCCACACAATTAGAACTAGCTAGACAAATTTTTAGAGTAGGTAATGCACGATAGATTTCCACAAAGACACTTGACATTAAATAATATGCAGGCTTTAAGTAGCAAGTATACAACCTTTCACTTATATAAAAAGAGTATAAAAAGGTCTATATAAAAAATCAAATTGCAATGTAGAGGAGACACAATAGACATAGAGTGATATGTTGAACTAGAAATGGTGAATGAAAGTAGCTAGAATAAAATATTTGGGGCTCCCTGAATATTCACATGTTCAACCCAATTGACATACCTTTCAATTCAAAAATAGGTAGGCATATGAAGGCATCTGAGACTGCACATGTAACAAATTTAAAAAAACTAACCCATAGCTACTCCTATGCATTTATTAAACTATCAGGACCACCTGATCTAATAGCAGATAATGAGTTTAGTTTAGATCTATATAAACTAAACACATAAATAATAAAGCTAAACACATAAAACATAACAGTAATAATCCTTCATTATTTTTATTCCTTCAACATTACATAGTTTATATAGGAAATATGTTTCCTATACTCAGGATAGTGAGAACCCTACAATATCTCACACACTAACAAACTAACTACTAACAATACGTGATATATTGTTATAATAACAATATATCAACCTATATAATAATAACCAACTACTAACTTACCATGGTGAATATCACCCAGTAAATAATAATTTAACCAAATACATAAATGTGGGCACTAACGTTAGGCTATTCCTAACATTTTTCACCTATGTAGAAATTACACCATTTTGATCATCTTGTTAAACCCATAAATTTAACATATAACTTCACTCAGTCTTTTTTGAAACCTTCAAACCTTTTGATAGATGGTTGTTACTCGTGTCAAAACCCACACCATGGCACATGACATTGTTAAATCTGGATTGAATTTGAAACTTGACTGTCTGAACTACACAATCGCATCCTCAACCTCAGTGTTAAAATCAATCAATCTAAACTAATGGGGATCATTAATGTGATGGTAGTTCTTCCTCTATATCACACTACATAGATCTCAATTAGATTTTCCCAAATTTAATGGTATTTAATCCACTTAGTGGATTTATTGTGCCAAATAGTATTTCAACTTGCATCCCACTGTGGGGGAAGAAAAGATACATATTGCTTCATTAAACTTAGTAAAGGAAGTTGTCTAGTGGTACCAATGGTACCACAAGTCAAATCCAAAACCAAATTGAGTTGATTTTTCCAAGCTCTTGCTATTACATTTTAAGCCTAGTACCTACGATGATTTCATAGGTGCCTTCACTAAACTTCATCAAATTATCATAGTTATAGAATGCCAAGCAAAGTTTGAAAAACTTGCCAATCATATTGAAGGCATCTCTAATGATTTATTCAATAGTTGCTTCATTAGTAGACTCAAGGATGTGCTTTGAGTTGAGGTTGATATGTGCAAACCTTACACCATGATGGAATCCTTGGGCTTAGTTAAGCTTGTAGAACACAAAATCACATTACGGTGTCATAATTTCAATTATGTACCCTCCAAGCCATCTTTGTTATAGCGCCTCAACACATAACCCCTCTCAAGACAACACCCATCAAATATCTCACTAAGGCAAAAATGTGTGCACGTCATGAAAAGGGGTTATGTTACAATGATGATGACAAATGGGCTTAAGGACCACAAATACATCAATAATTTTTTTTATCTACTATATGTTGATTCCCCACCTAATATAGATGCATGGGAGGATACCCAAGATTATGATTTGGATGAGTTGAGATAGGGACTTGATGATTCAAGGCCCTTATATTCACATTAATAAATTTCCATGCATGGCTTTTTAGGATAACCACTCCACAAATAATACATATAAAAGGGTTTTTCAAAAATCAACCCCTAACCATTCCTATTGATTCAAGTATCACTCATAACTTCATCAAATCTCAAGTAACTAAGTAGGCAAATTGTTTTGTGCACCCTTATTCCAGTTTTGAGGTGATGATTACCAATGGTGGAACATTAACCTATAAGAGAAAGTGTCACACTGTTCAAATATCTATGGGACAATATAACCTCATGACTGGCATGTTTACTTTGTATTTGGGTGGATGTGATGGTATTTTTGGTGCATAATGTGTATAAACTCTTGGATCTATTCTTTGAGATTATTTTGAGCTATGGATGTAGTTCTCTAAGAGTGGACACCAGTATACACTGAAAGGCCTTCTTCTTGGATCCATTAGTATCATTATCTCTCATTACATATAGCTGGAGGAGCCAATAATAGACATAAATTGTAATTTGAGATGCAAAAATAGATGACCCCCACTGAAAAGCTCAGGATCTCCCTTTTAGATCAACAAATATACCCTAATTAAAATAGATATGTAAATGAATCCATCAATTCAAATAATGGAGACCATGAATGAGTGTTCATTGATTGCATGTACAAGAGTGGCAACCACATGACTATAACTAGTTGAATAAATTTGTAGAGTAGACAATGCATAATAGACTTCCATAAAGACACTTGACAGTAAATAGTCTATAGGATTTAAGTAGCAAGTATACAACCGTTCACTTCTATACAAAGGTCTATGTAAAAAATAAAACTGTAATGTAGAAGAGACACAACTAGGCATAGAGTGATATGTTGAGCCAGAAATAGTGAATGGAACTAGTTGGAATAGAATATTTAGGGCTCACTGAATCTTCACCTGTTTGACCCAAATGACATACCTTTCAATTCACATATAGGTAGGCATATGAAGTGTATCTAGGAATTCACATGTAATAAATTTAAAAAAACTAACCCATAACTACTCCTATGCATTTATTAAACCATTAGAACCACTTGATCTGATACCAGATAATGAATCTAGTTCAAATCTATATAAGCTAAACACACAAATAATAAAACCAAACACATAAAATATAACAATAATAATCCTTCATTCATTTTTTCCTTCAACATTACATAGTTTATATAGGAAATATGTTTCCTATACTCGAGATAGTGAGATCCCTACAATCTCTCACACACTAAAAAACTAACTACTAACAATATGTGATATATTGTTATAATAACAATATATCAACCTAACTAATAATAACCAACTACTAGCTTACCATGGTGAATATCACCTAGTAAATAATAATTTACCCAAATACATAAATGTGAGCACTAACATTAGCCTATTGCTAACATTTTTCACAAATGTAGAAATTACACCATTTTGATCATCTTTTTAAACCCATAGTTTTAACATATAACTTGACTTAGTCATTTTTGAAACCTTCAAAACTTTTGGTAGATGGTTGTTACTCGTATCAAGACCCATGCCATGGCACATGACATTGTTAAATCTAGACCAAATTTGAAACTTGACTATTTGAACTACACAATCACATCCTCAACCTCAGTGTTAAAATAAATCAATCTAAACTAATGGGTATCATTAATTCGGTGGTAGTTCTTCCTCTATATCATACTACACAGATCTCAATTAGATTTTCCCAAATTTAATGGTTTGAATCCACTAAGTGGATTTATTATGCCAAATAGTATTTTAGCTTGCATCCCACTGTGGGGGAAGAAAAGACACATATTGCTTCTTTCAACTTAGTGAAGGAAGTTGTCTAGTGGTACCAATGGTACCACAAGTCAAATCAAACCAAACTGAGTTGATTTTTCCAAGATCTTGATAGTACATTTTGGGCCTAGTACCTATGATGATTTCATAGGTGACTTGACTAAAATTCATCAAATTGGCACAATTATAGAATGTTAAACAAAGTTTGAAAAACTTGCCAATCATAATAAAGGCATCTTTGATGATTTATTCAACAGTTGCTTCATTAGCAGACTCAAGGATGTGCTTTGAGTTGAGGTTGATATGTGCAAACCTTACACCATGATGGAATCCTTGGGCTTAGTTAAGCTTGCAGAAGATAAAATCACTTTGTGGTGTCATAATTTCAATTGTGTACCCTCCAAGCCATCTTTATTCTAGCACCTCAAAACACAACCCCTCTCAGGACAAATCCGTCAAATATCTCATTGAGGCAGAAATGTGTGCACGTCATGAAAATGGGTTATGCTACAATTGTGATGACAAATGGGCTTAGGGACCACAACTACATCAATCAAAAATTGTATCTACTATATTTTGATTCCTCACGTGATATAGATGCATGGTAGGATACCTAAGATTCTAATTTGGATGAGTTGAGATAGGAACTTGATGATTCAAGGCCCTTATATTCACATTAATAAATTTCCATGCATTGCTTGGTAGGGGTAACCACTCCACAAACAATACATATAAAAGGGTTTTTCAAAAACCAACCCCAAACAATTCTTATTCATTCAGGTATCACTCATAACTTCATCGAATCTCAAGTAACTAAGTAGGAAGATTGTTTTGTGCACCCTTACTCTAGTTTTGAGGTGATGATTACCAATGGTTGAACATTACCCTACAAGAAAAAGTGTCATAATGTTCAAATGTCTATGGGACAATAATCTCATGACTAATATGTTTGCTTTGTAATTGGGTGGATGTGATGTTATTTTTGATGCATAATGTGTATGACCTCTTGGACCTATTCTTTGAGATTATTTTGAGCTATGGATGTATTTATTTGAGAGTGGACACCAATATACACTGAAAGGCCTTCTTCTTGGATCCATTAGTATCATAATCTCTCATTACATATAGCTGGAGGAGCCAATAATAGACATAAATTATAATTTGAGATGCAAAAATAGATGACCCCCACTGGAAAGCTCAGGATCTCCCTTTTAGATCAACAAATATACCCTGATTAAAATAGATATGTAAATAAGTCCATCACTTCAAATAATGGTGACCATGAATGAGTGTTCATTGATTGAATGTACAAGAGTGGTAACCACTTGACTATAACTAGTTGAATAAATTTTCAAAGTAGGTAATGCATAATAGACTTCCATAAAGACACTTGATAGTAAATAATCTATAGGATTTAAGTAGAAAGTATACAACCATTCACTTGTATATTAAGAGTATACAAAGGTCTATGTAAAAAATCAAACTGTAATGTAGAAGAGACACAACTAGGCATAGAGTGATATGTTAACCTAGAAATATTGAATGAAATTAGTTGGAATAGAATATTTGGGGCTCACTGAATCTTCCCCTATTCGACCCAAATGACATACCTTTCAATTCACATATAGGTAGGCATTAGAAGTGTAGCTACGACTTCACATGTAATAAATTTAAAGCAACTAACCCATAGCTACTCCTATGCATTTATTAAACCATCAAAACCACCTGATTTGATACCAGATAATGAATCTAGTTCAAAAATGTATAAACTAAACACACAAATAATAAAGCTAAACACATAAAATATAACAATAATAATCCTTCATTCTTTTTATTCCTTCAACATTACATAGTTTATATAGGAAATATGTTTCCTATACTCAGGAGAATGAGATCACTACAATCTTTCACATACTAACAAATTAACTACTAACAATATGTTATATATTGTTATAATAAAAATATATCAACCTAACTAATAATTACCAACTACTATCTTACCATGGTGAATATCACCTAGTAAATAATAATTTACCTAAATACATAAATGTGAGCACTAACGTTAGGCTATTCCTAACATTTTTCACCTATGTATAAATTACACCATTTTGATCATCTTGTTAAACCCATAAATTTAACATATAACTTCACTTAGTCTTTTTTGAAACCTCCAAACCTTTGGTAGATGGTTGTTAGTCATGTCAAGACCCACACCATATCATATGACACTGTTAAATCTAGGCCTAATTTGAAACTTGACTGTCTTAACAACATAATCTCATCCTTAACCTCAATGTTAAAATCGATCAAGCTGAACTAATGGGGATCATTAATCCGATGGTAGTTATTCCTCTAGATCACTACTATGTGGATCTCAATTATATTTCCCAAATTTAATGGTATTGAACCCACTATTTGGATTTATCATGCCAAATAGTATTTTAGATTGCATCCCATTGTGGGGGAAGAAAAGATACCTATTGCTTCATTCAACTTAGAGAAGGAAGTTGTCTAGTGGTACCACAAGTTAAATCCAAAACCAAATTGAGTTGATTTTTCCAAGCTCTTGCTAGTACATTTTGGGCATAGTAGCTATGATGATTTCATAGGTGCCTTGACTAAACTTCATCAAATTGGCATAGTTATAAAATGTCAAACAAAGTTTGAAAAACTTTCCAATCATACTAAAGGCATCTCTAATGATTTATTAAAAAGTTTCTTAATTATCAGACTTAAGGATGTGCTTTGAGTTGAGGTTAAATGTGCCAACCTTACACCATGATGGAAGCCTTGGGCTTAGTTAAGCTTGCATAAGATAAAATCAGACCGCAACATCACAATTTCATTTATGTACCCTCCAAGCCATCTTTCCTCTAGTACCCCAACACACAACCCCTCTCAAGACAACACTTATCAAATATCTCACTGAGGTAGAAATGTGTGCACATCATGAAAAGGGGTTATACTACAATTATGATGAAAAATGGGCTTAGGGACCACAAATACATCAATAAAAAATTGTATCTACTATATGTTGATTCCCCACCTGATATAGATGCATGGGAGGATATCCAAGATTCTAATTTGGATGAGCTAAAAGAGGAACTTGATGATTCAAGGCCCTCATAATAACATTCATTAATTTTCATGTATGGCTTGGTAGGGGTAACCACTCCACAAACAATACATATAAAAGGGTTTTTTAAATAAGAACCCCTAACCATTCTTATTTATTCAAGTATCACTCATAACTTCATCGACTCTCAAGTAGCTAAGTAGGTAGATTGTTTTGTGTACCCTTGTTCTAGTATTGAGGTGATGATTACCAATGGTGGAACATTACCCTACAAGAGAAAGTGTCACAATGTTCAAATTTCTATGGGAGAATATAACCTCATCACTAACATGTTTGCTTTGTATTTGAGTGGATGACATGTTATTTTTGATGTACAATGGGTATGAACTCGTAGACCTATTTTTTGAGATTTTTTTGAGTTATGGATGCAGTTCTCTAAGAGTGGACACCAATATCCTTTGAAAGGCCTTCTTCTGGGATCCACTAGTATCATCATTTCTCATCACATGGAGAAACTTCTCAAAAAAGGGTTCCCATAGAATAATTTACCAACTATGTTCTCTTCACATTCATCCCCCAACTGATTCTAGCCAACTATCAGACTTGTAAAATAATTTGGTCAAGCATGTAGCAATTTTTTAGGAACCAATTAGATTGCTGTCTCACTACCCTGAAGACCATCACATACAAATTTTTCTAGATAGTGCACCACCTAACATTCAATGATATCGTTACCCCTTTCTTCAAAATATTAAGATTGATAAGATGGTTCAAGATCTCCTACAAAATAGAGTCATTCAACCTAACACTAGCCTATATTCCTATCTAGTCTTGCTTGTTCATAAAAAGGATGGCTCTTGGTAGCTCTACATTGATTTCTAAGAATTAAACAAGCTTAAGATTAAGGAAAATTTTACCATTCCTGGTAATAGATGAGATCCTAGATGAACTCCATGGTTCCACATTTTTCTCCAAGTTGGATCTACACTTTGGCTATCACCAAATCCACATACATGAATCAAACATTACCAAAATGGCCTTTCATGCACATGATGGTCATTATGAGTTCTTTGTCATGCAATTTGGTCTTACTAATTCCCATTCTACATTCTAGAGATTAATGAATAAAGTATTCTACCCCTTCTTGCAGAAGTTAATCTTGGTCTTCTTTGATGACATCCTCATCTACAATTGAACTTGGGAGGATCACCTCAACGACGTCAACACTACCTTGAAACTTCTTACTGACAACTACTTATGTGCCAAACATTCCAAATGTTCTTTTGGGCAACCAGAGGTTGAATATATTAGACTTATTGTAACAACATATAGTGTTTATGTCAACCCCACCAAAATTGAGGTTATGAAAAATTGGCTGAAACTCAAGACACTAAAAAGTCTTCATGGGTTTCTTGGTTTGATAGGGTACTACAGGAAAGTTTTCAAGGGTTACAAAGAAATTTTGGCATCACTAATGAATATTCTAAAAAAATAATCCTTTGTATGGTCAACAACATTTGAACAAGCATTTGATTACCTCAAATAAGCAATGTGTACCACACCAGTATTGGCCATGCTTGATTTCTCTATGCAATTTGTTATTGAATGTGATGCCTATGGCATGAGACTTGGTGTTATGATCATGTAAGATGGATGTTCCATTGCCTTCACCAGTAAGGTCCTCACTGGCGATAATTTAACATACACTACCTAGGATAAGGATATGATGGATATCATCCATGAATTGAATAAATGGCATCCATACTTGGTAGGCTGACACTTTTACATAAAAACTAACCACCAAAGCCTCAATTAATTTATGGAGCAATGAGTCTCTTCCCTAGATCATTAAAAATGGGTTTCTAAATTCATGGGGTATGATTATGAGATCACATACAAAAAAAGAAAGGAAAACTTGGTGGTTAATACTCTCTTTCACTAGTTTGATGAACATGAAACACTATATGCTATTTATGTTCCCATTTACATATGGATACATGATATTCAAGAGGAGTGGCATCATGACCACCCCACCCAACAACTCATTCTCCAACTATCTATCAATTCTACTTCTAAACTTCACTATATTTGGGATGGCTAAACATTGTGATATAAAGGTTACCTTATATTGGTTATGGGTTCCAAGTTCATATAGAATATTTTAAAAGAGTTACATGCTTCCCCTTCTGCAAGTCATTTAGGTTTTATAAAACCCTATGAGCACGTCCATTGTAGTTTCTTCTAGCCCAGATTCAATCAAGATATCAAGATGTTTGTTGTAAAATGTGATATATGCCAATGCCAATAAGGGGAAACATTCACATCACCTTGTTTAATTTAACCACTACCCATTCCACAACATCTTTGAATTAAATTTTTTATGGATTTGATCGAAGGCCTTCCCAAATCAGGAGGCAAATCTATCACTCTCATGGTGGTGGATCATCTTTATAAATATGATTATTTTTGTGCTCTAGCCCACCCTATAATGTTTCAACCTTAACCCAGACATTTATTGACCAAATCTTTTGGATTCATGGTATTCTTGCCTCCATTAGATCATATTGTGACTCAACCTTTACAAGTCATTTTTGGCAAGAACTCTTCAAATACCTTGACAAATATTTGAAAATGAGTTTGGGATACCATCAATAGACTGATGGCCAAACATAAATTGTCAATAAATGTCTTGAAACATATCTCTTTTATTTTTCCACATAGCAAAAAAATAAATGGGTAAAATGGTTACCATTTATCAAATGGTGGTAAAACACCTCCTACCACATGGACACCAAGCTCACCTTGTATGATGTTTTTTATGGTTAAAATCTGCCATCTCTTCTCTCATATATATTGGGAATCCCTCAACTACAAGTTACAGATACTAGTCTCAACACATGTAATAATATATCCTTCACCTCCTTGAGAATAATCTCCACCTGGCATAAAGTCGCATGAAGCAACAAATAGACCAACACCACTCTAAATGATCATTTCAACCTAGAGACATGGTTTCCTTCACTTGTAACCTTATAAATAATCATATCTAAATCTGAAAGGCTACCAAAAAAAACTCCTAAATTTTATGGGTTGTTAAAATTCTCCAATAGATTGGCCCTGTTGCCTATAAGTTGGAACTTCCACCTTCATTTATAAGATAAGATCACAGGACAAAATTTATATACCTTTTTTTTTCAATTATTTTATACCAATATGTAAAATATGTGAAATTATAACATCAAAGAGTAGATAAAAGTAAATTTCCCTAACTTATTGAAGCTACTGGAAAAAAAACCCTAGAAAGTGATTTGATACTAGATGTTAATAACCTCATAACTCTATAAATCACAATAACAACTTAAACTACTACTCATAACTCACAACTCACAATACAAAATAACTAAATGAGCCTTAAAAAGTATAGTTTTTTGGTATAACAACTACATTAAAATGTGATCAGTTGGTAGTATGGTCAAAAATGGATCAAAATATAATAGATAATTACAATGTGATCAGTTGGTAGTATGGCCAAAGTTGGATCGAAACATAATAAACAATCACAATGTGATTGGTTGGCAATATGACCAAAACTAGATCAAAATAGTGTATAAGAAATAGTTATAATGTGATCAGTTGGTAGTGCAGCCAAAACTAGATCATAATTTAGAGTTTATAAAAAAATAGTTACAATGCGATCAGTTGGCATTATGGACAAAACATGACCCTAATTTGGAGTTTAGAAACAAATAGATCTTTCAAATTACAAATGAAATTCCTTATTGGAACTTGATGTTGAAGACCTAGGACACCACTGATGGCACAAATACCAGTTATAGACATTGTAACATCAATAAATGATACATACATAGTGGTTTGGTTAGCCTACATATAAAAATGTCAATACATATGGATAGGTTTTAAAATGTGGCTCATCGTGATGATGGTCTTTTACCAAAAAAAATTATATCTCAACAAAGTACAACTTTTAAAACTTGGCTTATAACAATGATTATTAGTAAAAATCAGATTGTAGTGATGAAATTTGAGGGTAAAAACTTAGTGCCACCACCATGTTGCGACTTTTTGATCACCCAAATCTTGTAAAGGTGAGTCGAGAACATATAGCGTACAACCGTAAATAGCCATTGAGTGATTATATTAAAAAGGAATCAAATTTACATTGCAATTATCATTAACCTCTTTGATAGAATAACCTCCTTTTAACAAACTCAATTTAATACAATCTATAAATGATTTTTGGGAAATATATACTTTTATTTATATTGTTTCAACATTAATTGACTACTACTCCACATAAATATATGACTCAAATCATCTTACAAAACATATGCGTCCATAGATTTTTATCAAAAAATAAAGTACAAGTAATGGTTAGGGATTGGGATTAGACTTTGTTCAACATCAGGTACCTGACTCACACACTTAGATTGGGATCAAACTCTGTTCAACATTGAGCTCAATAGCAATAACTAGTTCAGATCAGATTGTAAATTTTTAGATGGCATGGGGCAATGATGGCTTTCGTAATCATCTCAGTGTAGGAGGGATGAGCTAATTCAGGGTTTTGATTCCTTGGAAGTCTTGGTTGCCTTCTCTCAAGCTTATACCAACACAACATCCACTTTGACAACATAAATGCCATCATCTTTGAAAACTAGATATCCCAATATGGAGGCTCACTCACAAAAATAATGGAGTGCTTACAAGCTCAAATCATAAATAAGCAATGAACTCTGACTTCAAAGCCTGCCATTTTCACTTGAAACCACTTTACAATGAAAGTCATGGTTTTTTCCCTTTACAGTGGTATTTATCCCTTTTTACGTGTCAATGTTTTTCATGTTTGAGATCATACTTGTTTTATCATTATTTTTGATAGTCAATGTTATTTATTGGCATCATTTTAGGTATTATTGTTTCGAATTTAAGATTGTTATAGTTAAAATAAGTCTCTAGTGGTGTCTTTGGGATATAGTAGGAATCTGAATCTTTATTTTTTTATGTATTTTAAAGGATGAGCTTACAAAAATGGGGGATCTCAAGAATTCTTTGCATCAAAATAAAGATATATAATAATGAATGCTTTGGATAAATTTATTCTCCATTTTCATATTGTCGCTGACTATGAAGAAGAAATTAATGCATGGCTTGATTTTGAGGACACTTCCAATGAATGGTATGAGGATTTATTTCACTTAGATGAGAGTGATTTATTTTTCCTTCTCTTCACAATATCTTCCACACTAGGTATACATTTTTTCTTCCCTCAACATATTCTCAATTATCCGCAATGCTTCTTCCACTTGCTCTCAATGACTTTCCACTAGTGTTATTATCTTCATTGGATAGTTTTGATGACATGTTTCCAGTTGATTTTATTTCCCCAATTGATCTATATGTTAGTTTTGGTGCACAAAACCCTCTTTTTATAATGATTAAGTTGAAAATATTATTGTACATGTTCATCTCCAAGCACAGGAAGAAGAAGTGGAGTCAGAAAAGGATACATGGTTGAGCCTCTATTTGGTTACAACATATTTTAATATGTATTTCTTATCATATTTTGAGGGTGAAACATGTTACGGGGGATGCAATATAATTTACCTATAGGGATAATATTATGATGGATGAATATGCAGACATGTGGTACACATCCTCCTAGTGATTAATATTATAATAAAAAAGCTAGTTGGGTTAGTGGCCATTATAGGTTGTTGACCACTCAACATGCCTTGGTGGGGGTTGGGAGCCACTTGGCCACTCAACATGCCTTCATGGAGACTGGGGGCCACTATAATAATGGGTGGAAATTATATAATTAGTATATATAGGGTGCTTAGGCTACTTAAAAAAAAAACATAATTGAATTGAGTTTGCTCAAAGGAGGTAACCTCCTCTAAGAGGCCTATGATCGGGAGTGTTTCCTTTCCCAAAAAAAAATTTGTATTGTGGTGAGTTTAAATAATATATGTAGTTATATTTAGTTATTCTATATTTTGTTTTGTGAGTTATGAATAATACTTTATTTTATTATTGTGAGTTATAGAGTAGTGAGGTTCTTAACATCTAGTATCAGAGCCAAGTCATGTACCATCACAATACACCATACACTAAAAATATGAGAAATATTATATATATACTACAAATATACAAACTCTTACATCAAAACCTTGAGGCATCAATGAACTCATACATCAAGATCATAACATCCCACCACACTTTTGAAACCCAAACTCTGTGTTGGATTTTATGCTTGTACATCAGGATCTCCCACATGCATGAGCCCCAGATGTACACTAAAATGTCATCATATCCCCCTTCTCCATGATTCATCCTTGAGTGGAGGCTATGGTACCAAATATAACAAAACATTACACCAAAACCTTGAGGTGTTATTGAATCCACACATTAGGATCATGACATTATTCAAGCTAGTGACGAAAGACTATAATATAGATTCCCCTATGTTTGGTATTCCCACGGGTGGAGTAGACATTAGTTTGGGAGTCCAATGGCTCACAACCTTGGGAAAAATATAGATGAATCTCTAGTAGTTGTCCATGAACTTTTACTCTGAAGGTAGGACATTTGAATTATGGGGATCACAAGAAAATATCCACAATTGGTTAGTTTTCATCAAATGTAGAAGATTCTCTAAAAAATGGTTGAAGGATTTGTATCTAGGTTATTTTATATATAAGTTCAACCAAAAAATGCATATACACATCATGATCTACAATATATTACTAATTACCACTTAGTTATTTTTGGAGCAATGCCAAAAGGACTACCACTAAGAACATAACATGATCATGTCATTCAATCGCTTCTTTGGATTTAACCACCAAACAACTAAACATAAATGTACCCATATATACATAAGAGTAAAATTGAAAATATGGTATATGAGATGTTGAAGGTGAGTATTATCTAGCATAGCCAAAGTGAATACTCATCCCCAATGGTCATGGTGTGTAAT
Source organism: Torreya grandis (assembly GCA_037957365.1). Lineage (NCBI taxonomy): Eukaryota > Viridiplantae > Streptophyta > Pinopsida > Cupressales > Taxaceae > Torreya > Torreya grandis. Next base: position 2,426,154 of record JARHVA010001530.1, on the reverse strand, counting down.
AAGGATGATACTTGGAGAATGTACCCAAACTACAAATAAATCAACAAGCTCATCATCAAAGTTAAGTTATATATCCCAATAATTAATGATTTTCTAGATGAGTTACATGATATTATGTATTTTACAAAACAATATCTTCATTATAGGTACTATCAAATTCATATCAGAGATGAGGATATTGCTAAAATAACTTTCATAACTCATGAAGGCCATTATTTATTTTTGGTCATGCCTTTTGTTCTCACAAATGCATCATCTACATTTCAGAGTTTGATGGACATTATTTATAAGCCTTTTTTGATGAAATATTTTTTGGTATTTTTTATGACATCCTCATATAAAATAAATCTTTGGAAGAGCATTTTGCAACACCTAAAACATGTACTATTAATTCTGTAAAACATCAACTTTATGCAAAACTTTCAAAATGTGCTTTTTGAGTTCAAGAGGTGGATTGCTTGGGTCATATTGTTTCCAATAAAAGAGTAAAAGTAGACCCTTGGAATATCAAGGCTATGATAGAGTGGTAGGTGTAAGAAACCCTCAAGAACCTCTGAGGTTTTTTGGGGATAACATGTTACTATCATAGATTTATGAAATATTATGGTAGTTGTAATCAACTAAAAGTGGTAATTGGATGTTAAGAGTGTTGCTTGAGTTAACTTATACCTAGCTTAGAGCTAGAGCCTTTTCCATACTTTTTCAATCATTGTGTAGACCACAAATAGTTAGATTTAGGGAAAATAGTCCTAGGACAACTTTCTCAAATCCCAACCCAGTTTGCTCAACAGCCTACCAAGTGAAAATTAGCAACACATTTGGGACACTAAAACCACATGTGTCCCCAAGTGGGTGATATTGTCCTTTGACTTAACTCTCTTCAACATATACTTTTTCAAATGTGTGATTCTCTTAAGGTCAGGCTAAATATATTTTATTATTTTCACAAGATACATATATCTATAAATACAAATCAATTTGAACCTTATTCACTAGATGGAAAATAGATGCAAAAACATATTCAAATAAAACATAAGTTGAGCAAAATTAAGTATTTGATCCCTATTCTGCCTTAATTCTATATACTACCATCTACAACATTCCTAAACCTAGATTTCAAATATTTCAAAGTGCAAGCACATTCAAGGCATCCAAGTCTAATCTCATTCTAACATTCTTTGCACTTTGAGCAAGTACTATGTGGAAGAACTACATCGAGCTTGATCCCTCTTCGGAGTATTAGTATGTAGGAAAATCTCTTCATAGTAGGGTGTTGAGGATGTCCAACCTATCCTACTAACAAATACATTATTATTGATCATGCCATACTTGTAAGGAGGATTAGGGTTTACACACTAAATTAGGTTTTCTAGGCATAACACATAGTTCTAAATTTTGTGCGAGTAGGACATAACCAAAAAACCTAGGCACAGGTGCTCTTAAAAAATAGAAACAGTCCCAAAAAGGGAACAGTAGCACCACTTTGAGGACATGACAACAACATAATGCTACTGTATAGGTGGCATGCTACTGTCGAGTGAGCCAACAGATTCTAGAATCCTATTGATGACACTTAGAACTATCCATAACCCAATTTTCATAACTCAGATCATCCATGATAGTCACTTTTCAAATAAGTCTATTTATATATATATTTATTACTATTTTTAGAAAGTAAAAAAAGGTAAAAATAAATAACAAATTAGTACTTAATTATTTCATATTATTTAACTGATTTAGACATCTCAACCTGTTAATATAAACATAGGAATTACACCTTGTAAAACCCTAAAAGGTTAAATTATTTGGTGAACCCGACTTACTTCAAATATTGCTCAAAACCTTGACTTGCATTAATTATAAAATTTTGTGAAATAATTTAGGGTTGTATCCTTATAATTTTATATATTTTTTAGACAACCTAGCTAAATTAAATCAATTTTCATATTAGGGTTGCAATTAATTTTACATATTATTTAAATTGTTGCAAAGAAACTCTAGATTCATAAAACCCTAACCCTAGACACACTTAGGATTTGTATCCTTTTTTTAATATATACTCATATTTAATATTCATATATATTATAATTCATAACATTGTGAACATAATAACACAATAAATTAATCACTTTTTTTTGAAAAGTTTCATACTTTCATTTACATTTTTGTTCCCCTTAGTTCAGAATGAACTCAGAAAAGACATAATCACATGTATAGATGATGCTTTATATCAATTGAAATATATGTCATATCTCATAGCATGTCATCTTTCTCTTATATGTAATTAAATTAATAAGCAAACCTATACACACATAGAGGATTTAACACATAAACTAACACCTATGTTTCAAGTTTCAATGTCATGTTTTATGCATAGGAAAAAATATCCTTCTCCTCCTCATCTTCCTGATGGTGGTAGCTAATTTCCCTCTAACCATGTCCATGTTATCATTCCTCCATTAGATGAAGCATCCTATACCAATTTCACTATTTCTCATACTCAACCTATTCACACCTCTTCCCTACAGGGTGTGTGCCTACATGTTCAATCAGAAAGAACTAGGGTTTGCACTTATGAGACTATATGTAATCAAATAATCAATATGAGAAAGATAATTGCAAATTTACAAAATCAGAATCAACTATTACATGAAAAAATCACAACATTAAAAAATCAAGTTATGAGACAAAGGCCTCCAGGGCGCAATAGTGTAAATCATGTTTATACATCTTCAACTAGTCAATTTGTGGTAAACAATGTTACGTATCAGAACATGAAATCACAACAAAGTATATCTACAACTAGTGATTCAAAAAACATTCAAATTTAAATTAAGAGTTTAAGTGAGACATTAAGGGAAATTATTAAATCTAAGCTGATCAACCTACCTCCTCTAAACCCAATGAGGAGATCCAAATATTTTTATGCATATCATAGAATGCATGGTCATCACATAAATTCATGTTTAGAATTGAAAATAAAAAACAATAGATAATGGATACATATGACTTACATAGTGATAATTCACCCACACAACACATAATAAACATCTACCAATTCAAAAAGGCTCAAACTTAGAAACAACACAATGGTTACCAAAGCATAACTTTGAACAATAAAAGGTTCAAAAAGCACAATCAAAGTTAGAAACAGTACAACAAGCACAAATAAATAAAGTAAAGATACCTCTCTAAAAGGAGGCTCAACATTAAATATGATATAATTTTGGTCATAAATATCTACAAAAGGTTGATTATCATGATCAAGGTTTGGGCAAACAGGCCCAAGGCATCACTTCTCCTATTCTAGCAGTTGATAATATCGATCAACAAGGTTTGGGATTTATTGAACATCCTAAGACACATCAGTCACTAACATAGTTTATTAAGGCAAAACATCTAGATACATAAGAAATATTATATAAACAACAATATCTTAAGTTGCAAATTCAAAATCATACTAAACAAACAAGCATTCTTAAAATAGGTTTTCTAGAAAAAGAGACTCCACAACACCGTATGTCTATGATTTAACTTTTTTAGAAATATTGGTGTCTTATTCCTATTTTAGTTAAAGGTCTGAGTTGACTAAATCAGTAACTAATATTTCAATAATTTAACCACTGATTTGTATAATTTATTTATATTTTTAAGCTTTCTATAAATAACAATAAATATGGAGAAAATAAGACTTAGCTTAAAATGAATTGAAATGGCTATTGTAGGGTCTAATATTGGATGTATAGGATTGGGACAGTGTCAAAAGTCAGGATCTAAATTTTATTTTGTGAAAGGATAGGACCATCGAAATAGGATATCCTAGACTTTGGTGTTTTTGTACTCTTATACCATTGTTGTCCAAACTAGTGCAAAAACTTGAGTTTTTTGGGTTTTGTTCGCTATCCCTATGTGAGCCTACTTGTGAAATCTTGATTGCTAGAACTCTACAAAACTCCTTGTAGATCTAATTTAATATTCAAACCCTAGACTTCATTTTTCTTTGATAAAACTTGATAAATAAGGGGGGTTAGTATGTGTAATATGCACTGAACATGTATCCACACCCTTTGTGGGGGCACACTACCTACATACCAATAATTCGAAGAGGGATCAAGCCATATATAGTTCTTCCACTTAATGTGATTTGTGGAATAATGTAATGTAGATGCAAAAATGTTAAATTGAATGTACTTGATGTGGCTAGGCATTGGTATGAGGATTTGGATATGCTTGTAGCTATATTAGATAGCTGTATGTAGAGAAAAAAAATTTGCCTTAATGGTTTTGCTTGTATTCTTGCTTGCTTTGTAATATTTTCCAACCTCCTTCTAAATGAAATTTGAATGGGATTTTATAGGGAAAAATTGGTCATGGGTTGAATGTATTTGTGCTAGGCTGACAAGATGAAGGATAGGAACCGGAAAGAAATGACCGTTGGAGCTCAAAATACAATTAGATAGGAGTGTCAAAATAGGATAGCCTAGGGTTCAGTGCTATAATCCAAGTTGGGCACTCTTGTATTGTAGGTGTATGACTTGGGGGATAGGATTGGCTTGGGAAATGCTACCTGGCTGAGGTGGAATGACCATTTGGAAAGCTTGATATGACTGGGAATAAGCAAAAAGGTGTCTAGAAGGGTCATGAGAGCATGCAAAAAATACCTATGAGTTGGGTGACACAAGTCACACTCAAATTACCAATTTAAACATTTTATATGACTACATTCTCCCCTTTATTCTAGTGATGCAACAAAGCAAAATACTAAGATAAAGGAAAATTAGAAAGTGTAATTGAACTTACCTGTAAGGGTGAAGCTCATGAAGTTGTGTGATGTTGGGTGTGTGTAGAGAGAGCACATTGTGAAGTGTAAATCTATGAGAGAAAACAAAGAGTAGATAAATTCTTATTAGATATGCTATATCTAAAATAAGAACATACAAAAGCTATGTAAAAGAGAGAATAAGAAAAAAGAATGAATACACCTCACCATGTACATAAAATAATAAAAAATCTATTGTGTTATTGAGTGGTGCTAGATAATGTTGGGTATGTGTTGAACCAAGAGTATATATCATGAGCAAAGTTCAGTGCTCAATTCCCTGAGAGTAGCTCAAGAATGCATAAGCTGGCCCTTTGGCTTCATCATCACCGAATAAGTGAAGCTATGTAATCATGCATGTGTTAATCAATGTTTAGATTGTGTGTCTAAACCCTCTGAGTAGGTGGTTCAAGAATACAAAGGCTAGCTAGTCCTTTGGCTCCATCTTTACCTCATGAAGTGAAGATATGAACTGATCTAGTATGAATGTGTGTCATATGAAATGGCTCTTGAAACCTATGAATGTTTTGTAATCTGACAATGTAGTGTGGATAGCTAAATGTATGCTAAAAACTAGGCCATTCTTAGCCACTTGGGAAAGGTGGAGATTAAGCTTGTATGAAAGCCACTCTAGGGAAATAGGCTTATGTGAAATCCACTCAAGAATGATGCCAACCACCTGCAAATGGAATAAGTCATCAACTATAGAGAATGCCTAGATAATTCCATAATCTATAAAAAAGAGAAAGCCATCAACTTTGCCCCCAATCATTAGTGTTTGTAATATGGATTCTAATGTGGAAGTTATACCAACTATCATATCTGAAACTAGAAGTGAGAGCCATCATGCCTGTATGATGCCCCCTATATGTGGATTCTCTAAGAAAAATTGTACTAAAACTACTAATTTTGAACTAAACTGTTGCTGACAAAATTATAATTGGTCTTACCTTTCTATCTATTTTTAAAAATCTAGTTTTTTTGTTGTTTGGACATGAGTGCCAAAATAAGACACTCTATTGTCTGGTGCTATAGTACAAACTTGGCACTCTTATCTTATGCTAATTTTGAATATTTTTCTATAATTATCACTATCTATGTGGTTTGTTCTGCTTGGTTTAAACTTTGGTTGTTTTGGGTGTTCTAAAAACTACATTTTTGATCGGTAGAGGCTCTAATCTCTGTGACAAAACCCCTATTTGTTTCCCCCTCTTCTAAGGGTAGGAATGAAGAACCTACAGTGATTGCCCTCAGAATAAAGAGTCCTACAAGTGTGTTATGCTGTGAAGTACATGATATGGCAATGATAATCGAAAAGATGTCTCAAGATATAACATAGTTTTTATTGGAGATTGTTAGATCAATAGGGGTATGCCTAGATATATGTAACAATGTAATATCATGTGCAATATATTGAACTAAAATTGAAAAGTTTGGTTAGTTTTTAAGGAGGGATGGAAGATGATGTCCATCATGGCATCCAAGAAATCTAAATAATGCATGATACAAATCATGGCATTGCAAATAGTGAGAAGCAAACAAGCAACAAACACAGAAGGGAAGAAACAAGAAGCATACAAGAGTAGCCAAGGGGCCAAGCAAACAAAGGACATGGGCACATGTCACTCAAAGTAGGAAAGCAAACATACAATTCATGTTAAAATGCCACATACACATGCAATTGAAAACATGTAAGGTTGGCACGAGGGCCATAGGCACATATAAGATTACAAGCAAAGTACATTGGCAAATGTCCTAAGGCATACACAAGAATAAAAGCAAAGGACATTAGCAAATGTCCTAAGGAACACACAAGAGATAAAACAAGAATTGAGAATTACAATCACATTTGGCTACACAAAACAAGAAAAAAGGCATGTAAATGTTGTAAATACAATCGCATCTAACTAATCAAATAAATAAGTGAAATCATGCAAAATATGGAGTACAAGAATAAGTATATGCTAAAAAATATCCAAGTGCTATATACTAGTGAATGTCTATAGAGTAATTTGTGTAGGCTAGTAAGTAATGGATATCAACATGATAAATAGAGTGTGTGGTGTTGGAATGACATAATCTGGATGGTGTAGTCACGTAGAAAATGCCCCTAGTGGGTAGATATATCAATGTATGTCTCAAATGTAGAAGTAGGATGCCACCTCAATGAGTAGAGTGAAGTAATCAAGGATCTGGGTGTCATTACACACACTCAAAAAAGATCAAGTGAAGCATGGTAATGTATATAAATTGACATACAATAGTATATAACAACAAAGTGTAAGTCTAGCATGGTAGTAGAAATGTAAAGCATGGATAATGCATACAATTGAAATTTTTTTGGTGTTTTTGATTTATTTAAATGTTTTTATATTTTGATATTTTATATTGTTTTTGGATTTTTGATATATAAGCTATGTAAAATTAATCAAAGGGAGACTATGTACAAGAAATTGAAAGGAAGCTATGTACAAAAAAGACTAGGAAGAAATGATACTAACCGATGAGTCTCATTAGAGACTCCCTATCATGGTGTCCTGTATTAAACAAAAGAATCATGTGTGATTTTGAAGCATGAGGGAATGGCTATGAATATGACTCTGAATATTTGGACTCATGGTCAATATCTTAGAAATCATAATAATTTGTATTGTTCCACTCATCATTATCATCTTGATTTTGAACCAATGGAATGCTAGTGTTGACTTTTGTTGTATTTGGATCTTCTCTTTTGATAAATTATGTCTGTGAATGATTTGCCTTAGGATGTTAAATAAATCCTAGACCTTGATGACAAACATTATCAACTCTAGAATAGGAGTAGTGATGCCTTGAACATGTTTTCCCAACCCTTGATCTTGATAATCAAACTGTTGTAGATATTTTTGACCAAACCCATACTACTTTGAAAATTGAGCCTTATTGGGGGTTTTTATAGTTACTTTCACTATGGTGCTAAAGCTTTTTACTAATAGGCTAATGCATTGGCCCTTTCACATGAGGGATGAGTCTCATGTGCTCACCCAAAGCGCACAACTAAAGACCGGTTCTCAAAGTCTTTGAAGCACAGTGTGGTTTTGCTCATCTCGTGTCAGTACCATAATTATACTATTATTATTCTTAATATTTCAGATTGAATTACCACAATAATGAGGATTACCATTTCTAACTAGTTATAAATCAGAGGAACACGTGGTTTTATAATAAAACACATTTCAATATACAACACCTAAAATAGTTCATTATTTGAAATACAATATAATGAACATTAAATTCTCATTAGATTTCTTATTAAATTAAAAGATAGAAAGATGTAAGTACTCCAAAGGTACACACTCATGAATTATCTCCATGAATGATTATAACAGGGGTTTTTATACTTGATTTTCCCTATCCAAGTGTCAATATCCTAACTTAATATGGACAAATGGTACACAGACTCCTAACAAGCTGAGAGTCATGGCTCTTACAACTGATTATTCCTATAGAATCATGTCTCTATGCCCCTAGATGCTTGCTCTATATTATATATTTGTGTTTAAGTGTTCCACTTCTCATGGGCTAGTACAAAACCTCTAATCGGTGGGGTCAAAGTGTCCTACTTGAGTTACTCTTCTAACTACTCCCACATTCCTCATGCTCCACTTCCCTTGTGCTCCCCTAGTCTTCAACTTTTGTTTCTAGTCCTTTGGTCTCAGGTTCCTCATGACATGTCCTTCCTTGACTGGGTCCTCTCACATTAGGTCTCCTACTCCATTATCCTTCCATGTTTGGCAAGTTTCGTGTCATAATACTCTTGCATGCCATGGTCCTCTCGCACCATGGTCCTCCCGCACCATGGTCCTCCCATGCCATGCTGGCTCTTGCAAAAAAATAGACAATGGCTTTTCCATGTTGTGTGCCATAAATAGAACAATAATTGTACCAAATTTAGGGGTTAATATCACCCCACATTGAGTCTTTAGTTTGTCTCAAACTAAACCACATTAGTGTCCTCCAAAAATTCTATCCCTTTCTATTCGAGATCTTTTTTCAGCCCATCCCAATGGGACAATACGTCGAGGACTTTGGTAGTTATTCATTAAATGGCCTCCTTTGCTTCCTTCAACTCCTCAAGTTGAGTTGAAGTCTTAGTCTTTTTCACTTGTTAAGCTAGGGTTGCATTGGCTTCCTTCTGGATGTCCTCTAAATCAGAGACCTCTTTGTCAATCTTTCCTTAGAGTATCGTAAAATATGCATTGATTTGTTGATGATGGTTATTTATGGATTCTTCCATAATTTTAACATCCTTAAATGTTTTGGCATGCATGCCATGGTCTTTTATTAATAGGGCAACATCATCTGCTTACTACCTCAAGATTTTCTCATCATGGAGCTAGGCTTATATTATTTTATTTGAGCATGTTAGGCACATAAAAATGCCATCTAAAATGGGGATAACCTCCCCCACCCTCTCTAAAGTAATTTTGCAGATATCAGCCATCATGGTGAATTATTCAAGGGTTTCCTTGGCCTCATCCTTTGGTGTTGGGTGCTCCTTATTTCTCTTAAGCAATATCTCAACCAATGTTTCCAATTTCTTGAAGGCATCTCCATCCAGTGGTATGCCATCCGCTACTATTGGATCTTATTTTAAATAGTTTTATATAGGTTTAAAACCTTTATTTTATTCTAGGTGGCCTCTTAAATCTATTGCTTTAAGGAGGCCACTTCCTTGACTAGCACATACTTCTCTACCACTACTTTATTGTACATCTATACTACTTGGCCATGTTTTCTTTATGTCATGTGTGCCTCTAAATCTAAATAAATGTTCTAGCATGCCACTTCCATGGCTAGTTTCAAAAATGTGGTGCTCATCATTATTAGAGAGATCTGTTGAGGATTAACCTTCATCAAGTTTGGCAGACCTAGAGCATTTGGGCCAAAAAAATGCAATCTAATGGAATATTGTGGCTCTTCACTATACATTTCCAAAAGGAAGGAAAATTACTTCCTTATTTTTGGGGTCACATCCTTGAGGTGGAAATGGTTCCATAAATAGAGGTCATTTTCTTCTACATTAAACTAGTATCGTTCACATAGAGTGGTTAGCCCTCTTTGTTCCTATGGGCCCTCTTGTACTAGGGATGTAGTCTTATCTGAGTCTAATCCCAAATTATGAATCTATCTTTGAGAGGGGTTACTTTGGGGTGCTTGACTTGGAGGGTGTTGTGGCACTGATTCGATGGTAGTCCATGGAGAATGTGGAGGTAAAGGTGGTCATGGAGGTGAAGGTGGATTTAGGATAGGTGAGTGGAATGGAGTGGAATGAGTAAAAGGTGAAGTGTGAGATGGAGATGAAAGGGGTGATGAAGGTGAGGAGCGAAGTGGAAGTGAAGTGCAAAGTGGTGCTTGTTGGATTGACTGGTGATGATGAGTTAGACTGGAGGGTTGTTCCTTGATTATCCTATATTATTTTAGGGGGGCCTACTGCCCACTTGTGCTGGCACTTGGCTTGGGCTACTTCATTCATTTTTGTTGCGCTTGGGGTAGCCTTTCCTTGGGGTCTCCATCTTGAGGGTACTCATGGGGGCATAACATGTAGAATAACTTATGGACCTGCTCCCCAACTAAGATATTATTAACCTTAATATCAGTTAAGTCTATTTCTCCCCTCTCCATGAAGGCCTTTTTTTGGGATATATAAACATTTTACAAAGGGTGTGGTGTTCTACATTGATCCATTCTGCTTAAAGACTGATTGACTGTGCATCATAAATCTGATTAATAGAATTAATGAAGTAGCATGCAGAGAATGCATATGGCAACTTGAGCCATGATGATAGTTCTCTTGAAGGGTTCATTTAGATGCATGCCACAAAGAAGTGTGACTTCATAGTGAATTATAATTGATCTACTTTTAGGGCAGTTAAATCTTTGGGAATGCAACATTCATTCTTGAAAGCTACCTTCATCATATCTAACCAATACTTCATCTTTAACTTGTATGTTGGGTTGATGTACTGGGGGCAAGTGAAGGCCTTGAAGCACTCAGTTGGAGACTTGTGAGTGGGGGGTACAACCACTTCAATGTAATTGAGCTATAGTCAGGGACCTTGATCTCATCAAACAATAGTAATAACAAAACTGCTCCCCACACAAATCAGGAATTGGGAATTTTGTGCACCTTTTTTGCATCCTCTGTTATTCTCTGGGCAAAATACAATAGCTAGTTATACTATGTGCCCTAGGTAACTTGGTGCACAATGTGTAGGTGTGCCATGTCCACCTCCTTCCATCAATCAGTCCTTCCAACCTTGGTAGAAATGATCCTTGTTGTGACTTTAAGGGTGAGATTTTGTAAGTTTATTATATCCATCACATGCCCCTATTTTTGGTACATTAGCATAGTGGTGGTCTACTATATCTCCTTCGTATCCACCAAATCATCCAACACATTGACCCTTGAGCACTAAAGCCCCATAACTTTGCTTACCCTCTTTATGCTAATCTTCATGTTGTACCCTATGAAGTGGATGTAGTCCTCATGAATGTGTGAGAGGAGGAATTGAACCACCTCGGTAGGCTTTCTAAAGTATGGTAGCTCAAAAAATTGGAATATGCTAGCTTTATCTAGCTGATTCTTGATCAAAAGGTCATATACCACTTGATTTCTAGTGTTGGTGGTTTAAACTTCATAGTCATTCTCTAATTCCACCTCAATCCCCAATTGATAATGTTTGTATCAAATATAGTTGCAATTGACACATTGGAGACCCAGTTCTCTGTGTGCAAGATTGACTCTAGGTATTGCATCTATTCTATGTAAAAGGATTGAGGGGGAGATGGTGGAGTGGTCTATGATGAAGAGGCCTATGCCTGCTTTCCCTTTTTCACCATCTTGACTTCTTTTGTGCTCTTTCTTGGAGATCCCACATGATGCACTTCTAGTATCTCTTCTTGATTTTCCAAAGGCTCCTCTCTTATAGGAAACCATGTTCCTCTGCTTACCTCTTCATCCTCTAGTATAATTGGTAGATTATCAAGTATTTTGGACTTTTTCTTCAACCACATTACCCTTTGTGGTACTCAAAGGTTAACCCATGGCTATTGCACATTCCCAAATTAATATGCGGTGGTGATAAAACTTGTATCTACTCTCGATCTTCATGCTTCAATTATGACAGAACCTACAACTTGTAACTTCAATAATATTCACTCCTACTTACTAATCTGAACTAATAACCTCTCTTTTTGTCTTGGGAACCACTATCATGTATTTATCAACTTATTTAAACACTTTTGCTTTGAAAAATATTTAATTTTGTTGCTCTAGTTCTCTAGTTCACTAAGCACTCAAAAATTATAGCAAGGTAAAGTGTGAAATGAGTTCAACTTGTTTATTTATAGGTCCTCTAGGAAGTTTACCTCATTAATTTCCTTTCATTCCTTATCATCTCTAGCCATAAATGTATATATTTTTATAGTCTTCATGTTTTGAATGTTATATGAAGCATTTAATGTTTTAAAAACTTGTCCCATCATTCCACTTACATGCTAGTTTTTATGAATAACCTTATCTTATTAATTGTCCATTCCTTCCCATACCTTTCTTGGAAGTGGATGACCACTGTGTCCCATCTTTCTAGAGTAGTGTAATCCAGCTATCATCTAAATGGTGGGAACATTTCAAAATACTCTTGAAGTGAATTTGATGACCCATGAGCCATTAATCACTTACATGCCATGTATGAATCTTACACTTTTAGAACTTGCGTGTCCACCTCTCATGTCTTGTATTTATATGCGTAATCCCTCACCCCACACTAAAAGGGTTCGTTGTCCTCCATGAAAGTACAAACACAAACTAAAATTATATTAAAGAGTCACATGCCTCAGGGGAAATACTTTTTATTGAAAATAATATATCCTAATCTAATGGACTTAAGCCTTATTTAATATATAAGTTGAACTAAACAAAATCAAAATATGGCTGAAGTCAGCTTCCATTATAGTGTCCTAGGAGAAATTATCCATCCATTCACTTTAGCTAGCAAACTCTAGTTGGTCGAATGCTATGGATAATAAATGGTCCATCCCAATGGATGTAGAGCTTCCCTGGGTGGTGCATGAACTTGGAATCACATAGGATAACTTTTGTGCCTGGAGAGAGGACTTTGTTCTTAATATGGGGATCATGCCATGCTTCTTGTTTGCATTTTTCAACATCTTGACTCAAGTGGGTGAGGAATCTAGCCTCATCTAGTTTTATCAATTCATTGAGCTAAGATTTCAAATAGGTTTCATCATCAAGGTTTCCTATGCACACTATCCAGAGAGATGGAACTAGAAACTCCACTAGATAACCACTTCTTTTTCATATACTAGGTTGAATGGTATACTTTTGTTGAGGCATTTGTATGTGGTATGATAAGCCCTAAGTACTGTAGATACTCTATCATCCTAGTCAATTCTACCAACATTGCAAATTTTTATCAATATGGTACTGAAGATCTTGTTGAAGGATTCAACTGTTCCATTGGCCTGTGGGTGGTATGGTGCCATCTTGTGGTGTGTGATCATAAATTCAACCAATAAGATACATATCATTTCATTCAAAAAGTGGGTTCCATGATCATTGGTGAAGCTTAGCAAGCATCTAAATCATGTTATAATGTTTTATTAGATGAATCATATAGTGATTACTATTGTACAGTCTTTATTTGGTGTTGTTTCAACCCAATAGGTGAGGTAGTCAATTGCCATAATGATGTACCATGAGCCCGTTCTTCATCCTATTGGAGTAATATGCCCCACAAAGTCAATAGCCCATTTTTATATGGTTTTTGAGAAGGAATAGCATTTAATGGCATGACATCTCTTTTATTAGGTTTTCCCACATGCTGGAAAACATCACATTGCCTTACACACACCTTTGCATCTTTAAATAAAGTTAGCCACTAGAGTCCAGTGAGCAATACCTTGCATGTGGTAGCCTCTCCAACATAATTTCCTATGGAAATACCTTCATGGACTTCTCATAATATCTCAAGGAACTCATGTTACATCACATAATGGCATAGTACCTCATCATGGTCTATTTTGTATAGATCTCATGTTATCAGTTGATAAGGTGTGGTGTAGATCACAAGTTGATTTTTATCCTATGAAGACAAAGATTCAAGTGTGGAGCTAATGTTGAGAAATGCTGCAATATGCTCTAACTCTTCAGGTAATTGAGTAACTTGGAAGAATTATACATTAGGAAGGTCATTTTTTATAGTATGTGGTGGTTCTCCATTTTCAATTCAGGATAAATGATTAGGTCCATAGTTGGTCTTCCTGGGCTTTACTACTACGGAGAACTAGAATTCTTGGAAGAGAACAATCCAATGACATATTCTTCCATGGAGAATTGGCTTGTTGATGAGATATTTTAAAGCCTCATGGTCAGTGTGGAATATAAACAGAGTGGTAAGGAGGTACTATCTCAATTTTTGAAGAGCATAAACCATAGACAAGGCTTCACACTCAGTAGTGGTATAGTTCTTCTTAGCCAATGTAAGCTTCCTACTAGAAAAATAGATTAGATGATCCAGGTTTTCCTCTCCTAGTTGTATGAGTATGGCACTGACTATTGTCCTAAATGCATCAACATGGACATGAAAGGGTTTTGTCCAATCTAGAAATTGCAAGATAGGAGCGATAACTAGTCTTTCCTTTAGCATTTCAAAAGCTATTTTGTAGGTATTAGTCTAGATAAATTATTCATTATCATTTAATAGCTCTTCTAAGGGCACTAAAATCTTGGTATAACCTTGAATGAACTCCTTGTAGTAACCTATATGTCTTAAGAAGGCATGTACTTTACACTATGTCTTGGGTGTTAGCAGACAAAGAATAATGGATACTTTGGCTAGATCCATTAGGATTCCCTCTTACAAATAATATGGCCAAGAAGTACACCAAAAAGTGTCCTAAACATGCACTCCATTAAATTTAGGGAAATTTTCAATAGTTGGCAGTGCTCAAGCATGAGTCTCAGATTGGCACAATGGTCCTTGATCAACTCGTACATCATCTAGTCATTTAAGAAGACTTGGAGAATCTTATGAATAAAATATTTGAAATCCTCAATTTCTATCCAAAAAACACTATTGGTGCATTTTACAACCTAAAAGGCATGATGGTATAGGCAAAATATCCCCATTTAGTAGCAAAAGTAGTCTTGGATTGGTCTTGTACCACTATGTGGACTTGGTGGTACCCTGAGAACCTATTCATGAAAGAGTATAATTCACAACCAGCAACACCTTCTAGGATTTCCTCAATGAAAGGTGTTGGGAAAGGATCTATCATGCAAGATGCATTTAAAACATGATAATCCTCATAGATACAAATATGCCCATCCTTATTGATATTGATTACCATGGGACTCACCCATTCAAATTCATCAATAGGAGTAACTACTCTGGCGCAGAGCATGTTATCGATCTCTTCTTTCACACATGATCGAAGGTTAGGGTTCATTCTATATGGTCATTTTTTCATGGGGTGAGTGTCATCAATCAACTTTATATGCATCTTCCCTAAAGAAAGGTGGACTCCTTTCATTTCACTATAATTCCTTGGAAACACATCTTGATACTCTTTCAACAACTCAAGAATTTGTGAAATTTATATTTGTGTCCAATAGTTTCCAGTGGTAGCCATCTTAGGTTCTTGCTCCATGCCAATGTTGAGTTGAAGAGTTTTAAGGGGCCCATGATAAGGGTTGTTTGTTAGAGAGTTTGTGTCCTAAATATTTCATGAGCCAATACTTAGAGGGACACGTAGATTATTAAAGGGGTCAAGTGAAGTGGACCCTTCACCTTCATCTACTTGAAGATGAGTTTTTACTTTCCCAGGTAGATACTCATGACATTTTTTCTAGGAACCATTGATGGTGCAAGAGTTGATTGTGTGGGAGGATTGATGAATAATCAGAAGGGTTCTTTAGGTGCTTGATGAATATGTCATAGATTGTCTCAGATGGGACTTAGATCTCCAATGATTGCTTCATACATGGTTTGAAGGGTAAGGCACAAGTCCATCCTTTGTGAAGAGTAAGAAAGTGCTGCCATCATGTTTTCCTTTAATAGGTGCCAAATCCTTGTTCCCATGTGCCTTTCTTCATGATTGTACCAAACATGTGCTGAAGTGCACAAAGTTCCATAAAACACATAGACCCAGAGGTACTTTGGTAAAAATGTTTCCTCAACTCACCATATTGTTTCACAAGCCTCAAGGTGAGGTTCAGGTGCTTTCATGCCACTATAATTGAGTGTGCCCCTAATCTTATTGTCATGGTGAAATATATGATGTAGATCAACTTATACTTGATACCAATACAAAAGGCATTCTTTATGAGTACACCACCATCTGGTGGTGGTGCATAAAAAATGTGGTTTAATTATCTCATCTATTCATTTTTAGTATCATATAATAATTTGAGGTGCTGGACAAAATCACGCACCTCCATTTATCCTTGGAATCATGGAGATGCATAAAGTCTCTCCAATGGTGGTCCCTCTAATGGTCCTCACATTGATAAACCTATGAGGCACACAAAATTGTGATGTTTAGGGAACTAGTGTGAGATGTTTTAGATTTTATTTATGGTGCTGCACAATCTTCCAGTGAGATCATAATCACCATGGGCCCAACAGTTGTAAGCATTGTTTATAGTATCTGAGATAGACTAGTTATCCATCCATCAAAGAATACCATCTGGCATTGGATTATGTTGTTCATCATGTTGAGTGGTCACATTATATAAATTATTGATGTCTTCATCTACATTAACGGGCTTGATATAGGGTGGTCTCTATGCTTGGTCTAACGGTATTATCATGCACTAATTTATATTCTCAAAGCTAATGTATTAATTTTTAAAACTCAAATCTACATGATTTTCATAACACCAAGGCCTTCCCAGTAAGGCTAGATAGTCATTAGCTTCTACCAACTCTAAAACCTCAAAATCTGCTTCAAAGGGAACCCCAAGTATTTCAATGATGGTATTTTTAAGGACATCGATAAGATGTGCATGAGTCTTATTCACCATGAACAAGACATGATATAAGTCTGGACTAGACATTTTCTGCCAAGCATCTTTAGTGAAAACATTTACTTCTATGCTAGTATCTACTAGAATATCCCACATTAGCCATCTATTGATAACAATATTAACTAATATTTCTCCATCTTTTAGGGAAGTGGAACTAGGACTTTCCTAACATCGAGCACAATTTAAATAGTGATCTTTGGTTTGCCGACTGAGATGAGAGTGGACTTCATTTGGTGGGTGGGATTGACCTTTAATATAGGTTCTAAATTGGGGAATGATGTCTCATCGAGTATGCATTTACATAGCTCCTAAAAATTATCTCACACCACTTGAGGTTCAGCTTCCCTTTGCACTGTACTGTTTTATGTGACATTCTTGTAATTGAGGTATTGAATCTTGCCTTGAAACTCTCACATAAGCACCATTATATCTTGAAGTACATCCTTTTTCTACATCACATCAGGGTATTTCCTTTACTTTGGTTGTTCCTGATGTATCTTCTCAATCAGGTTAGCTATGGATTGAGTTTGACTCCCACTATGAGTGATGATATTTATTTTTTTTACTATGGGTATGGTTAAATGTGCATACCATTATGGTTTGTCTATGTGGATCATGTCAACACCCTTTTCATTTTGGTCCTTTGTGATGGCTGCATATAATTATGGACACTCTTCTAATCAATTGTCATTTTTACAATAAAGATAGGTTGGGTATTATAGGCAATCTCTTTGATAGTAGTCTGGAGAACCACACTTATAAAAAGTACTTGGTGGAAACCAACCACCACCTCATCCTCATCCTCATCCTCATCTTCGATAGCCACCATTTTCTTAGGTACTGGTGATTGAGGCTTGGCATGTGTCGTGCGCTTGGGTTTCATGAATGTCACTAATCAAATGACAATCATTGGTGTAATGGGTGTAAGCATCATAAATCTTAAAAGATGTAGATACCTTTGTGTTTATATCCCATTGTTAAAGTGGAAAAGAATGGACATCATTTTCTTCAAGATAACTCACAAGTTTATTTTAGTACTACATGGATGTTCTAGCATAGGCAGTTGTTCTTTATATGTCCTTCAGTCTCATAGTTAGTATATCAAACACCATTGTGTGTCTCATGTGCATTGTTCACCATTAAATTTTCTAGCTATGAAGCCATGGATGCTATTTTCACCTCCATAAAGGGACTAATCTTAGTATCCATACTTCTAACTGTTTCAGTGTATAGGGAAGTTTCTAGAGCCTCACACACATTAGTGAAGGTTTTTTGTGATAGTGTCCATTTAAAAGGTAACAATTTTGAAAGCAGGTTTTTGATTCATGCATCATACAATTGCATGCTTTCAATAAGTCCCTAATTTATATCTTTTAATGCCACTATACTTTGCTACTCAAACTCAAGGATATCAAATTCTTTTGAGAAGGTTGATTTGAGCTGGTCATAGTCTACCACTACTTATTAGGGGTCAAACTTATGATACCATTTATGGTCGCATTCTAAAAATGTGGTTTCAAACTATGTATATTTTTTTTTAGATGACGTGATGACACATGCTTGCCAAATCAATTCACACTTATGGAAATGCTCAGCTGCATTTTCTACTCCTCGATACTTGGGTGAATGCAATGCCATTTCATAGTAGATTATCATAGGTTGTGGCAGTCGAGTGGGTGGTTACTGAGATGATCTAGCTCTTATTCCATGAGGGGTTTTGATTCCTCTAGTGCCTCCTCTAATTCTACCTCCAGTAGTAGTACCCACATAGAGAGACATGGTAGAGGGTTGATTTCATAGGTTTGGTCCTATATTTTGGCCTTGAGGACCAATTCCTCTAAGCATTCCAAGCTATTCCATAAAATTCCTATGTAGAGGGAAAGATGTAGATTCCTGGGTATCACCTAATGGCCTTACCTATTTAGTTTCAGAGTTTGTAATGTCTATATCCCAATGTTGTATATGTATTATGTCTAACTCAAAGGCATGAACATGCACTATGGTATGGGAATCCTGTTGATTCATACTTTGTTCTTCATCTCTGGTAGTCCAGCTCATTTCTCCTCCATAAGATAAAAGTGGTGAAAGACATGGCTCAAAGGTGATATGTTCCTCAGACGCGTTTGGCTCCTTGTGGCTCTTCACAATGTTCTTTGAGTTTTCTCAATCTCTTCTTGAGCCACTAACTCTAGTGATCCTATATCGAGTTTCATCATACTTTCATTTCCATAATGTTCAATGACTTGCTACCATGTTGAAACCACAATCTTTAATCAAGTATCAGTCTTCCCTCCAAATGTGCAACTCATGCACAGGGGATTTTAGCCTTCTATGAGTAGGGTTTCCAACCCAAGATTAATAAGTAGCTTCTTACTCTTGAAGGAAACCAATGAAAGATAATGTCCCCTTGGTTCTCATATGACATGGAACTTCACTTCTTTAGGGCATGAATATGTGGTTACCACATATTCCAAAATGTAACTATTCTGAACTCCTTTCCACCAAAAATTCATTGCTTATGTCTAGGGAATTCCAAGTCATGTTAATCTCCTCTACTATTCAAGAGTCCTTGATTTCCCTCATCTAAGATTTCAAGATCATCCTTGAGCATATGATAAGATCTAAGAATGTAAGAGAATAGGGACCTCATAAAATAAAGTCTCATACAAAGAGTTGTAGAGATTTTGCTCTACCCACCATTGCAAAGAAATTCTTAGTTCAAGATATGAGACCACAAAATTATCTTCAACACTGGTAACCCATTATTCAATATTCTCTAATGTAATGTGCTCAAACATTTACCATAATCATACTCCAATTACTTCAAGTCCCAATAATGGAACCAAAATGTTGGAGTTATTATAGTTACTTTCACTAGGGCATTGAAGCTTTTTCCCAATAAGCTATCATGCTAGCCCTATCATGCGAGGGATGAGTCTTATGCACTCACCCAAAGCATGCAACAAAAGATCAGTTCTTGAAGGATTTAAAGCACAATGTGTGTTTGCTCATCTCATGTCAATACAATAATTATACTACTATTATTCTTAATATTTCAAATTGAATTACCACGATAACCAAGATTACCATTACTAAATAATTATAAATGAGAGGAACACATGAATTTATAACAAAACACATTTCAACATATAACACTTAGAATAGTTCATTGTTTGGAATACAATATAATAGACATTGAATTCTCATTAAATTGCTTATCAGATTACAAGACAAAAAGTTGTAAGTCCTCCAAAGGTACACACTCATGAATTCTCTCCATGAATGATTATAATAGGGGTTTTTATACTTGTTTTTCCCTATCCAAGTGTCAATATTATAACTTAATATGTAAAAATGGCATATGGACTCCCAACAGGCTAAGATTCATGGCTCTTACAACTGATTACTCCTATAGAATTGGGCCTTTGCACCCCTAGATGATTGCTTTATATTATATATTTGTGTCCAAGTTTTTTGCTCCTCATAGGCTAGTACAAAACCTTCAATCAGTGGGGTCAAAGTGTCTTACTTGAATTACTCTTCTAACTTCTCCCACATTCCTTGCACTTCACTTCCCTCCTGCTCCCTTTATCTTGCAATTTTGTTTCAAGTCCTCTGGTCTTGGGCTCCTTGTGACACATCCTTCCTTGATAGGGTCCTCTTACGCTGGGTCTCTTTCTCTATTATCCTTCCATGCTTGGAAATTTATAAGCCATGGTACTCCTGCACAACATGGTCTTCTCATGCCATGCTGGTTCTTATAACAAAATGGACAATGGTTATTCTACATTGTGCACCATAAATGGAACAATGCTTATACCAAATTTAGGGGTTAACAAGCCTTATTTTGGAGAGGTAGGTTTGCATCTTTTTTGTACTTAATATTTGCTTGTGGTACTATTTCTTGCTTTGATTTTTCTATTTGATCCTTTTATTGTTCTGAGTTATGCTATGCTAACCATTTTTGTATTGTTTCTAAATTTGACCCTTTGTGAATGTGTTTCTGTGTCACTATGGATTACTTGACTGATTTATCTTGTATAGGGTCCTTATTAGTAAAAATCTATTGTATATGTTTTTTCAATGCTAAACATTAATCTATGTGATGCCCTCGCATTTTCTGATATGCACAATAATATCTAGATCTTCTCACTAAATGTAGAGGAGGTAGTTTGATCTATTTAGATTTTATCATTTCCCATAGTACCTCACTTGAACTCTTATTTTATCACTTAATGCTTTTTGAATCACTAGTTTTAGAGTTAATTTGTTGTGATTTTTTGTTTTGATATGTAACATTGCTTGCAACTAATTGACTAGGTGAAGGTGCATATACATGATTAGCATTAGGGCACTTTTGAGGCTTTTGTATAATATAATTTTCTAATATTATGATATTTTATTGTAATAGCTTACTTTAAATGTTTGTAAATCTAAAATTAACTTCCTCATACTAGTGATTTGATCCTTTAGAGTCTCACAAGTGCAAACCCTAGTTGCTTTGGATTAAACATGTAAGCACATATATTGAAGAGGATTTGAAGAATCTATAGGCTGAATGTATGCATTAGTAACAACAATATAGGCTACCTCACCTTTTGAAGGGGTGATAGAATGGGCCTGATTAGAGGGAAAGTAGCTATCACCCTCTTTGGGGAGAGGAGGAGTAGGAAATTCTTTCCTGTGCATAAGATATGACATCGAAACTTGATAGGTGGTTGTTAGAATATGTAATGGATCCTCTAAGTATGAAAGGATTTTATTCTTAATTGAATTACTTATAATAGAGAGATAACATGTTAAATAAGTAATAAAACTTTGTATTATATAAAAGTAAACATTGTTTTGAAGGAAATGGATCTTAACATTTTTATCAATAAATTGTTTAATATCATCCCTTATTATAAAAAATAAGCATGAAGAACAAAGAATGAAGCTTTGCATTAACATATGGTAAACTTCATCATTCATATACATGATAGGACCTAGTATGAATTCCTTATTATTTTCAAGAAATATGTTGAAATGAGGAAGATCCATTTGTGATTTTATGTAATATTTGAATTGGATGTAAGGTGATACCTCAAAAATAAAGGGACTTAGTATATTCAACTAGGGTTTGAAAGAAATTATTTTAAAAATTACTAATGTAAATTTAAAAATTAAATGTGAATTTATGATTTAAATATGTAGGAAAAATTTTGAAAAAATATTTGTAAAATTATCAAGAAATTTTCCCTAGGGTCTCCAAGGTTTTTGTATGCAAAAGGACCTAGTAAATTTAACTAGGGTTTGGAATAAATGATTAAAAAAAAAAAAATACTATGGTAAATTTAAAAATTTAAATTTAAATATTCAAGAAAAATAAAAAAATGTTAGAGAAATTGAAAGAAAATTTTTCCTAAGGTTTCTAGGGTTTTTGTGCGTAAATAAAGGAAGTCAGTTTCACTAAATGATTTAAATTTTTTAGAAATATTGGTGTCTTATTCCTATTTTAGTTAAAGGTTTAGTTTGACTAAATCAATAAATAAAATTTAAATAATTTAACCACTAATGTGTATAATTTATTTATATTTTTAATGTTTTTATAAATACAGATAAAATAAGACTTATCTTAAAATGAATTGAAACAACTATTGCAACGTCTGATATTGGTTGTGTAGGATTGGTACAATGTCATAAAATAGGATCTAGATTTTGTTTTGTGAAAGGATCAGATCACCAAAATAGGGTACCCTAGAGTCTGATGTTGTTGTCCTCTTGTACTGCTATTGTCCAAACTGCTCACAAAGACCTAATTTTTTTTAATTTTGTTCATTGTCCCTATGTGAGCCTGCTTGTGAAATCTCAATTGCTGAAAATCTATATAACTCCTTGTAGAATTGATTTAATCTTCAAACCCTAGACTTCATTGTGCTTTGATAAAACTTGATAAAGAAGGGGGGTTAGTGTGTGTAAGATGCATTTAATGTGTATCCATACCCCTTATGTGGGCATGCTACCTACATACCAATAGTCTGAAGAGGGATCAAGCCATATGTATTTCTCCCACTTAATGTGTTTTATGTAATAGTGTAATGCATATGTAAAAATGTTAAATTGGGTGTACTTGAGGTGGTTAGGGACTAGTGTGAGGATTTGGATATGCTTATAGTTGTATTAGATGGCTATAAGTAGAGAATAGGGAAATTTGGCTCAAGGGTTTTACTTGTATTCTTGTTTGCTTTGTAATATTTGCCAACCTCCTTCTAAATGAACTTTTAATGGGATTTTATAGGGAATAATTGGTCATGGGTTGAATGTATTTGTGTTAGGTTGACAAGATGAAGGACAAGAACTAGAAGGAAATGATTGTTGGAGCTTAAAATACAATTGGACAAGAACACCAAAATAGGACACCATATGGTTAGACATTATAATCCAAGTTGCGCACTTCTATACTACAAGTACAAGACCTAGGGGGATAGGATTGGCCTGAAAAATGCTACCTGATTAAGGTGGAATGACCATTTGGAAAGCTGAAGCTGACTGGAAATAGGTAACATAGTGTTTAGAAGAGTTATGAGAGCATGCAAGAAAGACTTATGGGTTAGGTGTCACAAGCCACACTCAAACTACCAATTTGAAAATTTTATATGACTACAATTTAAAATAAGCATAATTTCAAAGGGAAAAATCACAATCAATATTCCAAAACACGATTCATAAAGGTCAACTCCACAACATAAGGTAATTCCATCTAACACTCAATGCTAATATGATTCTGATGATGAACAATACTCAGATTCCTACTGAAATAACATTCAACTACAACATAATAATCACACTGCATGAGAGATTATCATTCCTATTTCTAACATAGGCCATAGTGATAATGAGTCTCCCATGAGACTCATTGGTTAGTATGGTTCCTACCCTTGTACATACTTCCTTCTCTCTCTCACTCCTTGCACATAGTTTATTTTTATTTGCTTGTACATAGCTCATATATAGAAAAAAAAAAGAATATAACATGTCAAAATATAAAACATTCAATTATTACTCAAAAAATACAAAATCTATAGATGTTATACATTGATATGTTTACACATTTCTACTACTTGTCAAATATTACATATTACTAGCTATCTTAGTATAGTCAGTTTTATCATACACATATTATTTACTTATTCTTGTTGAGTGCTTGCAGATTACATATAGGTCTCTAGTCCACTACACTAATCTAGACTTCCTATTATCTACCCACTGGGGGTATTTACACTGATCCAGGTTTATACATTTGATACATCTTCCCACTCGAGGGCATCTAATTTATACTACCAAGTTCTATCTTTACATGTTATACACTCTAGTTTATGCATTGATATATCTTGATATTGATCATTGCTACTCATTGTTCAGATTTTTGGCTATCTATTAGTAGTTAGACTCAACATATGTACATCCTAACATCTACATAGATTTGGACTACATAGTTATACATGCTATCACTTCTAGTTTTTCTTATATTATAATTTATTGTGCTTCCTATGCGTATTCCATCTTTGAGGACATTTGAATATGCCATTGCTCTTTAGATCTATGCCACTTATCTATTTTTATGCTTTGGACATGTGCCCACATCCCTTGTGTGTGATTTCTTTCTTCTATATGTAGACTTTTGAACATGTCCTTATATATGGCTCTAAGTCAAATTATTTGTTGCTTTTGTATGTAGACATTTGAACTTGTCCTTGTATGTCTTCATTCTTGAATTTAATTACATGTACCCATGTCCCTTGTATTATGGTCTCTTGGCCTAATTTTACATGCCTCATGTGTTTGTATGTATGCTTTTTTATATGCTTCTTCACTATGACACTTGTATTTGCTTATTACACACACACCAATTTTTTTATGATGTGAGGGACCTCATGCATCTACCCTTCTTACTTGGGTGTCATGATGGACATCATGCCCCATCCCCCTAGGTAGTTACTTAGATTTTTGACTATACACATTGATTACATATATCTTGACACCCTTGTGCAATGCTGGATTATAACATACATCTTATATTACCTACTTATGCTCAAATTCATTTACATTCTGATGTTATGTTGTGAAATATGGTTTTTTTCCCTTATAGTGGTATTTATCCCTTTTTACCTGTCATTATTTTAAAATTTTTAGGTCATACTTGTTCCATTATTATTTTTAATGGTCAATGTTATTTATTGGCATCATTTTAGTTATTATTGTTTCAATTTTATGATTTTTATAGTCAAAATAAGTCTCTAGTTGTGTCTTTGGGATATGCAGGAAGAAAAGTCTTTAGTTTTTTATGTATTTTAATTTAGTTTTTGGTCATGCTTTTAAAATTACAACTCATGTTATAAGTTGTGGATTATCAATCATTGATGTGTGTCATAGTTTTTATTGAGTCTATCAATTTGATCATGGGGCTCCAAAGTTTTTGTGTAGATAATTATTTTAATGCTCATGATAATTTTATTGGTGCCTTGAATAAACTTTGTCAAATCGGTATAATATGGGAATATCAAACATAATTTTTTAAACTATTCATTCAGATTGAGGATTTATTTTAAGATTTTTTTTTTAAATGCTTCATGAGTAGACTCAAGGAGGAGATTCGAGCAGAAGTTCAAATGTTCCAACCTAAAAACATGATGGAAGCCTTGGTCTTAACTAAGCTCATAGAAGACATTATCACCTTGCAACATCTCAAATCTAATGAAGCACCCTCCACACCATCTTCCTTTTAACATGCCTACATTAAAAAAGATAACCATGTAAAGAATGTGTTTACAAAATGGGGGATCACGAGAATTCTTTGCATCAAAATAAAGGTATAATAATGAATTTTTTTGATAAATTTATTCTCCACTTCCATAACGTAGCTGACTATGAAGAAGAAATTAAGGCATGGCTTAATTTTGAGACACTTTCAGTGAATGGTATGAGGATTTCTTTCACTTGGATGAGAGTGATTTGTTTCTCCTTCTCTTCAAAACATATTCCACACATAAGTTATAATTTTTTTCTTCCATCAACACATTTCCCATTATCCATAGTGGTTCATCCACTTGATCTCAATGACTTTCCACTAGTGTTATTCTCTTCATTGGGTAGTTTTGATGACATGTTTCTAATTGATGCTATTTCTCTAATTGATATATATGTCACTTTTGGTGCACAACACCCTCTTGTTATAATGATTAAGTTCACAATAATGTTGTACATGTTTGTCTCCAAGAAAAGGAATAAGAAGTAGAGTTAGAAAAGGATACATGGTTGAGCCTCTATTTGGTCACAATGTATTTCTTATTGTGTTTCGAGGGTGAAACATGTTTTGGGGGATGGAATGTAATTTACCTATAGGGATAATAATATGATGGATGGATATGCAGACATGTGGAACACATCCTCCTAGTGATTAATATTATAATAAAGAAGCTAGTTGGGTTAGTGGCCATTATAAGTTGTTGGCCACTCAACATGCCCTAGCGGGGGTTGGGGGCCACTTGGCCACTCAACATACCTTAGTGGATATTGGGGCCCATTGTAATAATGGGTGGCAATTGTATAATTAGCATATATAGGTTGTTTAGGCTAGTGTTAAAAAACATAATTGAATTGAGTTTGCTCAAAGGAGGTAGCCCCCTCAAAGAAGCTTGTGATCAGAAGTGTTTCCTTTTCAAAAATGAATTTTGTAATGTGTATGAGTTTAAATAATATATGCAATTATATTCAGTTATTCTATATTGTGATTTTTTGAGTTATGAATAGTAGTTTATGTTATTATTATGAGTTATAGAGTTGTGAGGTTCTTAACATCTGATATTAGAGCCAAGTCATGTACCATCACAATGCACCATACACTGCAAATATGGGAAATTTTAAATATACACTAAAAATATACAAACTATTACACCAAAACCTTGAGGCATCAATGAACTCATACATCAAGATCATAACATCCCATCACACTTTTGAAGCCTAGACTCTATGTTGGATTTTATGCTTATACATCAGTATATCTCACATGTATGAACCCTAGATGAACATTAAAATGTCGGTGTATCCATTTGATCCATGACTCAAACCCAAGTAGAGGCTCTAATACTAAATGAAACAAACTATTACATCAAAACCTCAAAGCATCACTAAATTTGCATATTAGGATCATAACATTATTTAGGCTAGTGACAAAAGACTATAAGATATATTCCCCTATGCTTGATATTCCCATGGGTCGAGTAGACATTGGTTTGGGAGTCCAATAGATCACAACCTTGGGCACAATAGAGATGAATTTCGAGGAGTTGTCCATAGAATTTCACTCTAAAGGTAGGACATTTGAGATATGGGGATCACAAAAAAATATCCACAATTGATTAGTTTTCATCAAATGTAGAAGATTCTCTAAAAAATGGTTAAAGGATTTGTATCCAAGTTATTTTCCATATAAGTTTAGAAAATAAAGGCATATACACATCATGATCTAAAAAATGTTACGGATGTCCATTTAGTTATTTTTGGAACAATGCCAAAAGGACTACCACCAAGAAGAGAACGTGGTCATGTCATTCAACCATTTCTTTGGATTCATACACCAAACATCTAACCATACATATACCCATATATACATAAGAATAAAATTTAAAATATGGTACATGAGATGTTGAAGGTGATTATTATCTAGAACCACCAAAGTGAATACTCATCCTCAGTGGTCATGGTGCATAAGAAGGATGATACTTGGAGGATGTGCTCAAACTACAAATAAATCAACAAGCTCACCATCAAAGATAAGTTCTATATCTAAATAATTCATGATTTTCTAGATGAGTTACATGGTATTGTCTATTTCACAAAACTATATCTTCATTCTAGGTACTATCAAATTCATATCATAGATGAAGATATATTTAAAATATCTTTCATAACTTATGAAGGCCACTGTTTGTTTTTGGTCATGCCTTTTGATCTCACAAATACATCATCTGCATTTAAGAGTTTTATGGACATTATTTATAAGCCTTTTTGATGAAATATTTGTTGGTTTTTTATGACATCCTCATATAAAACAAATCTTTGGAAGAGCATTTTACAACATTTGAAACATGTACTATTAATTTTGGAGCAATATCAACTTTATGCTAAACCTTCAAAATGTGATTTTTGAGTTCAAGAGGTGGATTACTTGGGTCATATTGTTTCCAATTAAAGAGTAAAAGTATACCCTTAGAATATCAAGGCTATGATAGAGTGATAGGTATCAAAAACCCTCAAGAACCTCTAAGTATTTTTGGGGATAATAGGTTACTATCATAGATTTATGAAAACTTATGGTAGTTGTAATCACCTAAAAGTGATAATCGGATGCTAAGAGTGTCGCTTGAGTTAACTTATACCTAGCTTAACCGTAGAGCCTTTGCCATACTTTTTCAATCATTATGTAAACCACATATAGTTATAGTCAGGCAAAACACGGTCCTAAGACAAATTTCTTAGATCCCAACCCAATTTGCCCAGTATCCCATCAAGTGGAAATTAGCACCACATTTGGGACACTACAACCATATGTGTCCTCAACTAGGTGCTACTATCCTTTGCCCTAACTCTCTTGAATAGATAATTTTTCAAACATGTGCCTCTCCTAAGGTTAGCTTATATACATTTTATTATTCACACAAGATAAAAAAATCTATAAATATAAGTCTATTTGACCCTTATTCATGAGATGGAAAATAGATGCAAAAGCATATTCAAACAAAAGACAAGTTAATAAAAATTAAGGTATTTGATCTCTATTTTACCCTATTTATGCATATTATTATCTATAGCATCCCTATCCTAGATTTAAAATATTTTAAAGATTAAGCACATTCAAGGCATCCAAGTCCACTCTCATTCTAGCATTCACTTGTACTTTGATCAAGTACTAAGTGGAAGTACTACATCAGGCTTGATCCCTCTTCAAAGTATTGGTATGTAGGAAACTCTATTCACAATAGGGTGTTAAGGATGTCTAACTTATCCTACTAACAAACATATAATTATTTCTCATCCCATACTTACAAGGATGATTAGGGTTTACACACTAAATCAAGTTTTCTAGGCACAACGAAGAGTCTCATATTTCATGCACGTAGGAACATGACCTAAAAACACTGAGTGCAGGTGCTCATAGAAAATAAGAATAGTCCCATAAAGGGGACACTAGTGACTCTTTGATGACACTATAATAACATAACGCTACTATCCAGATGGGATGCTACTATCTAGTGAGCCAACAGATTCTAAAATCCTATTATGAGACTCAAAACTATCCAAAACCTAGTTTTTAGAACTCAGATCATCTGTGACAGTCACTTTCCAAATAAGTTTATATTTATGCATATTTATTACTATGTTTAGAAGGTCAAAAAGGGTAAAAATAGATAATAAATCAGTACTTATTTTTTTCATTATTTTAGACATCTCATCCCTTTAATCTAAACATAGGAATTACACCTTATAAAACCTTAAAAGGCTAAATCATTTGGTGAACCCAACTTACTTCGAATATTGCTTCAAACCCTAGCTTGCATTAATTCTAATTATTTATTCAATTATTTAGGGATGCATACTTCTGATTTTCTAATTTTTTAGAAAACCTAGCTAAATTAAATCAATTTTCATATTAGGGTTTTAATTAATTTTAGATATAATTTAAATTATTGCGAAGAAAATCTAGATTAAAAAAATCCTAACCCTAGACACACTTAGGGTTTGTATCCTTTTTCTATATATACTCAAATTTTAGATTCATATATCTTTTAATTCACATCATCATGATCATAATGACATAAGAAATTAATCACTTTTGTTGAAAAGTTTCATACTTTCATTTACATGCTTGTTCCCCTTAATTCGAAATGAACTCAGAAAAGACATAAACACATGATAGATGATGCTAAATTAAAATATATGTCATATATTATAGCATGTTATATTTATCTATATGGAATTCCATTAATAAATAAACCTATATACACATAGAGGATTTAACACAAGCTAACAACTATGTTTCAAGTTTTAATGTCATATTTTATGCAGAAGAAAGAATATCCTTCTCCTCCTCATCTCCATGAGGGTGATAGATACTTTCCATCTAATCATGTCCATGCTATCATTCCTCCACAAGATAAGTAATCCTATAGCAATGTCATTATTTCCCATACTTCACCTATTCACACCTCTTCCCTATAGGGTGTGTGCCTACATGTTCAATAAAAATTAACTAGGGTTTGCACTTGTGAGACTATATGTGATCAAATTATCAATATGATGAAGATAATTATAGATTTATAAAATTAGAATCAACTATTACATGAAAATATTAAAACATTAAAAAATAAATTTATGAGACAAAGGCCTCTAGGGCACAATAGTATAAATCATGTTTATACATCTTCAACGAGTCAATTTATGGCAAATAATGTTATATCAGAACACAAAATCAGAACAAAGTATATCTGCAACTAGTGATTCAAAAAAAAT
Organism: Torreya grandis; assembly: GCA_037957365.1. Classification (NCBI taxonomy): domain Eukaryota; kingdom Viridiplantae; phylum Streptophyta; class Pinopsida; order Cupressales; family Taxaceae; genus Torreya; species Torreya grandis. The sequence goes on along the minus strand of JARHVA010001530.1, from coordinate 2,395,696 downwards.
CAAAGGTAAATTAAGAGTTCAAGTAAGACATTAAGGGAAATGACTAAAGCTAAGTTGATTAACCTACCTCCTCTACACCCAATGAGGAGATCCAGATATTTTTGTGTATACCATAGAATGCATGGGCATCACATAAATTCATGTTTAGTATTGAAAAGAAAAATACAATAGATAATGGATACATACAACTCACGCAGTGATAATTCATCCACATAACATACAATGACACATCTTCCAATTCAAAAAGGGTCAAACTTAGAAACAATACAACAATGGTTACCAAAGCATAATTTAGAAGAATAAAAGGTTCAAAAAGCATAATCGAAGTCAGAAACAATATAAAAAGATCAAATAAATAAAGAAAATCTAGCTATCCAAAATGAGGTTCAACATTCAATATGATATAATTTTGGTCACAAATATTTATAAAAGTTTGATTATCATGGTTAAGGTTTGGGCAAACAGGCCCAAGGCATCACTTCTCCTATTTTAACAATTGATAATATTGGTCAACAAGGTTTAAGATTTATTGAACATCCTAAGAAACATCAGTCACTAACATAGTTTATCAAGGCAAAACATATAGATACATAAGAAATATTATAGAGAACAATATCTTAAGTTACAAAGTCAAAATCATGATAAACAAACAAGCATTCTCAAAATAGGTTTTTTAAAAAAAGAGACTTCACAACACCGTATGTCTACAATAAGCAACTTCAAAGGAAAAAATCACAATCAATATTCTAAAACACAATTCAGAAAAGTCAACTCCATAGCATAAGGCAATTCCAATAACACTCCATGTTATTATGATGCCGATGATGAATAATACTTTGATTGCTATTAAAACAACATTCAACTATAACATAATAATCACACTACATGAGAGATATCATTCCTATTTTTGAGATAGGCCACAGTGATAGCGAGTCTCCCATGAGACTCATTGGTTAGTATGGTTTTGACACTTGTACATACTTCCTTCTCTCTCTCATTCTTTGTACATAGTTTATTTTTATTTGCTTGTACATAGTTTATATATAGAAAACACAAAAATAATATAACATGTCAAAATATAAAATTTATAGATTGTATACATTGTTATGTTTACATTTCTACTACTTGCCAAATATTACATATTTCTAGCTATCTTAGTATAGTAATTTTTATCATACATGCATTCTTCACTTATTCTTGTTAAAGGCTTGCAAATTACACACATGACTCTAGTCTACTACACTGATCTAGACTTACTATCATCTACCCATTAGGGGCATATATACCGATCCAAGTTTATAAATTTGATACATCCACCCACTTTGGGGCATCTAATACATAGTTTCTACTACTAGGTTCTATCTTTACATGTTATACATTCTTGTTTATGCATTGATATATCTTGATATTGATCATGGCTACTCATTTCTTAGATTTTTTGCTGAATATCACTAGTTAGACTCAACATATTTGCATCCTATAATCTACATAGATTTGTACTACACAATTATAAATGCTTTCACTTCTAATTTATACTAGATTAGAATTGATTGTGTTTCGTATGATTCTTCCATCTTTGAGGGAATTTGAATATGTCATTGATTTTATCTCTATGCCACTTATATGTTTGTATGCTTTGGACATGTGCCCACGTAATTGGTGTGTGTTTTCTTGCATCTATGTGTAAACTTTTGAACATGTCCTTATATGTGGCTCTAAGCCAAATTATTTATTTCTTGCGTATGTGAACATTTGAACATGTCCTTGTATGTCTTCATTCTTGGATTTAGTGACATGTGCCCATGTCCCTTGTATTATGGTCCCTTGGCCTACTTTTGCATGCCTCATGTGTTTGTATGCATGCATATTTGTATGCTTATTCACCATGATACTTGTATTTATTTGTTACACACACACCAATGTTTTATCCCATGAGGGACCTCATGCATCTACCCTTCTTACTTGGGTGTCATGGTGGACATCATGCCTTTTCCCCCTGGGTAGTTACTTAGATTTTTTGCTATATACATTGATTACATCTATATTGACACCCTTGTGCAATGATAGATTATAACATACATCTTATATTACCTACTTATGCTCAACTTCATTTACATTTTGATGTTATGTTGTGAAAATCATGGTTTTTTTCCCTTATAGTGGTATTGATCCCTTTTTATGTGTTATTGTTTTAAACATTTTAGGTCATACTTGTTTTGTCATTATTTTTAATAGTAAATGTTATTTATTGGCATCATTTTAGGTATTATTATTTTGATTTAAAGATTGTTATAGTCAAAATAAGTCTCAAGTGGTGTCTTTGGGTATAGTAGGAATCAGACTCTCTAGTTTTTTTTATGTATTTTAATTTAGTTTTTAGTCATGATTTTAGAATTATAACTCATGTTATAAGTTGAGGATAATCAATCATTGGTGTGTGTCATATTTATTTTACATATAAGTTCAACCAACAAAGGCATCTACACATCATGATCTACAAAATCTTACTAATGTCCACTTAGTTGTTTTTAGAGCATTGTCAAAAGGACTACTACCAAGAAGAGAACATGGTCATGTCATTCAATCGCTTATTTGGATTTAACCACCAAACATCTAACCATACATGTACCCATATATACATAAGAATAAAATTGAAACTATGGTACATGAGATGTTGAAGGCGAGTATTACCTAGCATAGCCAAAGTGAATACTCATCCCCAGTGATCATGGTGTGTAAGAAGGATGATACTTGGAGGATGTGCTCAAAGTAAAAATAACTCAACAAGCTCACCATCAAAGATAAGTTATATATCCCAATAATTAATGATTTGATAGATGCATTACATGGCATTGTTTATTTTACAAAACTATATCTTCATTCTAGGTACTATCAAATTCAGATCATAGATGAGGATATCGCTAAAATATCTTTCAAAACTCATGAAGCTCATTATTTGTTTTTGGTCATGCCTTTTGGTCTCATAAATGCATCATCTACATTTCAGAGTTTGATGGACATTATTTATAACCCTTTTTTGATGAATTATTTGTTGGTTTTTTCTAATGACATCCTCATATAAAACAAATCTTTAGAAGAGCATTTTGAAACATCTGAAACATGTACTATTAATTTTGGAGCAACATCAACTTTATGTAAAACCTTCAAAATGTGATTTTTGAGTTCAAGAGGTGGATTACTCAAGTCATATTATTTACAATAAAAAGGTAAAAGTAGACCCTTGGAACATCAAGGATATGATAGAGTGGTAGGTGTCAAAAACCCTCAAGAACCTCTAAGGGTTTATTGGGATAATAGGTTACTATCGTATATTTATCAAAATTATGGTAGCTATAATCACCTAGAAGTGGTAATTAGATGTTAAGAGTGTCACTTGAGTTATATTATAACTAGCTTAGCCCTATAGCCTTTGCCACACTTTTTTAGTCATTGTGTAGACAATAGATAGTGACAGTTAGCCAAAACACAATCCCAAGACAACTTTTTTAGATCCCAACCAAGTTTTCCCAGCATCCTACCAAGTGGACATTAGCACCACATTTGGGACACTATAGCCACATGTGTCCTCAAATGGGTGCTATATTCCTTTGCCCTAAATCTAGTGAATAGATAATTTCTCAAACATGTGCCTCTCCTAAGGTCGGCTTAAATGCATTTTATTATTCACACAAGCTACATATATCTATAAATTCAAGTCTATTTGACCCTTATTCACTAGATGGAAAATAGATGCAAAAGCATATTCAAACAAAAGACATGTTGGGAAAAATTAAGGTATTTGATCCCTATTCTACCCCACTTTTTCATACTACTATCTAAAACATCCCTAAACCTAGATTTCAAATATTTTAAAGCTTTAGCACATTCAATGCATTCAAGTCCACTCTGATTTAGCATTCACTTATACTTTGATTAATTACTAGGTGGAAGAACTACATCAGGCTTGATCCCTCTTTGGAGTATTGGTATGTAGGTAACTCTCTTCACAGTAAGGTGTTGAGGATGTCCAACCTATCCTACTAACAAACACACAATTATTTCTCATCCCATACTTGAAAGTAGGATTAGGGTTTACACACTAAATCTAGTTTTCTAGGCACAACACAAAGTCCCAAATATCATGTGTATAGGAACATGACCTAAAAACATAGGCACAAGTGCTCCTAGAAATAATAATAATCCTCAAAGGGGACACTTGTGCCACTTTGAGGACACTATAGTAATATAGCGCTATTGTCCAAGTGGGGCACTACTATCTAGTGAGCCAATATATTCTAGAATCCTTTTGACAACACTTAGAATTATCTAAAACCCAATTTTTAGAACTCAGATCATCTATGACAATCACTTTCCAAATTAGTCTATATTTTTGCCTATTTATTACTATTTTTAGAAAGTTAAAAAAGGTTAAAACTGATAACAAATGAGTACTTAATTATTTCATATTATTTAATTGTTTTAGACATCTCATCCCTCTAATCTAAACATAGTAATTACACCTTGTAAAACCTTAAAATTTTAAATCATTCGATGAACCCAACTTAATTTGAATATTGCTTCAAACCCTAGCTTACATTAATTCTAATTTCTTTTGCAATAATTTAGGGTTGCATACTTCTGATTTTCTAATTTTTGTAATGCTACTTTATTGGGAATTCTACTTGGTTTGTAGTTAGGGGGGCAAATCCTTCAAAATGCACTATTCATTCCTAAAACATATCTCCAACCCATCAAACCAGTACCTCATCTTCAAATTTTATGTTGGGGTGATGTGCTAGGGGCAAGAGAAGGAATTTAAGTGCTCGATGGGGGACTTGTGAGTATAGGGTACACCCACTTCAATGATCTTGAGCTATATTTAGGTACCTCGATCTCATAAAAAAATAGTAATAAGAAGATTTCTCCCTAAAGAAACCTATACTTAGGCAGTTTATACACCTTCTACATTTCTTCAACTATCTTCTAGGAAAGATACAATGCCCAGTTGTATTATGCAGCCTGAACAACTTGGTGAGCAATGTGCAGGTGGGCCATGTCCACCTCCTTCCATTAGTCAGTCCCTTTGACCTTCATGGAAATGATCCATACTATGACTCTAAGGGAAGGATCATGTAGGTTCCTTATATGTATTACATGCCCTTGTTTTTGGTATAATAACATAGTGGTGGTTTGCTAAATCTCCTCCATGTCTGCCAAGTCATCCAACACATTCACCCTCAAGCACTGAAGCCACATGACTTTGCTTATCCTCTTCATGGTGATCTTGATGTTGCACCCTGTGAAGTGGATATAGTCATTATGGATGTGTAAGAGGAGGAATGGAATTGCCTAAGTAAACTTGTCAAAGTATGGCAGTTCAAAGAGTTGAAAGAGGTTGGCCTTGTCCAACTGGTTTTTGATGGACAAGTCATAGACCACTTGATTCCTAGTGTTGGTGGTGTGGACATGATAATAATTTTGAAAATCTACTTTGTTGCCCAAATAATGGTGGTTGTAGTCAAAAATTATTGGCATTGACACCTTAGAGACCCAATTCTCCACATGCAAGACTGACTCTTATACTGTATCTCTTTTATTAACAAGGATGGAGGGGGGATGCTGGGGTGTTTTGTGATGAAAAGGCCCACACCTACTTTGCTTTCTTCACCATATTTTCTTCTTTTTCACTCTCTATCACTTCTTATTCTATGTTTTCTCTCAAGACTCATATGCACTACACTTGTTTTGTTCTCTCTTATGGGTTTCTTGAAGCCTCTTCTCATATAGGGAACCAAGCTCCTCCTCTCACATCTTCCTCCTATAGTATGCTTGGAATATTTTTGAGTCTCTTAACCTTTTTATTCAGTTGCATTACCCTTCATGGCACTCAAAGGTTAATATATATCCATCCCATGTTTTTTAATGAATACATGGTGGCAACCCAACTTGCTTCAACTCTCGATCTTCATACTTAGACAATGGTAGACCTGTAACCTGCAAGTATAAAAATATCCTCCTATACACAAATTCAGACTCAGAAACTTCTCATCTTGCCTTATAAATAACTGTTGTGTCTTTTCCAACTTTGTAATGACTCTGCTTTACTTGATTTTGAAGGAATTTGATTGTATCATAGTTGTTGGTTCATCAGTTCATCATTCATTCTTAGCACTCAAAGATTTAAATAAGGTAAATTAAAAAATGGCTTCATCAAGCTTATTTATAGGCCATGTAGGGGTATTTACCTCCATTAATTCTTTCCCTCCCCTTGTCAATTCTAGTCATTAATGCATATCTTTTAACAAACTTTGTACATTGAATCTTGTAATGAGTATTTAATGCCTTAACCAATTTGTCCCATCATTTAACTTGCATGCTTCTTGCCATAACTAACCTTATCATATTAATGGTCTATCCCTTCCCATTCCTTTCTTGGAAATGGATGACAATTGTGTCCCACCTTTTTGAGGTAGTGGAAGATAGCTGTCACTCAGATGGTGGGAACCTTTCAAAATGCTTTCAAAGTGCATTAAACAATTCATGCACCATTAATTACTTACGTGCCATACATGACTCTTTTGCCTTTATAACTTACATGCCCACATGTCTTTACATGCCTAGTTCTAACTTTGAACTTATAATTATTCATCTGCATGATGCCTTAGCCCAAACTAAAAAGGGTACATGGTCTTCTATGGAAACACAAACTCAAAATTATATTAAAGAGTCACATGTCTCAAGGGTTGCACTTTTTTTTATTGAAAGTAGTAAATTCTACCCTAATGGCCTTAAGCCTTATTGATTATTAAAGTTAAATTAAATGGAATCACAATACAACCACAACTGACTCCCATTATAGTATCTTGGGAGGAGCTAACCATCCATTCACTTTAACTGACAAGCTTTGGTAGGTCAAATTCTATGTATTATGAATGGACCATCCCAATAGAATAGAAGCTTCCCAGGGTGGAGTGTGAACTTAGAGTCACATAATAGAACTTTCATGCCTGGAGAAAATAGTTTATGCTTCAGATGGTGATCATGCCATGGTTTTTGTTTACGTTTCTCAACATCCTGACTCCAATGGGTGAGAAATCGAGCCTCATCCAGTTTCATCAAATCATCAAGCATGGTTGTCAAAGAGGATTCATCATCTAGGTTTCTGACATGTGCTATATAGAGAGATGGAACCAAAAACTCCACTAGCATGACTACTTATTTGCCATATACTAGGTTTAATGGTGTACTTTTGTTGAGGCACTTATACATAGTTCAATAAGTCCATAGTACTACAAATACTCTATCATCCCAATCAATCTAGCTAACATTGAATTTTTTTATATCAAAGTGGTACCGAGGATCTTATTAAATGCTTTAGCTATTCCATTGGAATGTGGGTGGTATGGTGTCATATTGTGGTATGTGATCATGAACTCAACCAATAAGATGTGAATCATCTCATTCAAGAAGTGGGTTCCATGATCACTGGTGAAGCTTAGGGGCCATCCAAATCATGTTATAATGTTATCCCAAATGAATCACATGGAACTTAGTATAGTATAGCATTTTTATTATCACTACTTCAGCCAAACGTATGAGGTAATCAGTTGTTGTAATGATGTATCGAGAGCCCATTCATCATCCTGATGGAGTGATAGGCCCCACAAAGTCAATAGCCCATTTTTTGAATGGTTCTTAACAAGGAATAGGGAATAACATCATAGAATCTCTTTTGTTTGGTTTTACTATGCATTGGGAGACATCACATTACCTAAAATAAGCCTTTGCATCTTTGAATAAAGTTGACTAGCAGATTCTAGCAAGAAACACCTTGCACATGATAGCCTCTCCAGCATAATGTCCTTTGACAATAACTTTGTGAATTTCTCAAAGAAATTTAGGGTGCTCATATTGCATTACATAGTGGTGAAGCACCTCATCGTTATCCATCTTATAAAGATTTTTTGCTATGAGTTGATAAGATGTGACACAGACTGCATGTTGCTTTTTTTCCTATGAAGTGAGGGAGTCAGGTGTGTAGCTAGTGTTGATAAATGATGCAATATCCTCTATTTCTTCAGGTACTCTAGCAACTTGAAAGAGTTTTACACCAAAAATATAATCTTCTATTGCATGTTGGGGTTCTTTATTTTCAATTCAGGATAAATGATCAGGTCCATAATTGGTCTTCTTAGGCTTTACTACTATAGAAAACTATAATTCTTGGAAGAGAACAATCCAATGGAAAATCCTTCTATGTAGTATTGGCTAGTTGATAAGATACTTCAGGGCCTCATGGTCTATATAAAATATAAAAGGAGTGGCCAAAAGGTACTACTTAAAATTTTGTTAAGTGTAAACTATAGACAAAGCTTCGTGCTCAGTTGTGGTGTAGTTTCTTTCAATTGATGTTAGTTTCTTACTAGCAAAGTAAATTAGGTGATCCATGTTTCCATCACCTGGCTATGTAAGTATCATTATGACTACCATCCCAAATGCATCAACATGGACATGAAAAGGCTTTGTCCAATTAGAAATTTATGAGATAGGAGTTGTAACTAACTTTTCTTTGAGTGTTTCAAAATCTCTTTTACAAGAATTAGTCCATATAAACTATTCATTATAATTTATAAGCTCTTCTTGGGGCATGATGATCTTTGCATAACCCTGAATAAACTTTCTATAGTAGCCCATGTATCTTAGGAAGCTGTGCACCTCACACTGAGTCTTGGGCACTGGTAGATGAATAATAATAGAGATCTTGGCTGGATCCATCAAGAGTCCCTCCTTACAAATGATATGCCCAAGAAGTAAACCAAAAGGTGTTGTGAATAGGCACTTCTTCAAATTTAAGGAGATTTTCAACACTCGACAATGCTCAAGCATGAGTCTTATATTGGCACAATGGTCCTTGACCAACTCGTATATCATTCAGTAATCTAAGTAGACTTGGAGTAATTTGTGAATGAAATCTTTGAAAGCCTCAACTGCTATCCTTGAAAACACTATTGAGGCATTTGTCAACCCAAAATTCAATAGGCAAAATATCCCCATTCCATAGAAAAAGTAGTCTTGGATTGGTCTTCCTCAGCTATCTAGACTTTGTGGTACCCCAAGAACTCATCCATGAAAGAGTATACTTCATAACTATCAACACCTTCTAGGATTTCCTCTGTGAAAGGAACTGGGAAAGAATCTATCACACAAGATGCATTTAAGACATGATAATCCACATAGATATGGATACACCCATCCTTATTGATACTGATTACCATGGGACTCACCCATTCAAATTCATTAATGGGAGTAATTACTCTAACATGAAGCAAGTTATCGATCTCCTCTTTCATGCATGCCTGAAGGTTAGGGTTCATCCTATATGGATGTTTTTTCATAGGGAAAATACCGTCAATCAAATTTATGCACATATTCCCTAGATAAGGGTGAACCCCTTTCATTTAACTATAATTCCTCAGAAATACATGATAATACTCTTTCATCAACTCAAAAATCTATGAGATCTCTATCTCAGTCCAATAGTTTCCAATTATATCCATCTGAGGTTCTTACTCTATGCCATTGTCAAGTTGAATAGTTTGGATGGGCCCATGATAAGAGCTGTCCCTGGATAACTTGTGTCCTAAATAGTTTATGAACTAGTACTTATAGGGACATCTAGGTGGTTTGTCAAGGCGTCTAGTGAAGTAGATCCTTCACCATCATCTACTTGGAAAACTAGTTTTTGCTTGCCCATGTGGATCTCTTATCGTCATTCTTTATTAGGAACCTTAGTAGGTGCAAAAATTGATTAAGGGGGAGGCTCAGTGAATAAGTGCAAGGTTTCTTTAGGTTCTTGATAAATATGCCACATGTGATCTTTATGGGACTATGATCCTAAAAAATTGCTTCCTGCATGGCTTGAAGGGTGTGGCATAAGTCCATCCTTGGGGAAGAGTAAGAAAGTGCTAACATCATGTTTTCCTTTATTAACTACCAGAACCTAGTACCCATGTGCCTCTCTTCATGAGTGTACCAAGCCCACACCCAAGTGCACAAAGTCACAGAAAACACATGGACCCAGAGGTACTTAGGTAAGAATGTTTCCTCAACTCACCATAATGTCTCACAAGCCACAAAGTGAGGTTTGGGTGCTTGCATGCCACTATAACTTGGTGTCCCTATGATCTTATTATCATGATGAAATTTATGATGTAGAGTATCTTGCACTTGATCCCAATTCAAATGGCACTCTTTATTAGTACACCACTATCTGGAGATGATTCCATAAAAAATTGATCTAAAGACCTCATCTGGTCATTTTTAGAATCATAGAACTCTTTGAGGTTCTAGACAAAGTCACACACCTCAATTTGTCCTTAGAACTATGGAAATTCATCAAGTCTCTCCTTCGGTGGTCCCTCTAATGGCTCTCTCATTGTTAAACCCATGAGGCACACAAACTTGTGATGTTTAAGAAGCTAGATCGGGATGGTTTCTCCTCTATTTACTATATTTTACAATATTTTGATGAGATTGTAGTCACCATAGGCCCAAAAATTACAAGCATTACTTATAGTATCTGAGATAGACTGGTTATTTGTCTACTAGAGAATACCATATGGCATTAGATTATGTTATTCATCATTTTGAGTAGTCACATTATACAAGTTATTGATGTCTTCATTAGTGCTCATAGAGCTTGATATAGGGAGGTCCCTATGCTTGGTTTAAAGGTATTACTACATGCTGATTACTATTCTCAAAGCTAATGTATCATATTTTAAATCTCAAATTTTCATGATCCTTATAACACCAATGCCTTCTCAATAAGGTTGGATAGTCATTAGCTTCTGTCAGCTCTAAAACCCTAAAATTTGCTTTGAAGGGAACCCCAAGTATGTCAAAGGTGGCATTCTTGAGGACTCCAATAAGATGCACTTGAGTCTTATTCACCATTAAAAAACATGAAGAGATGGCTACAGGGATAGACTAGACATTTTTTGCCAATCATCTTTAGTAAGAACATTAAATTTCATGCCAGTATTTGCTAGAATATCCCAGATTACCCATCCATTAATAGCAACATTAACTAATATCTCTCCATCTTATTAGGAAGAAGAATTAGGACTTCCCTAACATCGAGGATGATTTAAATAGTGATCTTTTCTTTGTCAACTAAGGTGAGGGTGGACTTCATTTTATAGGTAGGGTTGACCTTTAAGCCAAGTGTTGAGCTGGGGAATAATGTCTTCATCGAGAATATGTTTACAGAGTTCTTGAAAATTATTCCACACTATTAGAGGTTTGGCTTTCCTTTTCACTACGCTACATTGTTGTGACATCCTTGTCCTTGAGGTATTGATCTCACCTTAAATCTCTTGCACAAGTGCCATTATTTCCTAAAGGATCATCTTTTTGCTATTGTGCATTAGGGTTCTTCCTTGTGCATGGTATTTCCCAATGTACCTTCTTGACTAGGTTGGTTATGGATTGATTTTGACCCCCAGTCTAAGTGGTGATATTTACTTGTTGCACTATGGGTATGGTCAGTCATGCATGCCATTATGGTTTGTTTATATGAATCATGTTGGCACCCTTTTCATTTTTATCCTTAGTGATGGATGCATATAGATCAAACTCTTCTAGTTGATGGTCCTTTTTACAAAATGTGCAAGTTAGGTACTCTATGCAATCCCTTTGATAGTGGTCTGGTAAACCACATTTGTAATAGGTTCTTGGTGGAAACCAACCACCACCTTGTCCTTATCCTCTCCCTCACCCATGGTAGCCACCATTGTCTTGAGTATTGGTGATTGAGGTTTGGTGCGTGTTACACACTCAGTATTCATGTATATGAATGATCAATTGGCAATCATTGGTTTTATGTGTGTAGGCATCATAATTTTTATAATGCTCAGATACCTTAGTATTTGTGTCCCATTAAAAATGTGGAAAAGAATGGACATCTTGTTCTTCATGACAAATCTCACAGGTTTGTTTTAGTACTACATGGATGTTTTTATGCAAGTAGTTGTTCTTTGTATGCCTTTCAGTCTGATAATTGGTACACCAAACACCACTGCATGTCTCATGTGAATTGTTTGCCATCAACTTCTCAAGTTATGATGGCATGGATGATATATGTGCCTCCATAAAGGTACTAATCTTGGTATCCATATTTCCAACCACTTTAGCGTGGAGGGTAGCTTCCAAAACCTCACACATGCTTGTGAAGGTTATTTGTCATATGGTCCATAAAAAAGGTAGCAATAATCCTCCCACAAACCATTGTGCATGTTGAGTAAGATTGATTTCAACTGACAACATAGAAATCAAGCTTTTGAATCTTTCATCATATTCATGTACGCTCTTTGTAAGTCCTTGCTTTATGTCTTTTAACACCGCTATAATTTATTGCTCAAACTTAGGAATGCCAAATTCCTATAAGAAGGCTAGTTTGAGCTAGTCACAATCAACCACTGCTTGCTGAGGGTCAAATTTGTGATACCATTTATACGTGTGATCTAAAAGTGTGGTTGTAAACTACATTACCTTTCATTCAAAAGATGTGATGCTACACACTCTATAAATTAATTCAAACTTATGAACATGCTCCACTTTATTTTCTAACCCACAGTATTTATGTAAATGGAATGTTATCTCATAGTAGACCATAGTGGGTTGTGATTGAGTGGGTGGTTTTTGGGAAGATCTAACTCTAGTTCTAGGAGGGGGTTCACTTCCTCTAGCACCTCTAGTAGCGATGCCCATGAGAAGAGGTGTGGTAGAGGGTTGATTTCCAAAGTTTGGGCTTGTATTCTAGCCTTAAGGGCTAGATCCACTAGGCATCCCATGTTGTGCCATATATTTACCTTGAATATGGAAATATAATGTAGATTTTGGATGATCACCTAATGGCCTAGCTTCAATCTCCCTTACCTATTTAGTTTTTAACTTTGTATTATCTATATACCAATTCTGTATATGTCTTTTGTCTAACTCAAAGGCATGAGCACATACTATGGCAGGGGAGCTTGGTTGATTTGTACTTGGTTCCTTGATTCTTTAAATCTAGCTTAGTTTTCCTTCACAAGATATAAGTGGCAAAGAATGTGGCTTACAAGTGATGGGTTCCTTGTACGTATCCACCTCCTTGTGGCTCTTCACAACACTCCTTGAGGTTTCTTGATCTCTTATCACACTATTAATTCCCATAATCCTCTATCAAGATTCATCATACTTCCATTTCTATAATTATCATTAGTTTTTTACCATGTTAAACCCATAATCTTCTATCATTTGCTAGTCTCCCCTTCCAAGTGTGTGGTTTATGCATAAGAGATTTTATCCTTTCATGGGTAGAGTTTCCAATCTAAGGTCAATAATTAACTTGTTAAATTTGAAAGTAAATAATCAGAGGTAGCATCCCCTTAACTCTCATATAAATTATAACTTTGCCTTCTCAGGACATGAATAGGTGGTCACTACATACTCCAAAAAGTAGCTATTTTAAACACCTCTCCACCAATAGTTAATTGCTCGTATCCAAGGAACTCCAAGTCATGCAAAACTCCTCTACCATTCAATTTTGCATGATTACCTTCATCCAAGATTTCATGATCATCCCTAAGCATATGCTAATATCTAAGAATGTAAGAGAACTAGGACCTCGAAAAAGAAAGTCTCATATAGAGAGTTATAGAGTTCTGCTCTACCCACTGGCGTGCAGAATTTTTTTGTTCAATATACAAAATTGTAAAGTTATCTTCAACATTGGTAACCCATTATTTAATATTCTCTAATGTAATGTACTCAAAAATTTCCATGTTTGTGCTCTAATTTCTTTGGATTTTGGTAACATAACCAAAATGTTGGGTTCTTTTAGTCAGTTCCACTACGATGCTAAAGTTTCTCCCCAATGAGCTAGCCCATTGGCCCTATCATGCAAGAGGTAAGTCTTGAGCACTCACCCAAAGCATGAAATAAAAGATCAATTCCTAAAGGTTTTAAATCACAATTTTATATGTTTTTTCATCTCTCCTAACACATCTTAAGTTATTCAATACCATAAATATATCACTATTATCCTTATTGTTCTAGATTTAACTACTATGATAACTAGGATCACCTTTACTATTCAACAGTAAAAATAAAAGAAAAAGATACCCATGACTTATAAATAAAACATACTCATTATTCAACACTCATAATCTTCATGAATCATCACACGATATGGTAAATGCTAACTATTCATTGATTTTTTAACAAATTATAAGACATAAAGTTGTATCTATTCTCCAAAGGACCATTCATGTAAATGATTACAATAGGGGATTTATACTTGTTTTTACCTGACCAAGTATCATAATTCCAACTATCATGAACAAATGGCACATGGAATCCCAATAGGATAAGAGTCATGGCTCTTACAACTATTTGTTGCTATAGACTCAGGCCTCTGTACCCCTAGATACTTGCTCTATGCTATATTCTAGAGGCCAAGTATTTCGTTCCTCGTGAGCTAGTATAGGACCTCCAATTGGTGGAGTTGAAGTGTCCTACTTGAGTTCCTTCATCCCTCACATTTTGATTCCCTTGCACTTCCCCAGTCTTCCACTTCTTGTTCTGAGTCCTTTATTTTTGGGTCCTCATGACACATTCTTCCTTGACTGGGTCTTCTCACACTAGGTCTCATGTGCCATTGTCATTTTGCTCCCATCACCTTTCATGCCTATTAGTTATGTGCCATGGTCCTCCTACACCATGGTCCTTTTGTGTCATGTTGGTACTTGCATCAAATTGGACAATGGCCCTTTCTCATTGTGAGCCAAAAATATAACTATAGTTGTACAAAATTACCACTATTATCCTTCTTGTTCTAGACTTAACTACTATGATAACTAGGATCACCATTACTATTTAATAGTATCAATATAATAAAAAAATGACCATGAATTAGAAATAAAACATATTCATTATTCAACACTTATAATGTTCATGAATCATCACATAATATGGCAAACACTAACTATTCATTAATTGCTTAACAAATTATAACATAGAATGTTGTATATATTCTCCAAAGGACCATTCATGCAAATGATTACAATAGGGTTTTTATACATGTTTTTACCTGACCAAGTGTCACAATTTCAACTATCATGAAGAGATGGCACATAAACTCCAACAAGCTGAGAGTCATGGCTCTTACAACTAATTGTTCATAGCGACTCAAGCCTCTGCACCCCTAGGTGCTTGATCTATGCTATATTTTGGTGGCCAAGTATTATGTTACTCGTGGGTTGGTATAGGACCTCTGATCAGTGGGGTCAAAGTGCCCTACTTGAGTTTCTCTTCTAACTGCTCTCACATCCTTCATGCTTCACTTCCCTTATACTCCCCTAGTCTTCTACTTCTTGTTTCAAGTCCTCTATTTTTGGGTCCCTCATGACACATTCTTCCTTAACTAGGTCCTCTCATGCTGGGTCTCCTACACCATTGTCCTTTTGTGCCCATCACCTTCTGTGCCTATCATCTATGTGCAATGGTCCTTCTGTGCCATAGTCCTTCTGTGCCATACTGATACTTGCATCAAAATAGACAATGGTCCTTTTATAGTGCATGCCAAAAATAGAGCAATACTTGTAAAACATTTATGGGTCAATAGATATCATTCCTCCATGAGATGAATCATATTATACCAATGTCACTATTTCCCATACTCAGCCTATTCATACCTCTTCCCTATAGGGTGTGTGCCTACATGTTCAATAAAAAAATAGCTAGGGTTTGCACTTGTGAGACCATATGTGATCAAATTATCAGTATGAGAAAGATAATTATAGACTTGCAAAATTATAATCAACTATTACATTAAAAGATTACAACATTAAAAAATCAATTTATGAGACAAAGGCCTCTAGGGCACAATATCATAAATCATGTTTATACATCTTCAACTAGTCAATTTGTGGCAAACAATGTTACATATTAGAACACAAAATCACAACAAAGTATATCTACAACTAGTGATTCAAAAAACATTCAAAGGTAAATTAAGAGTTCAAGTGAGACTTTAATGGAAATGATTAAGGCTAAGTTGATCAACCGACCTCCTCTACACCCAATGTAGAGATGCATATATTTTTATGCTTATCATATAATGCATGAGCATCACACAAATTCATGTTTAGCATTGAAAATAAAAATACATTAGATAATGGATACATACAACTCACATAGTGATAATTTATCCGCACAACATACAATGTCACATCTACCAATTAAAAAGGGTCAAAATTAGAAACATTACAACAATGGTTACCAAAGCATAACTCTAAACAACGAAAGGTTCAAAAAGCACAATCAAAGACATAAATAGTACAAGCATAAATAAATAAATCAAAGCTACCTCTCCAAAATGAGGCTCAAAATTCAATATGATATACTTTTGGTCAAAAATATATATAAAAGTTTTATTATCATGGTCAAGGTTTGGGAAAATAGACCCAACGCATCACTTCTCCTATTCTAGCAGTTGATAATATTGGTCAATAGGGTTTGGGATTTATTGAACATCCTAAGACACATCAGTCACTGACATAGTTTATCAAGGAAAAACATCTAGATACACATGAAATATTATGGATAGAGAAATATCTTAAGTTGTATAGTCAAAATCATGCTAAACAAACAAGAATTCTCAAAATAGGTTTTTTAGCAAAAGAGACTCCACAACACCGTATGTCTACAATAAACATAGTTTTAAAGGGAAAAATCACAATCAATATTTTGAAACATAATTAAAAAAGGTGAACTTCATATCATAAGGAAACTACCTCTAACACTCCATGTTATTATGATGCTGATGATGAATAATACTTAGATTCCTACTCCAACAACATTCAACTACAACATAATAATCACATTGCATGAGAGATTATCATTTTTATTTTTGACATAGGCCACAGTGATAACGAGTCTCCCATGAGACTCATTGGTTAGTATCATTCCTACCCTTGTACATACTTCCTTCTCCCTCTCTCTCTCCTTGTACATAGTTTATTTTTATTTTCTTGTACATAGTTTATATCTAGAAAACACAAATACATTTAACTATTACCCAAAAAATACAAAATTTATAGATTATATACATTGTTATGTTTAAATTTTTACTACTTACCAAATATTACGTATTACTATCTATCTTAGTATAGTTAGTTTTATCATACACATATTCTTCACTTATTCTTATCGAGTGATTGTAGATTACATACAGAACTCCGGTCCACTACACTGATCTAGACTTGCTATCATCTTCCCAATGGGGGCATATACACCAATCCAAGTTTATACTTTTGATACATCCAGCCACTCGAGGGCATCTAATACATAGTTTCTACTATTAGGTTATATCTTTACATAATATACACTCTGGTGCACTATGCACTATGGTGCACTAATCTCCATTAGCGCTAACTATAGGACAATCTAAATTAGCCAGACCAGTACACTAGGTACAATATAATACATATTTGCATAGATACAATCATAGATTTGATAGTTATGTTCAAATTTTGCTCAAATATATTCATTTTAGCTATGATTCATACCAATTACTAAGATTTGGGGGAGTCATGCAAGCCATGATCAGTCACATTTAGTTTTGTTACATAGATACAATTATTACATACTTAGCTCATATTCAATATACTCAAATACTAGATTGGGGGCATGTTTATAGTATATAGTTTCTATATACTTGGCTACACATATGTTGATTAGATGGAATGGCAAACTCCATGTCATTTTCTATGTTATATATACTTGATATCACATTCTAGGTTGTCACCATATTCATGCCGTACTCCATCTATAGTGGTTGGCATTCCTGAGTGGTATAAAACTACCTAATATACCTGAGTGGATGTGGAGCTAACATACATGATTAGATATACTCAGTTAGGTACTTTCAACACTTTTTACAATTTATTTAATGATGGAGTTGTGACCTACTTAAGTTATTGAAACACCCACATAAGAAGGTTATACATACTTATAGTCTTATCCAAGTAATTAATAATTCAAGATCCACTAAGCAAGGGTGGCAATGATGGAGTCAAAACTATATTAAGTTCTTGAGCCACCCATATGAGGATTGAGCAAACCATTAGCTTAGTCCAACCTATTCAACTATATGATCACTATGTACACTCACACACATAGTTTGTCACCAATTTCATGCATTGGTTTGTGTACCCAACAAGGTATATTCATTTCTTTTCTCTCTCTTTACTCAACTTTAATCAGTTACTTTATTTCAGCATAGTATTTTACTTTTGATCATCTCTTAAGTAAGGACTAATTTTTGCATGCTTCATTAAGGGACATTGATTTTTATCATGTTTCAAATACGTAGACCTAGATTCAAATACTCAGACTCAGCTACATGGGATTTAATTCCAAGATAAGTCTAGGTACACTTCTTTTTCCTTTATACTAGTCATTTAAATTTACTACATTTATAGTATAAAGTGGGGGTAAATGTAATCACCTAAAAGTGGTTATTGTATTTTAAGAGTGTCACTTGAGTTAGCCTATCCCTAGCTTATCCCTAGAGCCTTTGTAAAACTTTTTTTATCATTGTGTAGACCATAAATAGTTATAGTTAACCAAAACATATTCCAAAGATAGATTTCTCAGATCCTAACATAATTTACCCAAAAGTTTTCTAAGTGGACATTAGTACCACATTAGGGACATTACAACCACATGGTGCTAGTGTCCCCAACTGATCACTACTATCCTTTTCCATAACTCTCCCAAATGGATACTTTTAAAAATGTGTACCTCTCCTAAACATGGCCCTAAGTACATTTTATTATCTACACAAGCTATAGATATCTATAAATACAAGTCTATTTGGCTCTTATTCACTAGATGGAAAATAGATGCAAAATCATATTCAAACAAAAGACAAATTGAACAAAATTAAGGTATTTGATCCCTATTATACCCTAATTATATATATTACCATCAATAATAGCTCTAAATCTAAATTTCAAAGATTTCAAAGCTTAAGAACAATCAAGGCATCCAAGTCCACTCTCATTCTATCATTCACTTTCACTTGCATCAAGCACTAGGTAAGAGAACTACATCAGGCTTGATCCCTCTTTAGAGTATTGGTATGTAGGAAAATCTATTCAGAATGGAGTGTTGAGGATGTCCAACTTATCCTACTAATAAACACATAATTATTGTTCATGACATACTTACAAGGAGGATTAGAGTTTGCACACTAAATCAAGTTTTCCAGGCACAACATAGAGTCCCAAATTTTATGTATGTAAGAACATGACCTAAAAACATAGGTGTATGTGCTCTCAAAAAATAAGAATAGTCTAGAAAAGGGGACACTAGTGCCACTTTGAGGACACTACAATAAAATAACACTATTGTTCAGGTGGGACGTTACTATCTAGTGAGAAAATAGATTCTATAATCCTATTAACAACACTCAAAACTATCTAGAACCCAATTTTCAAAACCTGTATCATTTGTGACAATCAATTTTTAGATAAATTTATATTTATACCTATTTATTACTATTTTTAGAAGTTATAAAATGTCAAATCCATAAACAAATCAATACTTAATTATTGCATATTATTTAACTAATTTAGACGTCTCAACTCTTTGATCTAAACATAGAATTTACATAGTTAAACCCTAAAAGGTTAAATTAGTAGAAAATTAGCACCACTCATAGAATTTTTGAATAACAACTCATTTTGCTAGAATAAAAATACTACCAAGCCCTTTCAGAAGCTGAAGGAGGCAATGTTCACCACTCTAATTTTGGCTATCCTCAATTTTTCAAAAACTTAAATTATTGTTGAATGTGATGCATCAGGATATGGAAGGGGGTTAATATTCATGTAGGAAAGAAGACCCCTTCCATTTTATAACCTTCAAATCAAGGGTAATAATTGTCTAAATCTGATATATGATAAAGATATGATGGTTATTATTCATGCAATCAAGCAATGGAGACCTTATATGATGGATATACACTTTAACATAAAAACTAGTCATGATAGTCTAAAATATTTTTTGGAACAATAGTTTTCATCTAAAGAACAACAAAAATAGGTGACTAAAATTTTGGGATATGAATTTATAAAAATTTATAATAAATAAAGTTAGAATGTTGCAGTAGATACACTATCCAAGAGTGATGAATCCATAGAGGTATTGATATGTGCAATAACTATTTAGAAGGTAGATTAGTTAGAAGAGGAAAGATCTGACTAGGAGAATGATAGTGATATAGAGACTCTAATTTAAAAATCTTAGCAAGCTTTGGGTGCCTCAAATAAATTTTAGTGGAAAAGTAATGCATTATGGTCTAAACATAGATTATACCTATGTAGGAATTTTGTCCTCAAGCACAAGATCCTTATAGAGCTTCATGCATCTGTAATTGGGGAACACTTAAGATTTTTCAAAACCTATCATAGAAACAAGCAGGATTCCTTTTTAGGACTCAAGGGGGTTATATATAATTTTTTAGTTGAATACATGGTGTGTCAACAAAACAAGGGTGAAACTATTAATACAACATGTCTCCTTCAACCCTTATCCATTCCTAGCTAGAGGTGAAAGGAGGTCTCCATGGATTTCATTATAGGGTTTCCACGATCATCAAAAATGCATCTAGTAATTTTGGATAGACATAAAATATGCTCAGTTTTCTTCTTATCACAACAATTTGTAGTTACTACAATAATTGTCTCTTATCTAGATCTAGTTAAAAAGTTACATGATACCCACAAGGTCATTGTAAGTGATCTTGATTTAATATTTACCAATAATTTTTGTACTGATTTATTCTCATGTTTAGGTACATAGTTGGCCCAAAATTCATCTTATCAGGCTAAATATGATGGGAAAAAATTAGTCTCAAAAAATTCATAAAAGATTATCTTTGATGTTTTACATCAAATAAAAAAGAGAAATGGGTTCATTGGTTGCCTCCAACAAAATGGTGGTACAACATTAACTTGCATACCTATGCTAAAATGTCTTCATTTTTGGCATTTTATGGGTACCAACCCCCATCCATCACTTCATATATGAGGGTTCTATAATCATACTTATCATTACCCTACTCCTCCTTATGATTACACATCGGCTCATGTACATAATATTGACCCTAGTTATCCTACTTAGAGACATTTACCACTCATATGGACCTATATCACATCATACATCCATCCCTTATACATATTTAGCTCCTTACTACCCTTTCGCACACTAGACAGGCCCTCTAGATGCCTCTCGAGGCCCTTTTAGAGGCTTATTGACCACCCAGAGTGGCCATTTGATGTAGGCTATGGCTTAGCGAGGAAACCCATGGCCTAGGATACATGTTTCCCTCACAAAATCCATGGCCTATATTACATCTTGGGCAAAGTGTGAAAAAAGGCCCCATTTTAGCCCAAATGGCTAAAAATGACTACTTTTTAGCCTTTGTGGATTAGGGTTGAGATATAAAACACATCATCATTAATTTCTAGCTTTCTCTCCTAAATTTTTGCTTTAACCTTCCCACTTAAGCATCACAGTCAAAGCTTGGTTGCCTTCTTGAATCTCACCTTGTTCATTATTGGCACCCTTAACTTTCATTGTGACAGGGGATGCCCTACTATTCTACAGTTCATCTTGGTGATTCACATTGCTCTTTACAGTGTTCCTAAATATTTTGGTTTACTCCTAGCTCCCTTAAGACCCCATTGTACCTATGCTTGTGTTCCATCTATTTTCTCTCTCTTAGTTGGTAGATTCTCCTTCACCTCTTCCACTACATTTGGCTTTTGGTTGGGACTCAACTTACACACAGTCTGATCCTCCTCCTTTATTGCTTCCTAGCTTGGATAATTGGTTGGTAGAAATTATTCATACTTATCTTGAGCTTGATATGAGGGTAATTTGATATGAAAAGTTAAATTCTTATTTGTTTGTAATATATATATGCTAGGTTTTGATTGTTTGAGTGATTTAGCTTATTTAGGGCACTATCTAGGATAATTTCTAAAGTTTTTTGCATTTATATGTGGTTAATAATATCTTTCATTGCTTAAAATATCTTCCCTTACATCTCACGTTTGCTTTTGAAACATCTCTCATTACATAGTATAATATTAAATGCTCAAAACAATCTAAATAATTTACATAAAAAAATTCCTCTCTTGCTAAACTAGAAAATTGCATTATTAGGAAACAATAGTGTTGAAAATAAAGAGTTAGTTTAGACTTAGATTATGCATGCTCTTGCAACCTTGCTTGAAAAAGTCTTTAATTCCTAAAACATCTTTCATTTATCTTGAAAGTGCCTTTGATTCTAAGTTTATGTATTACTCCATAGTTATCTTTATTCAATATTATCATTTCCATAATTTATATGCAAGTGAATTTATAGTCTTAGCTACTTGATTTACTATGGTTATACTCGTTAGAGATACATGTGCCCTTTGTGCAATTTATTGTGCTATCCCTAACCTAGTTTACAAGTCTATCTATATTTTGGTGCAAGATGGTAAACCAAATAGCCTCTATAGATATCTTATAGCCCATAGAAGCCCTGATCCTTCTAGTTGTTTGTTTACGTACCCTATGTACCCCCTGCCAAAAACTAGTAGTTCCATTCAAATTTTTGGAGCTACATCTGGCATGCCTAGTGGGATCCCACATACAATCTCATGTTAGTTTTATCTCTTTTAGAACTCTCCTAGCCAACTCCCCTCTGTTAGCTATTAGGATTTGCTTTTAGTTGTGTTTTACCTCTCACCTTAGTTGTTTTATCTTGTTGTGGTTTTGTGTTATTCTCCCTACTAGTTCTCCCTCAATTTTGTTTTTTTATTTTCTCTTGTGTTGCTCTTATTTCATTACATCCATGCCTGACCTCCCACCCTTGGGATGTTAATCCCATCAGATTCATGGCCTTATCCCTGAGCTCACTCATGAGTAAGCCATGACTATAATGGAATTTCATAGACAACATAGGATCTAGGAGGTTCCCCAAACCAACATGGTGATTTAGACCCTCTTACATTTTATAGGAAATATGATTGACAGATCTATATCCAATTGACTTGGTCCCCTTTTCACCAGTATAAGAGTCATTCATATGAGAATGTTTCCCCTCAGCCTCATGTCATAATTCATTCACCCGTTTGAGGTGATGAGGACCCTCTTGCATGGCTGAGGCCTGATGAGATATGTGTGATCATTACGATTACCATAAATGCCTTTAGGTGAATGAAGTGCCCCCTTCACGTGTAGGAGTAGGTAACATGCTTCCTTTGAAGATAAATATCACACCCATTTAGTTTTGAGTACCTTAACCAGTTCTCATGTGAGTTCCCTACCTTTTTCTTGATAGGAGACTCTACAGTAAGACGCCACTTGTTTCCATGTTGTGGGACATAGGGAATCCAAATCGATGACGCATCTCCATCATGAGGAGTCCTCCCATCTTCCTATCCCTTCCTTTAGAGTATCTGATGAGCATGTTGATTTTGATCACCACCTATAGATTAAAGATCTATGGGATGCCTATCCTGAGCATCAATGCCCTCAGGTTGGCCCTCATTTAATGGCACATGACCAAAATCATGGAGACCTAGATCATCATGAACATTTACAAGAGTATGACAAATCATTTCATCATCCACATAAGGAATGGTATCCTTCTTATGGTCATTCCCCACCCCATGGTAGAGATGATTTCCAACATGAACATCTCTCATATCAGGAGCCACCTTGGCATCATCCTTCCCATGATCAGGGTTATGATGAGGTCTATTAGCATATGCAAAATCATAACCACCATGATTTCCCTCTTGGATCTCATTTCCAACTCATTATCAACCTTGAATATAAGGATCTCCATATGAATCCTCTAACCCCTTGGGTGCATGTTATTCCCCTTCCTACCCCTACCCCTAAACTTCCTAAGTTCATTAGGACTCACGACTCTATTCCCATGGAGCCTATCATGATGTTTATGATGGTGTTTATAGATTGGGAATAACATGAAGGCATGATGTTGAATCTCTTCACTTATTATCTATGACTTAAAGCTCTCATTTGGTTTCAAAATCTACCTTGAGATTCTCTCTCTAGTTTCTAGCTCTTTTTGGATGACTTCCTCTAATACTTTGATATCTCTAGACCATTTAACCTTGGCATCCAATCACTCACCTCCATGGAATAGGCCAAGGGTGATTCAAACTTTGATTTTGTGCATAGGTGGCACTCAACCATCCATACATGCCGAATGAGGTTCTCAGATGATCAGCTTTATGACATATTCATGTGAGCATTGAGGTAGGAGGTTCACCTTGAGGTCATAAAGCATGATCCCACCACGTATGATGGAGTTTTTAGTAAGTGTTTGAAGATTGAGGTCTTGAGGTGCCCCTATGCCAACCCAAAATTCATCCTCTTCACATGATCACATCTGCAATGTGACTAGTGATGGTGTCACTGATTATCCTCCCAAGAAGAAGGACAGTCGTGAAGTGAATGCTTTGATAAAAAATCCATTTAAAAAGAAGGATTTTGAATTAAACACATCAAAACAATGAATGGTGTTTCTTTATGACCCCTTCAAGTTTAGTAATTTCCATCAAATGAAGGGCCATTATGATGCCAATTATGCTGCATAATTTTTTTGATGTGCAAGCCTCACCTCCATCTCAGAGTTCTCCACTTGTGAAACTGAACCACAAATTGAATGTGTTCAAGGAACCTCTAATTGACCACAACAAAGAGAAGAAGAAGAAAAAGAAGAAGAAGAAGAAGAAGAAGAAGAAGAAGAAGAAGAATAAGAATAAATCCAAGGCTAAGGACCATTATTCCCCTTCTTACTCTTCTACCTCTTCTGATTCCTCTTCCCAGGTTGACTCAAGAGGAAACAATGGTCCTTTGACATAACCTCTATTGGGTATAAGTGCTTTATCAACACATGCTCAGGTTGAGTCACCAACCTCATTGGAGAGACTAGTAGTGTTGGGCTTCGTATCTAGCCCACAAGGGTAGGGAACCCCAAAGTCAGATTTAACTTTTGGCATAATATCCCTCTCTAGGATAGATAGTGCCCTTACTCCATCATAGAGAAGTTATATGGCCTCTTAGTTAGGATCTCCATTTGGGACCTTCTTCAAATTTTCCCTAATCAAAGGGGTCTCATCTTTGATGAGCTTGGTCTCTCTCATGAGGGCCCATTGTAGGATGATGTCAGAATTTTATTCAACTTTGATGCATCTGATCACCCTCATCCTCCCATATTATCTTTTAACCTCACCTTTTTGCCAGATGCTTTAATTACTGTAAAGAGGGATTGGTTCCGCCTATATATTGAGACCTCCCTTGATGATTATTAGGTTAAGAGATGCATCATTGATGAGGAGCTATGTTGAATATCATACCCCTATATGTGTTCAACGACCTTTTGATTAGTTGGAATAAACTCTCTAATTCTTGCCACAATTGTGTTGATTTTAATAATGACATAGTTGTGCTAGTGGGAAAAATGATCTCTAGGTCAAGTTTGTCCCCAAAACCATCAATATTGAATTTTGTGTGTTAGACTTGGATCTTTCATACAATATGATTCTTGGCTATCCCTAGACCATCGCCATGTGAGCCATCATGTTGGCCACATTTTACATTATCTAGTTCATGCATGAAGGTGAGGTTCATACTATGGAGGCTAAAATAGATCCCTAGGCATTGATTTATGTAAAGATAAATCCCTAAGGTGAGGTTTTATTTATCTCTTCATGGTGCTCGATTGACTCCCACACACCCCAAGCTTTTGAGTCTCATTTTCTCAAGGAAGAACATTGTGATCCAATTGAGTATTGATCAACATTCACTCCTTTATATTTTGGCACATGTTAGCTACCTCCCTCTTCCACTATATAATAATAGGTTGGATCTTCCCTCTCAGAGACCTCTTTTAAGACATCTCCCTAGATGTTGAGATTCCCCTTGCATCACACTTTTTCCATCAGAGTATAGGCCTTCTCAATGCATCTCCCTTAGAGACCACTAGAGTAGTTGAGTCCAATATCAAGTGTTATTTCATTCATGTTATGACATATGAACTATTCAAGGAGAGAATGGTATATTATAAATCTCATGCAAACCTACTATAAGTACAATTATCCCATTGATCAGTTAGGTTTGGATTTTTCTCTCTCTAATAGCCTAACCCTTAGCATCCCTACAATGCATGTCCTAGTAGTTGAACCTAAGGCTTTAGACCAATATCTATGTCCCACACCTAATTATTTCAAGGAAAGTAATGTTATGGATGTTGAAGGATTTGTAGATGTTAACGTTGGCACTTCAATAAGGTCAAAGATCATCAAGATCATTGCTAACCTTGCTCTGGAGGAATGAGATGTCCTGGTCACTTTTTTGGGAGAATTTTTGGATGTATTCACTTGGTAAATGCTGATATAAAAGGCATGGATCCCAATGTCATTGTCCATAACCTTATTATGGATGATGGGGTCCATCCCATTTACCAAAAATAATGACCAATGGTGGTTAAAGTCTCATAGTTAGTCAAGGCTGAGATTGAAAATTTCATCTGAGTTGGTTTCATCCAAGCCATTAACTATCCATAATGGGTTACCAACATCATACTTGTTCTCAAAAAGAATGGAGTCCTTTACATCTGCATTGGCTTTCAATATCTCAATTTGGCTTATCCAAAGGATAATTTCCCACTCTGATCAACAAAATTATGGACTCTACAGTTGGTTTTGAGATCATGTCCCTCATAGATAGATTCTCAGGGTAAAACCAAATCTAGATTATACCCAAAGACCATCACAAGATGAAATTCACTACCCCATGGGTTACCTTTTGTTATGATATCACACCTTTCAATTTGAAGAATGTTGGGGCTATGTATCAACATTCCATGACCCACATTTTTCATGACCTCATCTATAAGATTATGGAGTGTTATGTCGATGACCTACTCAATAAATCCCATAAATTAGATGAGCATGTGTGAGACATTAGGATCATCTTTGAGCACCTTAGGGAGTATGACAATAGCCTTAACCCTGAGAAGTGTATTTTAAATTTTTCCATTCGAAAGCTTCTTGGATTCCTCATTTTACAAAGAGGCATTGAGGTGGACCCAGAAAAGATCAAGGTGATCTTTGAGATGCCTCCCATACGTAATCTCATTTAGTTTCAATCCTTCCTTAGAAGACTCAACTTCCTTATATATTTCCTTAAGGAGTATGCTCATAAATCCATACCCCTCACACATCTCTTATGTAAGAACACCCTATTCTTATGGTTTTTTGAAGTCTAAAGGGATTTTAAGGAATTGAAACATGTGATTCATAATCCTCCTATCTTGATGGCATCCATAGAGGGTCATGAGTTCATCTTGTAAACCTCTATTATTGATCTTTTGATCGGGGGCATGCTATGTCAAAATGATGGCATTGGTAGAGAAAGATCTTTTTACTACATCGCTCACATGTTATTTGGCCTTGAGCTCAACTACTCTCTTATTGAGTAGTAGTGCCTCTCCCTCATATTTTCCATGAAGAAGTTGAGATATTATATGTTGGGCCAAAATACAAACATGATTATCCAATCTAATCCACTCTGCTATTTTCTTGATAAGACACACCTTATCAGTAGGATTACATAGTGGATCATGCTTCTTTAAGATTTAAATCTCTACATTGTTAACAGAAAATCTACCAAGGGTTTATACATAACTAAAAAATGCACTGAATACATGATACACAATCCTAGAATATAATTGGTTGATGGTGCCTTTCCTGATGAGATGGTCTATTAAGTCGATCAGATTGAGGTTTCTAAGTGCGATTGGTATTAGGACATTGTTCATTACCTTAAGACTCAATCTTATCCCATTGACATTCCTTCATAGGAATGCTATCATATCCTCAAGATCACCACTCACTATGGCATGCTGATGTAATGCCTAGCCTTCGAAGATACCCCTCTTGCATTAAAGGAGTCTCATGGGAGTGTCTATGGTGGCCACCTAGGAGGGAAAGCCACCATTTAGTGTATTATTAGGATGGGTTACTATTTTCCCACTCTTGTTAAGGATGTCATCTAATACACCAAAAATTTAAGATGTACTAAGTCATTTGGGATGCTATCAATGCCCGTATAGGCCTCTTGCATTCCATTTCAGCCCTTGACCCTTCTTAGTTTGGGCTTTCAACTTTATTGATGAGTTTAAGTCCCCCTCTTCTAATGGCCATTGTTAGTTCGTCACTGCCACTAACTCTTTCATGAATTGGGTTGATGTCATGCCTCTTAACAACATGTGTAGGAAGACTATCATAAATTTTATCTTGAACTAACTCATTTTTAGGTTCAAGGTTCCTGCTACGATCATGGTTGATAATGGATTAGGCTTCCAAAGCCCCAAGATGTATGATCTCATTGAACACTTTAGGTTCAAGCTCCATTTCTCCTCCACCCATTACCCACAGGGAAATGGGAAATTTGAATCTTCAAACAAGACTTTGAAGAAGATGTTTCTTTCTACTATTGCCTAGTCCAAACACAACTGACATCTCATGTTCTATCCTACCCTTTGGGCCTACTAGACTAGCTTTCGAATAGCCACAGGGACAACCCCATATGTGCTCATTTATGGGTCCAAGGCTATTCTTCCTTTAGAGTTCTTAATCCCTTTCTTGTAGGTTAATATGTTTGGATCTTTCTCTAATGAGGAAAAACGTGCTTCTTACCTCACTGAGCTTGAGCAACTAGATGAGTGATGCATTGACACTCTTGAGTATAACTATGCTTACCAACATCATTAACGTGACCAATTCAATAAGTTGGTGCACTGACATCCATTCAAGGTAGGTGATACGGTCCTCATTTTTAATAAGGAGAAATGCAAGAAGGGCAAACTCATGCATAAGTGGTTTGGCCCCTTCGTTATCACCACCTCTTTAGAAAATGGGGCTTATCATCTCTTGATCATCAAAGGTGAGCCCTTGTGGTACCCAATCAATGGGTTTTGCCTCAAGACATTTCATGCCTAGGGTCTATGTGTCCCTCTAGAAAAGTTTCCTATGGTGGTAAGGTAAACCTTTCATCTCTTCTTGCACCACTAACCTCCATAATACTTGTATATGTGTGTGCATATGGGTTATTTATTATCAATCCCTACTATCTAATCACATATATATATAGTAGTCTATATTAGATGAAGAATATAAATCACACACAAAATCATATAGACATGTACTAATAATGAGAAATGATTGTATATATCACAAAAAATACATGTTTTTTCTCTAGGTACATCACATGACTTTCTCTAAGCTTGGGATTGTAGTCCCCAAAACTGCAACATGCATGGCTACATTTATGATACTATCCCAATCAACCTATGACTAGGCTCTATCTATGGTATCCATACTATAGGTGGGGATCTTGATCTATGCCTCTCAATTAGTTGAGCCATGGTCTCCTCCAAGGTAGCCAGTTGGTATGCCCTCTCCCCAGGTGCCTCCAGTCTTCTAGTCTAGTCTTGGGCTAGCTCAACGAATAATGGATCAATCTCAACCTCCACTCTAGCCAGTTATGCCTCAGCATATGTTGTAGCTATCTTGTTTTTTACCATGACTGCCTCATGCCATGCTGACTCCACCTTTACCCATAGTACATGATGTCATGTTCTCACCATATCAAATGAAACTCACACCCCTACCCATCATAAATTAGTATGTGTCTCTATCCCCACTAGTAGATGTGGCACCTTCTCTATGAGTGGTGTCATTTCAAAATTAAGGAATAACTCCCACATTAGTAGGTTCACCTGGGGTCCAATCTATGTAGGCTAGTCTCCTACATATACACATACATAGAGCACATATGTTAGTCACATATTGGCTTTCATTAAATGATGAATATAAAAGATAAAGCACTATCTAAAAAATAACTTTTCTTACTTGGTCATGCTGATGGCCTCTTTGGCCCTCTAGTAGGTCATGCTCCTCTTGGTGGTGGTGTTCCTCATCATGCTTGCCTCTCTCTACCATTGGCTCCCTCATTCTATCTTGAATACCCTCTATGCTAAGCCCCAACTAACCTAGCCTTTGCCTATCTCTCCCATGCTACAAGATCCTATCTCCCTAGATGGTGGTATGGCCCCTATGGACCTCAAAAATCTGCCTATCTTACATGGATCTCCACCATGACATCCTTCAGCCACATCATAGATCTATATGGATCTCAGATGTAGCTAACCACTACATCTTGATCTAAGGTAGTTCACATAGGCCCATCCCTGTCTGTGAACTATGTAACCCATGTCATACCTCCCTCTAATGCATGATATGCATCACTACCCCATGGTGTCCTTTATCATGTCAATGGGAGTCTCTCATAAGCCTAAGACATGAGTATGTTAGATTATGTCAATCCTCTTGCCCCTTTGTGTCAGGTGTAATCTAACTACTGGTATAGTCTACCCAGGATATACTGGCCCCATGCATATCTCTATCCTCCCTCTTCTTATTAGACAACCCCTATCTAAGATAGTGGTAGTCTCCCCATACTCTTGTTGGCATAAAGCCTCTTGACCATAGTGCCTGTTATCACTATCCATAGTGGTAAAACCCCTAATAATAGTTGTGTGATCTATACTCTATGGCTATTTTAATCTCGATGGGGTCCCACCAGGTAGAGCTTGGTTGTGGTTGTGTCCTACACCTGTGGTAGCTCTATCTCCCTCTCCATAGGTTCTACCTCATAGAATTGATAGACATATTCAATGCTCAGGATGGCCTCTAGCTTAAGCCCCAACTAGAATACATGTCTCTTAGGTACCCATGTGGTCATTAATGCATTTACAAGGTCCCTAGAGTAATGCAGTGAAGGCATGTGTACCAATATTCAAAGTCTTATAGTTTGTAAGTGATCCTAGTCCTCCACAAGTAGAGCATATGCCTCCTTTACCAACCATGATGGAACTCTTTCCCAGTTGGGTCACCTCACATGGTTTATCTCTCTGTGTTGGTTGATCCATTACATATGAAGGCTCTCCCTCTATTGGTATACTAATTCCTTTGCATGTCTACAAAACTAAGAAACATACACACAAATTAGTGATACTAGCCATGAAATAGAAAAATCATGTAAAGAATAAGTATTTTAAGCTTTTTTTTAATTTCCCCCTCTCCCCAACATGTTCTAGTCCCTTTCGGGCCTCTTTGAGTTCCCCTAGCCTATTATGGGGCCTCTCTACCCTAGTCCATGGATTTCTTGGAAAAGTTGTAGCCTGGTAGTAGCCTAAGATGCAACCCCCATAGACTAGGGTATGGCCCCTTAGGAAGCCCTAGGGCTTACCATTTCTCTCTCCCAAAACCACTATTCAACATCCCATCTTTCCCAATGTGTCCCCCTCAGCCTTCTAATCATTTTGACTATGTATTCCATTAGATTCATCCACCAAATCATTTCTATTCAATAAAAATGGTTTTTGGGCCTCCCAAACCCCAAAAATGAATAAAATTTGACAAAATGTTAATTATAGGACTTGACCAGACCATCCTACATGCCTGTGGTGTGCTCTTACATCCTCATTTGCTTTGTTCAGGCTTTAGTAGTTGGTGGGCTCTCCTCAATCTCTCTCAAAGTGAAAATAAGTGTGAAAATGATTCACTTTTCACTCTTTTTTCCTCTTTTTAGCCTTTTTTTGCTTTTTGTGGGCCCTTTTTGGGTGTTTTACCCTTTTTTGCATTCCAGATCATGAAATCTCCATATTAGGGGTGTTGGCCCATTCTAAGTCTATTTCTAGCCTCCATTTTTTAATCTAAGGTTTCCTTGGGCTTGTTCTATCCCTATTTTGGTCCTTCAGACCCCTTTTGGGTCCTCATTGACTTCCCAAGACCGTACCCCATCTTGTGGGCACCCAGGGATAGAAATTATTGGTCACGTTTCCTTTTTTAGTCATTTCTCTACTTCTTTGTTGTTGATCCATTCTAATTCCCATTTTTTCTTTTTTTCATGGTTACAAGTGGGGTCATTAGTTGGTTATGACAATTTGGGACTTGCTTTGGTTTTGTTGATTGGTCTTCATCTTCTATGAACTTCCCCCCACTTTCCCTTGTTACCTCTTACCATGGATGACATTGGTCAACTAGTTTATTTATGACTTGGTTTCATTAGCCCTTTACCTCATACAACTTTCTTATCTTGGCTTGATTTGATATCACATTTTCATAATTGCTAGTCTTGCATCCTCGACCCCCATCATAGTGTACCTCTCAACGGTGATGCACATAGATGGTGGTAGTTGGGGTAACCCAAGACCTACTACCATAACTTAGGTTATCGATGATCTATGGGACCATGATCTTATTTTAGCTAGTTTCTTCCTTACCAAAGAGATGAATAACATTATCGAGTTTCACGTAATCATTAGTGCTTTAACTGATACCAATGAGTTAGGCATGTGCTATATGAAGTTATTATTTGACTCACTCTTAGCCAAGTTTGAACTCACTGGTGTTTGGGTTATCCTTAGCTCTGAGTTACTCCCCCTCTTTGAGGTGATGTAGGATTTGCTCTCCTTCTTTGAGGATGTTCAGGTCACCCATATCCCTCATAGGGAGAACACTAGGGTTAATGCCTTCGTGAATATCATTCTAGATTGTATGATTTGATTTGATATCATTTATGTACCTTCTTTATAGGAGATGGAGTTGGATTTGAATTATGCAGCATTTACACTCTCACCTATGGATCATGTTGTTGACTTCTTTCATTACCATCCTTATCTAATAAGTGTAGGT
The DNA here is from genome assembly GCA_037957365.1 of Torreya grandis. Taxonomy (NCBI): domain Eukaryota; kingdom Viridiplantae; phylum Streptophyta; class Pinopsida; order Cupressales; family Taxaceae; genus Torreya; species Torreya grandis. Next base: position 2,362,793 of record JARHVA010001530.1, on the reverse strand, counting down.
AATATTATCTTTTATATTTTTAGTTCTTGATTTATGTTTCTTTTGTATGGCTTATAGGTATCATACATCACTCCTTATTCATTCAAATACTAACTACTTGTACCTCAGAGGCATATGTAATCATACTTTTCATGACCATAATCCTCCCTATGATTACACATTAGCTCATTTGCAAATTTTAGAACCTGGTTATCCCACTTAGAGATATTTTCCACTCATGTGGACCTTTCTCTTATCAGATATCTATCCTATATACATCCTTAGCTCCTTACTTCCCTTTTGTGCACCAGATAGGCCCTCTAAATGCCTCCCAAGGCCTTTTCAAAGGATTTTTGACCACTTATAGTGGCTATTTGACCCAAGACATGGATTAGTTAGGAAACCCATGGCCTAAGGTGCATATTTCCATCAAAAAATCCATGTCCTGGGTTGAACATGTAAAAAAGGCCCCAATTTGGCCCAAATGGCTACTTTTTGGCCTTTAACAGATTAGGGTTGAGATATATTATGCATCATGATTCATTTTTAGACTCTCTCTCCAAAAATTTTGCTCTGATCTTCCCACTTGATCATCGGACTCAAATTTTGGTTTCCTTCTTGAATCTCACCTGGGTCATTCTTGGCATCCTCAAATTTTGTTATGACAAGGGATGCCCTACTATTTTATAGTTCATCTTGGTGATTTACATTGATCTCTATAGTGTTCTTAAAGATTATGGGTTACTCCTAGCTCCCTCAAGAATCCATTTTACCTATGCTTGTGTTCCATCTATTAGCTCTCTCTTAGTTGGTAGACTCTCCTTCACCTCTTCCATTGCTTTTGACTCCTAGTTTGGACTCAACATACACATAGCCTGATCCTCCTCCTTCATTAATTTCTAGCTTGGATAATTGGTTGGTAGAAAGTATGCACACTTCTATCAAGCTATATATGAGGCCACTTTACTATGAAAATTGAAATTCATGTTTGTTTGTAGTAGTATATATGTTTGGTTTTGATTATTTTAGTGATTTATCTTATTTAGCACATTATCTAGGATAGTTTCTAAAGTTTTTTGCATTTGTATGTGATTAAGAATATCTTTCATTAATTTTAATATCTTCCCTTACATCTCATTATTTCTTTGGGAACATCTCTCATTGCATAGTATAATCCTAAATGCTCAAAATAATCTATAAAATTTGCATAAACAATTTACTCTCTTGCTAAATTAGAAAATTGCATTATTAAGAAAAATTAGTATTAAAAATAAAGAGTTAGTTTAGGATTAGATTAGGAATGATAATTCAGCCTTGATTTAAAACATATTTAATTCCAAAAGCATCTTTCATTTGGCCTGAAAGTGCCTTTATTTCTAATTTTACTCATTACATCATAACTCTCTTTATTTAACATTATCATTTCTACAATTTGTATGTAAGTGATTTTTTAGTCCTAGTTGTTTGTTTTACTATGGTTATAATCATTAGAGATACATTTGTCCTTTGTGTACTTGGTCATTCTATCCCTAGCCTAGCTTATAAGTCTATCTATAGTTTGGTGCAAGTCAAAAAATTGGATAGCCGTTATAGATCTCCTATAGCCCATAAAAGTCCTGAGCCTTTTTAGCCTTCTAGTTGTTTTTTTAAGTACCCTATGTACCCCCTTTCCAAACACTAGTGGTTCCATTCATATTCTTGGAGATACATGATGCCTTAGTGGTTCCATTCAAAAAATATCCTAGATAATGCCCTAAACAATCTAAATCACTAAAATAATCAAACACTAGCATATATACTACTATAAACAAACAAGAATTTCATTTTGAATAGAAAATTTCCCTCATATAAAGCTCAAGATAAGTGTGTAAAATTTATACCAGATGATTATCTAAGCTAGGAATCAATGAAGGAGGAGTATCAGGTTGTGTGTAAGTTGAGTTCAAACCAAGAGCCAAAAGCAGTGGAAGAGGTGAAAGAAAATCTACCAACTAAGAGAAATCCAATAAATAGAACACAAGCATAGGTCCAATGGAGTCTTGAGGGATTTAGGAGCAACCCATAAGCTTTAGTAACAATTTAGAGAGCAATGTGAATCACCAAGATGAACTACAAAATAGTAGGGCATCCCCTGTCACAATGAAAGCCAAGGGTGCCAAGAATGAACTAGGTGAGATTTAAGAAGGCAACCAAGCTTTGAGTTTGATGATCAAGTGGGAAAATTAGATCAAAAATATATGAGAGAGAGGCTAAAAATGAATGATTATGCATCATATATCTCAAGCCTAATCTATCAAAGGTGAAAAAGTTGTTGTTTTTAGCCGTTTAGGCAAAACTAGGGCCTTTTTTGCATGTTCTTCTTGGGATGTAGCCTAGGCTATAACTTTTATGAAGGAAATGTGTAGCCTAGGACATAGGTTTCCTACGTAATCCATGGCCTAGGTAAAATGGACACTTCAAGTGGTCAACAAGTCTTTGAAAGGCCTTAGGAGGCATCTAGAAGGTCTATCTGATGCATGAAAGCAAAGCAAGGAACTAAAGATGTATAGGGGATGGATGTATGATGTGGTAAAGGTCCATGCCAATGGAAAATGTCTCAAAGTAGGATAACTAGGGTTAGTATTCTGTGTGTGATCCGATGTGTAATCATAGGGATGAGCAGGGTCATGGGAAGTATGATTATAGGTTTAACCAAATGTTTTAGTTGTGGAAGATCATATTAAACACCAATATGAGGTAACAACTAGTCTCAAAGTATACTTAACAATGACACAAAATCAAATTAAGCAATAAGTGAATCAATGCCATGCCGAGAGAAATTTTGAAGCGGGTGATTAGGTATTTGTATACCTAGATCCATAAAATCAAATGTCCCTAAATCAAAAAAAAATGATAAAAAACTTTCTCCCAAGTATTATGTCCCTTATGAGATCCTGTAAAGAATTGGCAGTGTAATATACAAGCTAGAGTTACCCCAATCTACCTACATGTATCTTGTATTTCTTGTTTCTTTTAAAAATAAGGTAAGTGGACAAAACTTATCTACACATACTAAGTTACCTAAATTGGATGAGGAAGGCAAAGTCATTCTGGAACTTGATGAGATATTTTAGATGCATACAAAAAGGCTATGAAAATAAGAGATTAATGAGTATTTGATTAAATGGAAAAATCTAGCTAGTGACGATGCAACATGGGAGGATGAAACATTTCTATAGTAATATGAGTTGCTCAATGTTGAGCACACAATTATTTTTAAGGGTAAGTGAATGTTACACCTTTAACCTATAGTGTGTCTATGGATATGTGTGGCCAACTTGTAGCCTCTGTAACTATTGTCCTTTTCTTATCACATTAGTAGGATTAGCCTATTGAATAACCAAGGCTAGAGTAGAGTATATATATGAGGTAGTGGTTAGTAATTTGATATCATATTATAAATTATGTTCGTATTGCATTATATGGAGGTTGCCCCCTCAAATTTACTTAGTCATATTTACCAAGTATTCTACTCTTCTAGCAATTATTATGTGGATCTACTTATTTTGATGATTCATTATTTTTGATCTGTTATAAATATTATATTAATATGAATTATCTATGTAATTTCATTGCATTTAAATATTCAAAGTAATGAAAAATAAAATTCTATGCAGAGTAAAGGGTTTAATAGATTCAAAGTAATTCAAAAATCAAACATGTAACATATATTGACATAATAATAAAAATTATGGGGGCATATGCACTTAATTTTCAAAGACTCAATCATACACAATTGAATGCATATGCATGGACATATTCAAAGTAGTTATAAGATCAATGTTGTATGTTAAAAATAAAATTAAAATTAAGTATATAGGTGCATATCATATTATATCACTTGGCACAAATTCAATGGGCATGATAGTTGCTCATGCTCACATGCAAACTTTCAAAGATCAAATTTTAAGTTCAAAGGGCATGATGCTTGTTCATGCACATTTACAAAGATCAAAGTTCAAAATTCAAAGTTCAAAAAAGGCATGATGCATGTTCATTCACACATTTTAAAAGTTTAAGGTTACAATTTCAAATGCAAAATATTTATTTCAATACAAATCTATGAGAAATACAATCATGATTGGGGCATGAATGTTTTCCATTCTCTTTTGATCATGTAAATATAATCTAGATTCATATACATTAGTTTGATTTGATCTATTACAAGTACGATACATTCAACTCTAGTGACACTCAATAAAATTTGCATAACTTCTAACAAACCCATTGTGTGGTTCCATCTTCTATTCTGGGTGATGAACATTCAATTCTAGGAGACACTCAATGGCCTTGGCATCACTTCTAATCAAACCCATTATGGTTCCAAAATTTTAGAATAGTACATTGGGTATTATTCCTCATTCATGAGAGTTGTAATAACATATTCACAAATCGAGGGCTTGATTATTTATTCAAAATTGGAACTTGATTACTCTAAATTTGCCATTGATTCAAATTCTCCAAGTATTTCAAAAGGGGGGCACACTTATCCATCATCAACTACAGGTTACAGGTTAATTTGAATTAACCTACATATAGGTGTACTCCTTCCTTTCTCTGCTTTCAATTTTATAATTTTAAATGTTTGATTTTATCAAATTTCAAATATGGATAAATGACTATTTCATATGTTATTTCACGGTTTATCATATTTGAGTGCCTACACAATTAAAGTATCCCCTTGAAGATAAAGCATGTTATTCACACTCATGTCCAATTATTTCAATTTTACTCTATCAATTTCATTACTAGAATAAAGGAGGGTAAAATGTAGACGCATAAATATGGGTATAGTACTTGATAATGCTAATTTTTGACACAACTTAAACCACATAACTTGTGCCCAAATAAATGATCTTATTCGCCATTGCTTTAAGTTATTTATCTTTCACTAGCTCAACCCTTTATTTTTTGTCACAACTACACAAAACTTCCAATTTCAAATTCTCAAATTTATTAATATCACCCTCAAATTATCTCTAGTTTAGGAAAAGTGTCCCTAATAATTTGAGATAGGTCTACATCAAGTAGACAAGATGGTTCGTACACTTCTATCCACCTATATTAGCCTCATCTCATGCCAAATAATGACTAGTTTCCAAATTTAAAATCAATCTTTTTGGTCTTCTTGCAAGTTTCATAAGGCTGGCTAAAGGAAATTATCAAAAGGTTCACCTCTAAATATATATTAAATGTCATTAATTATTCCTAACTTGGCACTTTCACATTATTTCACATTCATAAAATTTACCCTATTCCTTCCAAATTCAAAATCATTCACAAGGAACAACGATAATCCAAGTCTAAAACATCTCAAAGCAAGTCAAGAGTTATCATTTTCAAACTTTCAAAGTGACCTTAGGATGTTAAAGACAAAAAAATTAAAATAATGAATTATGTTCAGCACAATTTGAAATTTTATATCTTGTAAGAACCCTTTGTCAATCCGCCCTTTAATTTTCAGTTTTGATGGTTTGGCGTTTTGTCAAACACTTAACATGCAATGTGACTGAGTTCTGATTTTTGAGTGTTTGTTATGGGTTTGATTCTTGTTTTTGAATGTTTTGAGGTGATTTTAGATAACACAATTATGTATAAATAAAGTGAAATAAAAACTAAGAAATCTATTATCAAATAGGACTCTTATTTCTCCAAATAAATGAGGATATACAATAAAAATCAGAACTGATATATTTCTGATCTGATTTATATTAGAACTAAATATTACAATGAAAAATATAAAAAATTATCCTCATGCAAAATAAAATCATACTTGGATCCAAAGATGATGTAGACACCGAAATCATGTCTATCCCTTGGTCATCCTCCCCCTTGGTCCCCTTGGTCCCGTTCCACTTCAACACTCCTAACCTATGTCTTATTAATTTAAAATGATTATCTATTTTAAATTAATAATTCCCTCTCTCTCTCTTGACACCTCACCCCTCCTAGGATACCTCTCCTTGGATGCCCTCCACTACCCCATGCCAAGTCTTAAATGCCTAAACCCCATTTCATTCTCCCACTCATCCTCTCATCTCATTTAACCCACCTTCGACTGTTTTCCCATGACTAGCTGACCTTGACAGAAGGAAGAATAGACAAAAGGCTATTTTAAGCCCTTTTTTCTATTCTTTGGCTGTCGATGTCAGTCAATAGTTGGCCAACATTGACGATATTGCTAGCGTTGGTTGCCTTCAAAACTATGTTCAGTACCCTGAATGCTAATCTTCAATCTTCAACAATCGGCCAATTCTCCAATCTTCTGATCTTCTTGTCCTGAATACAATTCTTTCTCCCCCAGAATCTAACCTCTATCTCTCTCTCTCTCAGGCATACACCAAGCATCACAGGTTACATGCACTTTGCAGAAATAGCTCCGTACTTTGGGTTAAAGACATTACAGGTACATTAGCAGCATCAACAACCAGTCTACTACACTCTTTCTTCAGCAAGCCACAGCTAAGTATTTCTTCTATGTTTTCATTTCAATTATTTAGACTATGTTGGCAATCAGTCTTCTAGTTACTTCTTCTAAGTAATATCACCACCCAGACCCAGTGTTAGGTTGTGGAGCTAAAAGCTTCACTGATGCAAACAGGAGAGGAGGTTGCTAAAGGTTGCTGAGTTGCAGAGAAGCTGGGGTCAGTCTGATCAGCCAACGTCGGCAGGATAACAGAGAGAAGCAACTGACGTCGATCATATATCGGCCGACGTCGATCACCTCTAGGCAGACAGGGATCGACGTCGGTCCCCTGTGTGGTTCGACTGCGAGCTAATTACGGGCAGTTAGCTAATGAACCAAGTGTTTGCATGATGAGTGCTAATTTTAGACTCATAGCTGCGGATCTAATTATTGTAATTAGATGTCTAATTATTGTTTGGATGAGATCTATATAATAGACTCATGGTTGTATTGGAAAAGTGTTCTAGTTTGAGTTGAGCAAAGTTTGCTCCTTCTGTGTGTGAAGTGAGTAAGGGTGTTCCTCCTAGTTCCCTATCAGTGCCAAGCTTGGTACTGGTTGGAGAATCATAAGGACTTGGTGAGGCAAGAACAAGGGTTCTTCAGGGTGTAGAGTGATCTACATGGTAAGTAAGATCATTGATCTGCAGGTGTATGTGTGTGCAAGGTCAAGGTTCACAGGTGTGCAGAACCGTGTTTGATTTGCAGGTGTGCAAGATCATATAGACAGCAACACAACAGGGAGCAGTATCAGGCAGGATCTACTTGGAGTACAGGGGTGTACTCGGATAGAGCAAAGAGGAAGGCAAGGGAGTTCCTTCCATAAGTATGGTTTGTTGAATTGTAGGTTGTTGCAGATTCATGGGAGATCTACTTGAAGTACCTTGAGTACTTGTTGAGTACGTGGAGTACTTGTGGAGTGCGTGGAACACTTGTGGTGTGCGTGGAGCACGGGAGGTGAACACCAACTTTGTATTTGAGTTGGGTGTTGGGACCTGAGAGGGAGAGCTTTGGGGAGAAGAATTACTGTTCACTTGAGGTGTGGGAAACCTCTGTAAGGTGGTGGAGAAGATGTGGGATATTCTCTATTGTATTCTTTTCTGTATAAAGTGTTAATACAAGTTGTGTATTGTCTCTCATATGCTGTGTTATTCTGAATTATAGTTACTTGGTGAATCTGGTTATTTCCGCATATTATAGTTGCTTGGTATTTGGTAATCAATTGTATGCTTCCGGTGTTTCGCACCCTGACAAGTGGTATCAAAGCTAAGGTTGCAGGAAGCAGGGTTGTGTTTGGTTACAGGGCACTCTCAGGGGTTTCTGATTGAGTGGGAGTAGAGCAACGACAGATCAAAGTAAGCTAAGAATGGAGGAGTTGAAAAGCACAGATGGTTACTTAAGGTCCCATGGAAAGAAAGAGCAGGTAAAAGAACATTGTTGGTTGGTAGCAGATCAGCATGAAGAAACTGAAGATACAGATGTAGCAGGTGTTGTTGCACAGGATGTGTTTGCAGGTTTCTTGGATAAAGTTAAATCTTGGATAAAAGATTCGGTTGCCTCTTTCCATGCAGCCACAGGTAGAGGAGCTAGTGAGCCTTGCCAAAGAATTGGCAAAGGGGAAGTGAAGCTGAAATTGTAGGTGGCCAACACACAGGTGTTGATGAAGGTCATGCAGGTCCCAGGTTTGGAGATATGGCTAATTTCTTTAGAAAGATTGGGTGATGAGAGATGCACAAGAACTCTCACAGTGGTAGCACTTGAATTAGCTGGTGGTAAGAAGACAGGTACTCTTTATCTACTTGTCTATATTACTGATTCTTCTTCTGTTGTGGAGACGTGGCTTCGTAGGCTTGGTCACATGAGCAGGAAGGAGATGCATGTTCTTAAGCGAAAGACGGATATATTTGACAGGCTTAAGAACTGGAAAGCCTTGGTGTTCTTGGAGGAGATGGCGGATAGAGTTTAGTGGATGAGGCTGGATACATCTGAGCAGGGCAGTTTGGACATGGGATTTGATTTAAAGGAGCTCGTGGGTAAAAAGTCATCACTCACAGGTGAACACAGATACCGATGTCAGTCAGGAGGAATCGGCGTCGAACAGACAGGTGCCGATGTCGGTCATGTGCAGACCAAAGCCGGCAGTGTCGGGCAGAGTAAGACCGACGTCGGTCAGGAGACCAACGTCGGCAGTATGTAAGACCGATGTCGGTTAGGAGGACCGACGTCGGTAGAAGGGACACTGCAGGGTTGGTAGTCAGGGACAGATGCATGGGAACCGACGTCGGTCAGATGCAGACTGTGGGGTGGCCGAGGTCGGTCACTGTAATGAATTTTGGGTGGATAGCATGTTGTCAAGGAGTCTCAAACACCCATACAGAAGACTGAAGACGTAAGTAGGCCCTCAAATTTGTGTTCCTCTTCTTCATACTTGTTGCTGACTATAGAGCAGGAAGGATCAAGGAAACAGGTGGGAGATAGGTAGGGATATGATACAGAACTAGATGGGTGTTTTGGTAGGTTTGCCAGCTGGATGAAAGCACAGAGACGAATGGATTCCTTAGTAGAAGAATAGAGAGAATGGATACGTGAGACGAAAGACCAGGCATATGGTCTTGAGGAAGCTGCAGGACAGTGGTACAGGTTTTGACAGGTGGAGGACGAAGCATGGCTTCAGTTAGTGTCAGGTAACTACTATGGTTTGACTTACCAGGGGGATGATGATTGCAACATCATTCTGTTGCTGTATGTGGATAGTATGCTAGCTAGCAGGGGTGTACATACAGGGTTTTGCTGAGCTAAGGGTAAGATTAGTTCAGTGTCATGTCATGAGGAGTTTGGAGCAGTAAAACCCTTTGACATGGGAGACATGGAGATCACAGGTAGATTTCATCTCCAATGAGAGCTGATGTGAATCAGGTGTTGGCGAGGTTCAGGATGCAGAGCCAGAGCACACTAAGGGCTAGACAGGTACAGTGCTTGAAATCACATGAGGTCTGGTATAAACCTGAGTATTCCCATGCAGTGGGAGCTGTCAGAGTTAGGAGCCAATTCGGGGAAGTGGGCTCTCAGGGATTTGAGAGGGACCAGCAGCAGGTATACATGCAGGGTCAGGACTTCACTACATGTGTTTGTAGGTTTGGATGTGGTAGGGTACTCGAATGACAGGTGGTACACCATGAGATGTGTGGTGGGTTATCTTCAGGTGGGAGCTTGAAGAGGGATACAAACTAGGAAATAGATTAGACAGAGTACAGGTACAGGTACAGTGCAGCTGTTTATCTCCAAGTGGGAGATTGTTAGGTTGTGGAGCTAAAAGCTTCACTGATGCAAATAGGAGAGGAGGTTGCTGAAGGTTGCTAAGTTGCAGAGAAGCTGGGGTCGGTCTGATCAGCTAATGTCGGCAGGATAGCAGAGAGAAGCAACCGACGTCGGTCATATATCGGTCGACGTCGGTCACCTCCAGGCAGACAGGGACCGATGTCGGTCGCCTGTGTGGTTCGACTGCGAGCTAATTATGGGCAGTTAGCTAACAAACCAAGTGTTTGCATGATGAGTGCTAATTTTAGACTCATAGCTGCGGATCTAATTATTGTAATTAGATGTCTAATTATTGTTTGGATGAGATCTATATAATAGACTCATGGTTGTATTGAAAAAGTGTTCTAGTTTGAGTTGAGCAAAGTTTGCTCCTTCTGTGTGTGAAGTGAGTAATGGTGTTCCTCCTAGTTCCCTATCAGTGCCAAGCTTGGTACTGGTTGGAGAATCATAAGGACTTGGTGAGGCAAGGACAAGGGTTCTTCAGGGTGTAGAGTGATCTACATGGTAAGTAAGATCGTTGATCTGTAGGTGTATGTGTGTGCAAGGTCAAGGTTCACAGGTGTGCAAAACTATGTTTGATTTGCAGGTGTGCAAGATCATATAGACAGCAACACAACAGGGAGCAGTATCAGGCAGGATCTACTTGGAGTATAGGTGTGTACTCGGATAGAGCAAAGAGGAAGGCAAGGGAGTTCCTTCCATAAGTATGGTCTGTTTAATTGCAGGTTGTTGCAGATTCATGGGAGATCTACTTGAAGTACCTTGAGTACTTGTTGAGTACGTGGAGTACTTGTGGAGTGCGTGGAGCACTTGTGGTGTGCGTGGAGCACGGAAGGTGAACACCAACTCTGTATTTGAGTTGGGTGTTGGGACCTGAGAGGGAGAGCTTTGGGGAGAAGAATTACTATTCACTGAGGTGTGGGAAACCTCTGTAAGGTGGTGGAGAAGATGTGGGATATTCTCTATTGTATTCTTTTCTGTATAAAGTGTTAATACAAGTTGTGTATTGTCTCTCATATGCTGTGTTATTCTGAATTCTAGTTACTTGGTGAATCTGGTTATTTCTGCATATTATAGTTGCTTGGTATTTGGTAATCAATTGTATGCTTCTGGTGTTTCGCACCCTAACACCCAGCTATCAACCTGACCAGAACTAAATCCTTATTCTCCTTTTTTGCCCCAATCCTTTGTCTGGTCCCTTTTTTAGACCATACTTTCTACCCTATAAACCCTATACAGACCTCCAAAAAGACTCTCAGACCATCCAAATAGACTACCACAGACCATTCTACAAATCATTATGTCAACCAAAAATCCATCCAAACCCTGTCCAAGACCATTGCCCCGACCGATGCCGGCCACCAGACCCATTGCTCCTACCGACGTTGGTAGACTTGATCAACTGACGCCGGCAGACTACCTGACGTTGGCGACTGTGGAACACAACTTGCCCCATTCAGGTACGTATTTACTTCTATTTCTTTTGATTCAGTCTTTTATCATTTCAGTTTTTGACAACATTTTACTCTTTATCAATCAGTGGACTATCATCCCTCTAAGAAGTCTTTGCACTTTTGGGATCAAGCTTTGCTTGGCAGTCCACCTTATATCCATCTAACACCTTCTTTGTTTAAGTCTCTTTCTTCTATAGGTGTCATCCTCCACAGCCAAAGAGGCTCCCTACAACGTCTGGATAACGGTGCATAGACCTCATCCGAGTATCATCTAACCCCAGACCATTTCTTTTAGTTTTTTATTCCTTTTGAATGTTAAAAAAGCGAAAAACTTGATAGAAACATTCTGGCACGTCCGATGGGACCCTAGGAATTCTCCTTGGGTTCATACTTTTTCTTCTGAAACAAACTCTTCATATAGGTGCATTAGGTCTCTTCTTGCATCTTTTTCTTCTATCTCTTCCAAAAGACACTATCAACAAAGTTAAAAAGAATCCTTCTTTTTCTTTCTTTCTTGCATCTTAGACTAGTCAAAATTCATACTCTTCAACATTTTCTCAACTTGTCTGCATCTGAACACACATTTCAATTTGGGCTTAAAAATCTATTGCATCTCATTTCTGTCTAAATGCATATTTAGTGCACACATCTAGTAATTAAAATCACATCATGAACAAATCGTAACACACTCATGTTACATGACCAAACCACTATCACAAAATTAAACATCTTAACACACCTGAGACAAGGCCTGACTAGGATTTCATCACCTAGCAGATACCTTACCCTTCCCGGCAATCCCACTTGGACTTCACTACCAAGGTGAGAGCCCACTCTGTTCTCTGGCAGAGGATAATCTCTAGGGGAAGTATATACTGGCTAAGCGTCCCCAGTTTATCTCTGGGCTCGTGAAGTGAGGGGAGCTTGCTCCTTAGCACCAGGCCACTTACGAAACCTAACACAGACTCTTGAGCATCGAAACTAACCCAAAACCAACCATAGCCTACTTCTTCTAGGACCCATTCTAATAGCCAACTTCCCAAACACACTCTAAGGCATAAGCCACCAAGACTCTAAAAAATTTATTCTTAGGAATTTAACGTTTAGGGTTTGCCTGTCTTCATCTTTTCTATTCTTATCTAGTTGTTTGAGCTAGTAAGGACATATTTTCTTGCCTTGAATGGTTTTGACACGTATTCAAGACAAGACTCTTGTTGACCACGCAAGGCAACAACCGCTTCCGTCTTCGCCTCCCATAACTAGTCCTCTAATGGAGTATTGTTCAGAGACCGAATGAACTCCTATCCTAGCAACCCTGACCCAACCATCCATTGTCCCCAAAGGAGACCAAAACTTTGAAAGGTTCCTTGACCTCAATGTCAAGGCCCTTCAACATTATCTCACAAGAAGTCGAACGCGAGACTCTTTAGGCAACCCAACTTATGGGATGCCAACCTCCTTAATTGAAGTGGCAACGACATCGACAGAGCCCATTACCCAACCCATGAGCACTCTGGCCTTTGCCTTGACCAGCAACCCGCCCATAACTAATCTTTAAAGTGTGGCTTCTCCTTCTATCTTTGGGCCCACTTCCATCAGGGTTTCAATCCCCCATCAACCACAAACTATTCAACCAAACTCTACGCCCCTCCAAATTCTAGTTGTCTCCATCTCACCTACTCTTGCATCCATCAACACAAGAATAACTATCTACCCTTGAACAAGTGTTGCCACCCCTCAACCACCTGTGGCAGCCCCTATTCAATTTGTGCCCTCCAACTCCATGGCACAGGTACCCTTGGCTTCCACATCCACCTCGATGACTATTTACCCATATGTTGCACCTATACAAGTGCAACCGACTACGTCATACGCCCCTTCTAGCACCTTTCAAGTGCCTTACAACCTAGGGGGCACCCCACCTAAAAATCTGTTAGTAGATCTCATCAAGATGTTGATGGAGAAAATGTCTAATCTTGAGGCATCTATTTCTGGTTCAAGCAATGTCCTTTCATATGACCAAATTTGCAACAAACCCATCCATCCCTCCGTCCCATTCCAACCGTATCCCAGTTAGTGGGAGCTTCCTAAGTTTACTCAATTCTAGAGTAAGGAAGACCCACAATAGCATCTACGAGCATTCAAACATGCTTGTTATCTTATAGCCCATGATGATGCATTGTTACTACACACATTCCCCATGTCACTTTCTGGCCTTGCCCTTGATTGGTACAGCTCTCTTACCAGTCACTCTCTCTTTTCATTCACTCAACTCGCCCAATTATTTCTCGACCACTTTTCGATCAATATAACCAACAAGGTCTCCATTACAGACCTCTACTCTATCAGACAGTTTGACAATGAATCAATAGTTGATTTTGTCACCTGTTAGACAGGATTAATCAATCAACTCTCCTTCTCGTTACCTCAACCTGAGCTCATCGAGCTCTTTTCTCGAGCGTGTGCCAAGCACATCTCATCCACCTTGCGGGTTCAAACATTTTGCACTTTTGACAAAGCTTTCACCATGACCCAAAAGCTTGAACTCCACGCTATTGAAGAAGACAGGGTCAAATTGCATAATACCAACGCAAGAGCCGATGACCCTTCTTCTTCCAGACCTTCTTCTTCCCACTCCAAGTCCAAAGGAGTGGCCAACACTATGGTCGTTAGATCACTATCTTCAACAACAATCGACCAATCTCAACCTTCAAGATCTCAAAGCATCACAAAACAATTCCAACAACACTACATACATCATCAATACACTCCAATTAGAGAGTCATACGCTTTCGTGTTGGAAAAACTCATCAAGCAGGGGGTCCTCAATCTCCCTCCAATCCAACCACCTCTATTCGACCCTTTAAAAGCCATCCCTACATGGTATAGGGAAAATGACTTATGTCACTATCACCGTGTCCAAGGCCATGACATAAACAACTACCAAACTTTCAAGAACATTGTCCAAGACATGATAGATAAGGGGGATCTTGTTTTGGATAACCCAAATGCGCCACCCAATCAAAACATCAACATCTTCAGACAACCTTTTCAAAACCATCTTCTTAATCACAACAACATCCAGACCATGACCGATAGCTCCCACGAGCATGATATACGCACGATCAACACTGTCTCACCTCTTATGTCTAACCAACCTCCTCCACAGGTGGAAGACCCTTCTTCACCTATTCGTCCATCACAGGTAGAAGAGCCTTCTTCTCCTATTAGTTCTCCAATGACCTCTCTTATATTGGAGGACGCCTTGACCATACCAACACTTTTAGCCCCACCTTCATCCTTCTTACTACCAATGGAGGACCCTACCTTGCCTACTCCTCAACCACAAGTAAAAGGCACAATCATCCCTGCCCTCTACCCTCTTGAGGAGCCACATTCTCCTATTCCTTCTCCACCAAGAGAAGAACCTATCTCTTCACCCACTTTGACTGAGGAAGACCCAGTCATGGTTTTCTCTTGCCTTTTGCCTGAGATCGTTACATCTCACTCACCTCCATCCAAATCTGAGCCCAAACCCACACAGGTGTCCATCATTCCCAAAGAGATTAAATCTCTCGACATTCGGCCTATATCAAACCTCACTCACCCATAAGTGAGGGTAGACTCTAACCTTGCCTCACACAATAGTGGCCCTCAAACCAAACCAAAAAAGGCTACTAGACCACACCAAAGTATTCCTCCCCCACCTTCATCATTACCTTCAATTTTGGGCCCGCACCCATCCACTATAATAGGAGTGCTTCCTACTCCCATACCTCACAGAGGCAAATTGCCTCCATTACTCTCTCAAGCCATCAAACATATATTTCATCCAAAACATCCAATGCCTCTCACCACAAAAGTGCCATCTACACATCTGGCTACACTGCCAAACAAAAAGATGGTATGACTAATGTCTCCTACAATTCCAAAACAAAAGTCATCAACCACTACTGTAATAAAATGCGTAGACCCATTAGCAAGTTCTTATGCTTTACTATTATGACAATTGTTGCAGTCTTCTCACATCCATCTCCCACCTCTTAAACCATACCAATCTCTTAGACCAAAATCACCCTGGTTCGATGACACTCAAATTTGTGCATATCATCGCACACCTGGGCATGACACTGAGCATTGTTGTGCCCTCAAGGTTGTCATTCACCAATATTTGGAGAAAGACACCCTTTTTCTTGACCATATTATCAACAAACCTTCAACACCATCCCATGCCTCCCAAACCTTCTCACCTTCACACTCATCAACTCTCAGATCGAGACCATCTTGGTTTGACAACACTAAATTTTGTCACTATCACCGCACATGTGGACATGACACTAAGCATTGCTATGCTCTTAAGGCTGTCACTCATCAACACCTAAAAAGGGACACCCCTTTCATCAGCAACCCTCTTGACTTTTTCAACAAACCACTGACACCATCCCATGCCTCCCAAACATCATCACCTAAATCGGGATCTCCACACAAGACTATGGTCCCTCTACCGCCTTTAACCCCCTTATTCAAAATCAACACAGTTAATGTGACCACCAGCCCACCGACCCTAAAGGATAAAGGGAAAAGACATGTTTCTATCCCTTAGACATATCCATCCATCAAACCTTCACCACAACCAAAACCCAAGATTACTGTCTTGGGCACATCTCAACCAACATCTTTGAAGACAATCCCTGACTCCGTGGTGAAACAACCTCACCACACGACCCCTGTGAAGATGTCTTTATATGATCTCATTCAAAACTCTCCACACCATCATCAAACCTTTATCAAAACCTTACAATCAATGGAGGTCCAACTTGAAAACCCCCAACCATTGGCCAGTTTAATCAAATCATTACCAACCATTGCCTCTGTCATCATCTGTGATTCTAAGATTTCTGCCCCCAACTTGGGAGATTAGGATCTCGCCCTCTCAATCTAAATCTATCAAACATTCTCCCAAGTAACTAGAGGATTTTGACCTTATACTGACTATCATGACCTTGACCAAACATCAACCAAACCTCGACCAAACATCAACTAAACATTGACCAGACATCGACCACGCATCTATCATAACATCAACCAAACCTCGACCAAACATCAACTAACCATTGACCAAACCTTGACCAAACATCAACTGACCATTGACCAAACCTCGACTAAACATTCAATCGACCATTGACCAAGCCTCGACCAGACATCAACCAAATATCAACCGACCTCGACCAAATATCAACCGACCTCAACCAAACATCAACCAAACCTCGACCAATATCAATCGACCTCGACCAAATATCAACTGACCTCGACTAAATATCAATCAACCTCGACCAAACATCAACCAAACCTCAACCAGTATCAACTGACCTTGACCAAACATCAACCAAACCTCGAACAAACATCAACCAAACTCAACCAAACATTCGACCAAGCCTTGACCAAGCATCGACCAAACATCAACCAACCAAACAATGACCAACATATTAACCAACTTCATGTCCAACATCAATCAACACGTGACCAATTTGGAAAGAAGTAAATGAGGTAAGTTTGCTCCTAATTGGCTCAGACCTTACATCATCACGCACAAGCATGGACCAGGGACTTATCAAAACCTGAGCTCTTTCATGTCTTGCATCTGCAACCATTCTACTGTTAGTCAAGTACTCATTCACTTGACATTTAACTTGAGCTCATCCCTTGAGCAATCCCCATCTTCTTAATCCTCATTCCTTTCAACCCTATTCCCCTAACACAAATCCTATGTAACCCTTTTATAAAGTATGAATGCTTTGTCCTAATAAAAGGGAGCCCTTAAAATTCTATAGTCTTGTCCATGACTCAAAATTCTATCAAAAATAAATTGGGATGTCAAAATATCAAAAGATCACAAATTTTAAAGGCAGACTGCTCCCTCGAAGGACAATTGTACTATCATTGTTGTAGCTAATAGACTGCTCCCTCGAAGGACAGCTATTCAAAGCCCTTATATATATAAAGCAAAAATATAGACCACTCCCTTGAAGGATGGCTATGACTAGATCTTGCTACAAACAACACTCTCAGAAGCTTCCCGCATCAATCAGCTTCACAACTGACCACAAAACAAAATGACATCTCTAGGTAGACTTCCCGCATTGATCAGTCTGCTCCAAAAGAAAAAAAAAAAAAAAGGTCATGGACTTGGCTTGTAGTCATCTCAGGGTCTCCTATAAAAAGGATAAAAGTTATCCCTACTAAAAGGGTTACCCTATCCTCACATATCACATCACCTACTCAAGGGACTTTGAGCTCATTTTAATGTTAAAGTGATTCGATTACTTCTCTAGCACAACCAATAGTCAACGACGTAATACATGAATGGGGCTTTTCTTTCTAAAACCCCCTACTTATGCTATCATTATGGTCCTTGACAATGAAAGAAAAACGCACCTTTCACTTCTTATACATCTTGGTCACAAACAATCCAACCAAACCATTTTCTACCAAACCAAATCAAATCAAACATTTTTAGACCAATAACATCATCATAGTCCATTTTGCATAGTTTCTATGGAAACCCATACACATGGAAACTATCGACCATACAATTTATGTCAAGCATAAACCATTACTTGCTGAAGCATAAATAATCTCAATTCATTTTTAGCATACACCATTACCAATATGGAAAATTACTAGGGATGAAAGACCATGCAACCAATGTTACAGAATACACCATCACACAATATGGAAAAGCCTGTAGCATCATCTTATCCTCATCATTTCAACACATGACCAAACCAACCTATTGACCATTTTGCCTCCTCGCCTTGAACTACATTAGTCTAAGGCCCTTACACTTAGGGCTATGTAGGCAACACTCAGATGACATGACATCTTCTGGGGTTAGCTTAGCCACATCTGTTTATTCATCCATCTGATGGACAAACCATCTTACCTTTAACCTCCTTTGACCATGACTCGACCTGACCAAAATAATCATCAACCAACCTATCGACCACTTTGACCTCCTCACCTTAAACTACATTAGTCTGAGGCCCTTACACTTAGGGCTATGTAGGTAGCACTCATATGACATGATGTCCTCTGAGGTTAGCTCGACCACCCTCGTTTGTTCATCTACCTGATGGACAAACCATATCCTCATTTGACCATGACTTGACCTCGACCAAAGCAATCCATAACTTTGACCCTCTTCCTCCCTTTTAGGGAGAAATACATTAGCCTGAGGCCCTTCACACAAGGGCTATATAGGCAGCACTCAGATGACATGATGTCTTCTAGGGTTAGCTCGGCCACATCTGTTTGTTCATCCATCTAATGGACAAACCATCTTACCTTTAACCTCGACTCAACTTGACCAAAACAATCATCAACCAACTTGTCAACTAGCTTGAATTACATTGGTCTGAGGCCCTAAGACCAGGGCTATGTAGGCAGCACTCAGATGACATGATGTCTTCTAGGTTTAGCTCGACCACATCTGTTTATTCATCCATCTAATGGACAAACCATCTTACCTTTAACCTCGACTCAACCTGACCAAAACAATCATCAACCAACTTGTCAACCAGCTCAAACTACATTGGTCTGAGGCCCTAAGATCGAGGCTATGTAGGCAGCACTCATATGACATGACATCTTTTGGGGTTAGCTCGGCCACATCTATTTGTTCATCCATCTGATGGACAAACCATCTTACCTTTAGCCTCAACTCAACCCAACCAAAACAATCATCAACCAACTTGTCAACCAGTTTGAA
This sequence comes from Torreya grandis, assembly GCA_037957365.1. Lineage (NCBI taxonomy): Eukaryota > Viridiplantae > Streptophyta > Pinopsida > Cupressales > Taxaceae > Torreya > Torreya grandis. The sequence continues at coordinate 2,343,772 of JARHVA010001530.1, read as the reverse complement.
CTACATTGGTATGAGGCCCTAAGATTGGGGCTATGTAGGTAGCACTCAATTGACATGATGTCCTCTGAGGTTAGCTTGACCACCCTCATTTGTTTGTCTACCTGATGAACAAACCATTCTACCTTTTGACCATGACTTGACCTCGACCAAAGCAATCCATTACTTTGACCCTCTTCCTCCCTTTAGGGAGAACTACATTGGCCTGAGGCCTTTCACACAAGGGCTATGTAGGTAGCACTCAGATGACACGATGTCTTCTGAGGTTAGCTCGGCCACATTCCTTCATCTATCCATTCATTTGACCAACTATCTATCTCAACCCAACCAACAACCTTGGAGATCGCGACTATCTCCTCCGACTATGACCACTTTCGAGACAACTTTGCCTTAGTTGTTTCAATTGCATGTATGCTACCTCATGAATGGTTAGCAAAATTGTCTACAACCCATCTTTCAACCCTCACAAGTATAGGATCATGAGAAAGTTGATCCACACTACTTGTGACTTTTTTGTGTTTTCTAAGAGCACTTCCTGAGCCTGAGATACTTGGAACATGATGACCATTGGAGCTACAGCTTAGATTGAATAACCTGATCAGTTAAGACTAAATGCTGGGGCTTGGTTACTTCAATTTTAGCACTCGTCAACCCTTGACCTATGACAATTTGACCTGACCATCTTGTGAAGTGGTATACGTGCAATTACAACTTTTGCAGCGTTCACACACACTTTCACCCTTTCCATCCACTTTCTATCAAATCAGCACCTGATTTCAGGTTCCCTTCCCTCGACTCCCACTTTGAGGGGGAATACCTTATCCCATAATCAGGGCAATCACCACTTATTTTTGTCTTGCAGTTCATTCGAACAACCTACAGGACAAAAAAGACCTCATCCCATACCTAGGGCAACCAACTCTTATTTTTGTCTTGCAGTTCATCAAGAACAACCAACAAGACAAAAAGGGGCAAATGTAGACACCGAAATCATGTCTATCCCTTGGTCATCCTCCCCCTTGGTCCCCTTCGTTCCATTCCACTTCATCACTCCTAACCTATGTCTTATTAATTTAAAATGATTATCTATTTTAAATTAATAATTCCCTCTCTCTCTCATGACACCTCACCCCTCCTAAGATACCTTTCCTTGGATGCCCTCCACTACCCCATGCCAAGTCTTAAATGCCTAAACCCCATTTCATTCTCCCACTCATCCTCTCGTCTCATTTAACCCACCTTTGACCGCTTTCCCATGACCAGCTGACCTCAGCAGAAGGAAGAACAGACAAAAGGCTATGTTTAGCCCTTTTTCCTATTCTTTGGCTGCCAACATTGGTCAGTAGTCAGCTAACGTCGGTGGTATTGCCGGCATCGGTTGCCTTCAAAACTGTGTTTAGCACCTTGAATGCTGATCTTCAATCTTCTCCAATCGGCCAATTCTCCAATCTGTTGATCTTCTTGTCCTGAATATGAATTCTTTCTCCCCCAGAATCTGACCTCTGTCTCTCTCTCTCTCTCTCAGGCATACACCAAGCATCACAGGTTATAGGCACTCTACAAAAATAGCTCCATACTTTAGGTTAAAGACATTGCAGGTACATCAACAGCATCAACAACCAGTCTGTTACACTCTTTCTTCAGCAAGCCACAGCTAAGTATTTCTTCTGTGTTTTCATTTCAATTATTTAGACTATGTTGGCAATTAGTCTTCTAGTTACTACTTCTAAGTAATATCACCACCCAGACCTGGCTATCAACCAGACCAGACCTGAATCCTTATTCTCCTTTTTCACCCCAATCCTTTGTCTGGTCCCTCTTTTAGACCATACTTTTTGCCATGTAAACCCTATACAGACCTCCAAAAAGACTCTCAGACCATCCAAATAGACTACCACAGACCATTCTGTAGACCATTCTATCAACCAAAAATCCGTCTAGACCCTGTCCAAGACCATTGCCCCGACTGACGCCGGCCACCAGACCCATTGCCCCTACCAATGTTGGTAGACTAATCGACGTCGACAGACTTGATCAACTGATGCCAGCAGACTAACCGACGTCGGTGACTGTGGAACATAGCTTGCCCCATTTAGGTACGCATTTGCTTCTATTTATTTTGATTCAGTCTTTTATCATTTCAATTTTTGACAACATTCTGCTCTTTATCAATTAGTGGACTGTCATCCCTCTAGGAAGTCTTTGCACTTCTGGGATCAAGCTTTGCTTGGCAGTCCACCTTATATCCATCTAACGCCTTCTTTGTTTAAGTCTCTTTCTTCTACAGGTGTCATCCTCCATAGCCAAAGAGGATTCCCTACAACATCTAGATAATGGTGCGCAGACCTCTTCCGGGTATCATCTAACCCTAGACCATTTCTTTTAGTTTCTTATTCCTTTTGAATGTTAGAAAAGTGAAAAACTTGATAAAAACAGATGAAGTCTTAACACCAAAATATGGAGTATGGCATCATGTGAGCAAGGATGAAGGTGAATCTTCCAAGGTGGAAGGTATGGTTGCTCCCACGAAAATAAAATATGCAATGGATCCTTGAAAGAAGCTGCAATCACACACTAAAATTATGATCTACACTTTCCCTTTCAAACCCTAGGTGTAAAATGATGAAATCCTTTAAAACATGTAATACCCCTACATAAAATGCCTCAAAATGGATGCCATCATGTTGACTTAAAAACCTCAAGGTGAAATATGCAATAGCTCCTCAAACTATGAATACCCACTTGGAAAGATTGGTAACAAAACTCTTCCAAGTTGTCACAAACCCTAGTCACCCAAGAAGAATGAAGGAATCTACAATAAAGAAACTCTTCCTTGGCTACTTTCAACTCAAATCTGCAACTGTAAGCTCAATGAAAAAACTTGTATGGATTCCTTTTTTATGGTGGAGTTGGGTTTTTGTCCAACCCACTAAATTCTAAAGCTTTTCATCTTCACAATAGGCTAGGCATAAACATACAAATAGAGAATTGGAGAAATGCCCAATGTCATAAAATCACATAATGAGAATATGAGAGGATCAGGGATTTTATAAAAAGTCATCATGCAACTTGGAACCCAAGCTCTACATTAAAATAATTTTTATAATTTATTTGAAATCCATGATGGTGGCATCCCACTTTTGGGAAATAATATTTTCTTTTCTTTTCTTTTCCCTTTATAAAGTCACTTTTTCTAATTTTAAAACTAAATTTATAATAAAATATTATAAAAATTGATTTTGTTGCTTGTCAAAAATAACCTCTCTAAGGTATAAAACTCCAATATGCCTAGCAAATCATCCCCATAATTCCTTAATTAGCCTACAAGAATGTTGGAATAGGCTAAACCAATCTACTAAGTGATCTCTTAAGAAAGAGGGAACACTACAGTCCCCCCTCCTAGGATTGCTTGTCTTCAAGAAATTCCAAATTTGGATGCTAAAGAATCATCTCACCTTCCCAAGTGGCATCCTCTAAAGGTAAATCCTACAACAAAACAAATACTCACATATTACTCTACTCTTCAACCTCCTCTCTCTCATGTCCAAAATCTTAGTAGGAATCAATATCAATCCACCCTCCTCATCCAAGGGTGGCAACTCTGGAGAAGAAATAACATGCTGACCAAGCACCCTCTTGAGGCAAGACACATGAAAGACATTATGTATCTTACTCTCACTAGATAACTCAAGCTCATATGCTACCTCTCCAGTCCTCCTCAAAACCTTATATGGACCATAAAAATGAGGCTTAAGTTTTTCCACACTGCTCCTCTTAAGTTTACTCTATCTATAAGGCTGTAGGTATAAGAAAACCATATCATCAACCTCAAAATATCTCTCAATCTTGCATCATTCTTCATACATCTTTTACTGATTTTGTGCATGTTGAATGTTATCCTTAAGTTCCTTAAGGATACCCTGATTATCCTAAAGTCAATCAAGAGTTATAGGCACTCTATTATCATCAAACACCAAATCCATAAATATAATGCATCATATCCATTTAAAGCTTAGAAAGGAGTCATTCCAATAGATATATGGTAGGTAGTATTATAACAGTGCTCTCCAAGATAAAACCACCTGATCCATTCCTTTTTCTACCCCAAAACATAGTTCTAAAGATATCCTTAAATGCACTTATTCACAATCTCTATCTATTTATCTGTCTGAGGGTGGTAACTAGTACTTGGTGTTAATTTTATACCTATCAATTGGAAAAGCTCCTACCAAAATATACTCAAAAAATTTCCATCCCAATTACTAACAATGGTCTTTAGTAGCCCATGTAACTTGAACACCTCACAAAAGAATAACTCTACCACTTGCGATGTTATATAGTCAGTTAAAAAAGTGAAGAAGTGTGCATACTTCATTAAGCTATCAAACACCACATAAATACAATCTCTCCCATGGACTCTTGAAAGACATATAATGAAATCCATCAAAATACTTTCCCATTTTTGATTTAGAATTGGCAAAGGTTGTAATAAACCTACCAAGAAAGTATGCTTTGACTTGTTCTGCTAATAAGTTGAAAACTCATGCACATGATGCAAGATATTATCCTTGAGACCCTTCCATGAGAATCTCTCCCATATATGTCAATAAGTCTTGAAGTATCCAAGGTGTCCTGCTAGTGGTGTGTCATGAATGGCATGCATGATCTTATCCTTGAGTTTTGATTCAGGTACCAAATATATCCTATCCTTATAATATATGACATCATCAATCACCTTTTATCTATCATCCTGAATCCTACCATCCATGATTTTGCATGCAAAGAGATTCTTGGAATACTCAACCAGCAGTTTAGACTTTCAATTGGTTGAAATCTCTCCAATAGAGCAAAGTGTAGCAAATATAGGTCTCCTAGAAAATACATTAATAACAACATTCTTCTTCCCCTTGACATATTCAATATCAAAATCATATGCCTAAATATTAATAGTCCACCTTTGTTGTCTCTTGTTAAGTTCCTTCTTATCTAATAAATACTGTAGACTATTAAGGTGTATCCTCACCACAAATTTTCCACCTACCAAAGACTGCCTAAACTTTGCCAATGCATGCATGATGGTGAGCATCTCCTTATCATAGGTAGAATATAAATTCTAATTATCTCTTATCTTCCTACTCTCATAATCAATAAGATGTCAATTCTACGTAAGAACTGCACCAATCCCCTCTCCTAATACATCACAATCCAAAATAAATGGCTAAGAATAATCTAGAAGAGCTAATACTGGACAAGTGCTCATAGTCTGCTTAAGCTTGTCAAAACTACTTGAGCCTCATCTATCCAAATGAATGCACCCTTCTTGGTAAGGTTTATAATTGGTGCTACAAGCTATGAATACCCCTTAACAAATATTCTATAGTATCCAAAAAGACCAAGGAATCCTCTAAGCTCAGAAATGTTCCTAGGTGGTTGCCAATCAAGTATTGCATGTATCTTCTCTTAGTGAACCTTCACCCCATTGGCACTTATTACATGCCCCAAGTATAGAACCTCTATAATCCAAAATTCACACTTAGATGCTTTATCAAAAAGAGACTAAACCTACATAATGCCTATAACCTCATCTAAATGTCATAGGTGCTCCTCTAATGTACCACTATAAATCAATATATCATCAAAGAACACCAATACAAATGTGATTCATGTATGACTGAAATGTAATAGGTACATTAATGAGGCTAAAAGGTATCACCAAGAACTTATACTTCCTATAATGACATTTGAATTTTATCTTATGGATATCCTCATCACAAACATGAATCTGATGGTACCTCGATTGAAGATCAATCTTCGATAAGTACATGGCCCCATGTAACTCATCAATAAATTCATCTATGCATGGAATTAGATACCTATTCTTGATTGTTTTCTTATTCAAATCATGGTAATTGATACACATATGCATAGTGATTTCCTTCTTCTTCACCAACACAACTGAAGAAGCAAAGGGACTAGAATTAGGCTGAATATGTCCCATATCAAGAAGCTCCCTTATCATCTTCCCTATCTCCTCCTTAAATTTCTAAGGATGAAGATAAGGTGTAGTAATCATGGGCTTGTAAACCTCCTCCAACTCTATCACATGTTCAAATCCATGATCTGCTGGTCTAACTAGAGGAATATCTCTAAACACAAGACTATGCTTATCAAACATCATCTGGATATCCACATGATAAGGTTGATCACTATCTAAAGAAGTTTTAGATGAAATAAAATATTAGGCCACCCACACATCTCCATGCTTGAAGATAGATTCCATCCTATGTGCTCAAACTACCTTAGGCCCCCCATCTGATAAAGCCTTAAGCAAAATCTTCTTCCCATCCACATAAACTCCAGCTCCATCTTATAGAAATCATACACATATTGGCCAGGTGACTGTAACCACTGAATCCATAAAACTATATCAATATCACCAAGTACCATTATATATAAATAATTGATTAAGGTTTAGTCTCCCATCTATATGCTAAGTTGAGGAACTCATCTAGTGCAACTCATGGTGAAGCCATCAAAAACTGTCATATTGAAACCTAAAAAATTCTTAACCCATAATCTATACTTTGTAACCAACCCCTCATCAATGAATTTGTGTGTACCACCACTATCCACCAAGAAAGTAATACATTTTCCCTTAAGCACTCCCTTTAAACAAAGTGGTGGTACCTAAGTACCCTCGAAAGTGTAGCAATAGTGGCATGAGATGGATCTTGTGCATCAGCCTCTCCAAGCTTAACATGTGGCTACTCATCATACCCATTATCACTCCCTTCTGAACCTGTATCTTGTACTTGCTCATCTTCCACATCTGAAGTAACCTCTATGAGATGCATCTTGCCTTTGCCAAGGCATCTATGTCTTGGTTCCCATGGTTCTTTGCAAGAAAAACAAAGTTTCTTTCTCCTTAGTTCATTATGTGTCTCAAAGTCCATTCGAGGTGGTGTATGCTTAGGCTAATTAAAAGATTTTTTATTTGATTTTAAACCCTTAAAGTTTATCTTAGGTGGCTGATATGAAGAAGATGAAGTGCCAAGATCTAAAGCCAACTAGATAGCATCATGGAGAGTGCTACACTTAAGTGCCTTATCTAGTCCTCTCATCTTGTCATTTAAAACTTCACTGAACAACATTACACCCTCTTTTTAGTCATATCAGGAACCATAACAACAACATTTTGAAACTCATTAATATATGTATCCACATGCCCACTCTATTTCAATTATGCTAGCTCACTATAGTACACCTCCATATCCTTCCTATCAAACCAAACAATTAATTTGTTGCTGAACTCATCATAGGAGTGAATAAATACATGATTTTGTGTGACTAAACCATGATGCCACCAATCATAATCAATGCCCTCAAGGTCCATAGTTTTAAATTTAATTCCTTCATCTTCCTGCATTGGTCTAAGTGTCAAGAAGGTGTCCAACTTGTATATCCATGCTCTAGCACTAGTCTTCCCACTACCACCAAATGTAGCAAGAGTGAGTTTACTTGTATCTTGCTTTAGGTCCTTATTTTGATGACTAGGTATTCATTCTTGCCTTATTCTTCTATTGTCTCTTCATTCTCCCATATACTAAAGGAAAGATAAAACATCCTTGACATGTTGAGGAAGTGTATTCCACTCATAATGCATGGTCATGATACTATCTACAAATGTTGTCTCATCATACCCATCAACAACCTCCTCTTATTCATTTATGGGCATGAAATTAGGCTGTAATGGTCTATCTATATTGTGTGTAGGAGTCCTCCCCACTCGTGGTGTACCTACTACACTATCATTATCTGCATGCTCATTATTATTTCTCTTGGGACCCATGTTCATTTGTTGGATCACTGTTGTAAGTTGTTGAAAAACATTAGCCACATTTTATTACCCTTATGAAATACCTCTCATAATTTCCCTTGCTTCTCTATCCTCATATGTTGGAATTTTATCTCTCCTTTCCCTTTCCATATCATGCTGATTTGTACCTGTAATTGGAGCCTCTTCTTGATTTTCTTGTCCTGATCTTCTATGGAAGTAATACCTAGGAGGACCAACTTCACATGGATGCATATAACCAATCTAACCCTCTAGGTTGGTAGGATCCAAGCTCTGATACCACTATAATAACTCGTTGTCAATCTTCCCGTTAATTTTTAGTTTTGATGGTTTGGCATTTTGTCAATCACTTGGCATGCAATGTGATTGAGTTTTGATTTTTGAGTGTTTGTTATGGGTTTGATTCTTGTTTGTGAATGTCTTTAGATGATTTTTTATAAGACAATTGTGTATAAATAAAGTACAATAAAAACTATGAAATCTATTATCAAATAGGACTTTTATTTCTCCAAATAAATGAGGATATACAATAAAAAATAGAACTAATATAATTCTGATCTAATTTATATCAGAACTAAATATTACGATGAAAAATATCCTTATGCACAATACAATCATACACAAATCCATAGATGAAGTCTCAACACCAAAATATGGAGTATGTTGCCATGTGATCAAGGATGAAGGTGACTCTTCCAAGGTGGAAGGTACGATTTCTCCCATGATTATAAAATATGCAATGTGTTGTCCCCAAAAATATCACTCATGTTTGGGACAACATATGAACTATTTTGGTCCTGCAAGACCAAAATTGTCTCTTCCCTTTTCAAAAATTGTTTTGTGCATTCTATTTCTCTATTCTTCAAGCTTTTCAAAAATCTACGGACTCTACAGGCTTAAAACTATGGACTCCACAGGCCTAAAACTATGGACTCCATAGGGTCATTTCTACGGACTCTATAGGCTTGAATCTACAGACTCTTTAGGAAGAAAATCTATGGACTCTGCAGGCCAAGTTCTATGGGATTCACAGGTTGATTTCTACGGACTCTACAAGAAAGAAGCAAGCTCTCAACACTTAGGTGATTTCAAAGTTGGTTCAATGATAAGGTTCAACCAAAAGAGTTCATCATCAAGCTTCCAAGCAAGGATTGAACCATTGAACCATTGAACTTTGAACCATTTTGGTTCAGTGGGTTCAAAGGTTCAACATCATCAGCAAGAGTTAAGCGCCTTTGTCAAGGTTTAAAGTTCAACTGCTTCAAGGTTCAATGGCTTCAAAACACTTATCAAAGAGAAGGCTTGAACCATTAAACCGTTGAACCATTAAACCACTTTGGTTTAAAGGTTCAATGGGTTCAATGGTTCAACAAGTTCAATGACCAAAGGGTTTAATGCATTTGGTTCAAAAAAATCAAAAGGACTTATCCAAATAAAAAGAATGAACTGATTGAACCGTTGAACCTTGAACCAAAAGGTTTAACGAGTTCACAGGTTCAAAGGTTCAACCAATGCGATGAAGATCAAAGAGCTTAGAAAGAACAAGGAAGTGATGGACAAAGGATGAACTAATGAACCAATTGAACCTTGAACTGAAAGAGTTCAAAGTTCAATGGTTCAAAGGTTCAAAGGTAGCCTTAGTCAAGGAAAGAAGTAGCAAATAGGTGGTTCAACGGATGGTTCAACCAAGGAGCAGGAAAGTGATTGAATCAAGAAGCGATGGAACAAAAGAGGTAGAATGAACTGATGAACCAATGAACTAATGTACTTTTAGTGGGTTCAAAGGTTTAAGGTTCAACCTGGTTCAAGCGGCTAGTGACCATTGATGGCCCTACAAACATCAAATTTAAAGTAAGGGAATATTTGTTGAAATTCAAATAAAGCATGGAACTTGAAGGAAGAACCAAGTGACTAGCTGAAAAGATAGCTCAGGTGCTTAAATTCTAGGAAGAGACAAAGCTGGAAAAGACAAAGCTAGAAAGGACAAAAGTGGAAAGAGGGAAAAGCCAAAAATATCTGTGTAGAAGTTATTTAGGTAGCTGGAATAATATGTAGAATAGATTTTAGAGCTTGCAAACATTAAAGGTGTAGCCTATTAGTCTCCTTTGGAGTAAAGACAAAATGGACAACTGCACAGACATCAGAGGGGACAAACCAGATGATCTAGACCTAGGAAAAGACATATTAGATGAATAGATACACCATAGTTAAGGCAACACACTGTTCCAGGCATGGTCCCTCCAGATAGAACTGAAGGCGCATTGAAGGCATTGACTGTAGCATGGGCCATCCCATGCGAGAGAGCACCAAGCCTTGCTTGGTGGCTATATATTGTAATCTCTTTTATTTTTGTAGAGAGATCTTCTTGTTACCAGAAGCAAAACTCTGCCCAAATTAAAAGGCGAATACTAAGACTTTGAGCTCAGATTGTTGTTCATATCATTTTATCTGAATGAGAAAGTAAGTTGTTTGTAGACTTTGTGTTGTCATAGCTTGTATCATTTTAGGAGATTGTTCTTATGTCTGTCTTCTAAATGTGTTCTTGTTTATTTAATTTGGCAAGTAGAACTAGTGGAAGTAATCAGGAAGGTGTCTTGAAGCCAACTACTTTCAGACTTTGTGTTGTCATAGTTGTCTTCAGTGTGTGTTTATTTTCTATTTCTATGTAAAAGACCTTAGGGTGACTTTGTGCCCCCATTTTTCTTCGTATCTCACTCTTGGGCAATCAAGGTGGAGACTTTGTGCTACATCTTAGATTGTCGGTTACTACGCCCTTGACAACCTGTTACTTATCCTACGAGAAAGATTCCTATTGTTTGCAAGAACAAGCACTTCTAAAGGAAGATAAGTTCCTTTTGTCACTTCACTAGGATTTCTACTATCCAAGAAGGGACCTGGCTCTTGGCTGAATGTTACTTCTAAAAGAAGAGAAGTGCCTTCACCAATTACCCAAGATTTCTCCTTTATTTGTTAGCATCATCTCTAAAAAAAGAGATATGGATGGTTTATGCCAGCCCTATGTCTTACTTTTTGCTTATATATATAGTATATAGCCTTCGTATATTTAATAGGGAACCTCCCCTTGATGAGAGAAGAGATTTGTCCCCTGTTGATGTAGTTAAACTACACACCTGGATGACCAATCTCCCTATGCTGTGGTGATAGGAACTATTTTGCTCACCAGTTAGCTGGTCGACAAAATATTCACCCAACACAATGGATCCTTGAAAGAAGCTACAATCACACACTGAAATTCTAATCTTCACTTTCCCTTTCAAACCCTATGTGAAAAATGATGAAATCCTTCAAAATATGCAATACCCCTACATAAAATGAGTCAAAATGGATGCCATCATGCTACCTTAAAACCCTTAAGTTGAGATCTACAATATCTCCTCAAACTATCAATACCCACTCAAAAATTTGGCAACAAAACTCTTCCAAGTTGTCACAAACCCTAGCTGCCCAAGAAGAATGAAGAAACCTACAATAAAGAAACTCTTCCTTGGCTGCTTTCAACTCAAATCTACAACTGTAAGCTCAATAAAAAAACCCTGTATGGATTCCTTTTTTATGGTGGAGTTGGGTTTTCATCCAACCCACTAAATTCTAAAGATTTTCATCTTCAAAATAGGATAGGCATAAACATACCAGAAAATAATTGAAGAAATACCTAATATCATAAAATCACATAATGAGAATATGAGAGGATTAGGTATTTTATGAAATCTCATTGTGCAACTTGGAACCCAAACGCTCCATGAAAATAATGTTGATAATTTGTTTAAACTCCAGGAGGGTGGCATCCCACTTTTTGGAAATAATATTTTCTTTTCTTTTCTTTTCCCTTTATAAAGTCACTTTTTATATTTTTTTCTAATTTTTCCCAAAAGGTAACTTTATAATAAAACATTATAAAAACTGATTATGTCACTCTTTGAAAATAACCTTTCCAAGGTAGAAAACTCCAATATGCCTAGCAAATCATCTCCTTAACATCTTAATTAGCCTATGGCAATGCTAGAATAGGCTAATCCAATTTGTTGAGTGATCTCTTAGGAAAGAGGGGACATTACATATCTCAGCTTGCTCAATAGACTCATGTGTAGAAGGTGCAACAATTATATTTATGTCATAGTTAGCCAAGATAAGTTCACGGTCAAGAGATTTGAGTGGCCTATATTTTTGTCCACTTGCAGTGGTATTTTTCAAAAATACTTTTGATCCTACTTCTAATTTGTCACTATCAAAATATTGTTTTCTCCATCTTTCTCTATCAATCACCAATCATAGTCAATTGAGACAAGTCCATGATCAACAAACATGAGTGGCCTGAGCTGAAATCTATCTAAGTCAAACCTATCTAGAAACAATTTAGATTATGTTCCTGATTTTGAGAATGCACAATCACATCTACTAAATTTTACTTGCAGACATCTGAAATAGTCAAGAGAAATTTTCTACCTTGTAAAATTAGGGTTAGTGGCCTCAAATAAAGTTGAGTTGACCTCAATAAGCTCACTTTGTTATTGAGTGATACCTACATTGTCATATACTTTGAAGAGGGCCTTGTACCAATGTATTTTTACCCCTTATGTGGACTTGTGTGTGAACAATTTTGTAATACACTATATGCAATTACATGTAGTGATCTAACTTGTACCTTGGAAAATATTTCTCTTGGGTTGTTCTTTTGATGCTTTGGCATGTAATAAGACAACTCCTATAACTGATTTAAAAATAGAAAAGAATAGGTCATAATAGCTTATTTATGCAATTTATTTTTCAGTGGTGTAGTATAAGTTTGAGAGATGTTTTCTAGATGAATAATGAGTGGGATTTAACTTGTATTTATACGACACCTTTTGAAATGTTTCTCATATAAATGTTGAAGGTAAAAAATAGGCCGACCCATACATATCAAAATATTTGTAAATTTGAGTGATTTTAAGGTACAAACACATGCATTAAAGTAAAGACACTAGTATCAATGCCAGATTTCAATTATGAACACAAGTCTCCAATAAGATAGAAAGTTTTTGAAGTTATGTAACTGATAGTGAAGGGTGTATGCCATGTTTTAGCATATTATGGAATATAGGTGATCTGGGTAATCAAAATATCAAGGTCAAACTATAAGATAATCATTTAGACATAATGATATTGTGAATGTGAGCCTTTCAGATGCAAAGTAGGTCAATAACTAAAGAGTAGAGCCATGATTGATATTTTTTAAGTGTATAAGACTAGTTTAAAATATAAATATATATTTGAGTATCTACATCCCCCCCTTTAATCTAGTAATGCATATGGATGAAATTACTAGGTTAAAGGAAATAAGTGTGTTTCATGGTGTGTACAACACACTTTGCTTTGAATTTATCCCCGTTTTAATTTTTTGTATGTGTATAACCTAAAAATAATAGCATGTTATAGGTGTAATTAGTGTGTATAATATAAATATGAATAATTGAATTTGCTTAAAATAAAAGTGAGCAAGGAAGTAGTACACCTATTTGTTGATGCAACTATGTTTTCCCTTAATAGTTTACTATGGTAATGGTGCTTCCTAGCTAAAACATTAGAGAGAGGTTCATAATTAAACCTTGGATATGTGAAGAGGGAAATTTGAGGCTGATCATGGCCCCAATCTGGTATGAGGGTGAGTTTTGTGAAGTCCATTGTGAGTTGTGCAAAGTCCATTAAGAGCATTGAATCTTAATAGCACAACTCAAGTGTCAACATAATCTATCTAATCCTACTTAAGTCAAATGGTGTAACCATATCAACATAACATAAATAAAAGCAATGCCATGTCCATCAAGATCACTAAATCTCAATCACACTAATCAAAGGATCTAATTATAGTAATGGATAAAATATCAAATGGTGCATCTCTGTAAGGTTAGTGCATGAATAGTGTATCTATAATTTGGTGCATTTGCATGGCATATGCACCTCAAATACATCTCAATATGAATTATATGTCAAAATGTAATCTTTACTCTACAAACTATGTAAAATATTTGTTACAAATATGAAAAACCATGTCCTAAATGTTTGTTAAATGTATAATATTATGTCCCAAGTGTATATTTGAATAATGTAAATTGTATCAAATTCTACCAATTATAGAAACTATATGTATGTGGATTCATGTATTTTTCACATTCCCCCATTAATATGACCCCCCCTTTTGAGGTGAAAGGAATTAAAAGTGATAGTCACCTTATCTCAAAAGAATATGACAACTATGTTGTATCTATGTCAATCATGTAGTAAAAAACATATAGTGGTATCATGTTGTAGTAGATGTATCAATGAATTTCACATTATCTAAACATAAAAAGTCCTAAGATTCATGATATTGATCATGGAGATGATTAGAAGTACCATGTTTAACAAAAAATCAATCATGCACACAAGAGTACTCAATGGAACGCAAAGAGGGGTCTAAATAGACCACATCAAGAGGCATGTTCAAATGGTATATTATCATGGGGAGGACACATTCAAATGTACTCACAATAAAGGAACAAGAAAAACTCAGTGTATTATGGCCAACAAGAAAATAACATGTTCAAATGTTGTACAATCAAGACAATGAAATAAATAGGAAGTATGCAATCACTTAAAAGTGGTAATTAGATGCTAAGTGTGTCACTTGAGTTAACCTATCCATAGGCTAGCCATAGACATAACCTTGATTGTTAGACTTAATTTTCCAATCATTCAATAAACCATAGTTATATACATCTAATCAAAACATGGTCCCATAACTGTCATCTCAGATCCCAATCCAAATTGCTTAGCAGTCTAAAAAGAGGACATTAGCACCACATTTGGGACACTGCAACCACATGTTGTTAGTGTCCCCAAATGGGTGATATTTTTATTATCCCTATCTCTTCCCAATGGATAATTTTTCAAATGTATGCCCTTCTCAAGGTCATCCTAAGAATATTTTAGTATTTTCACAAGCAATATAACCCTATAAGTACAAGTATAATTCACCTATATTCACTAGATGTAAAATAGATGCAAAAGGCTATTCAAACCAAAGTGAAATTTGAGAAAAATCAAGGCATTTGATCCCTATTCTACCCTAATTATACATACTACCATTTATAGCATCCCTAAGCCTAGTTTTCAAGCATTTCAAAGTTCAATCACATTTAAGGCATCTAATCCCACTCTCAATCCAGCATTCACTTGCACTTGCATCAAGCACTAGGTGGGAGAACTACATTGGGCTTGATCCCTCTTTGGAGTATTCATATATAGGAAAATTTACTAATAGTAGGGTGTTGAGGATGTCTAATCCATAATACTAACACACAAAACTACTACTCATGCCATACTTGTAATGAGGATTAGGGTTTAAACACTAAATCAAGTGTTTTAGGCATAACATAGAGCTCCAAGTTTCATGCACGCAGGAATAGGAAATACAAACATAGGTAAAGGTGCTCCCAAAAAAGATGAATAGTCCTAAAAAAGGGACATTAGCACCACATTAAGGAAACTACACATATATGACACTACTATCCATATTGGGTGTTATTGTCCAATGAGTAGATGAACATCAGAATTACTATTGATGACATGGATAACTGCCCAAATCCCAACTTTTAGAACCAAAATCATCTATGATAATTAATTTTTAGATAAGTATTTATTTAAGCCTATTTATTATTATTTTTAGAAAGTCAAAGAAGGTCAAAATCACAACAAATTAGCACTTAATTATTTCATATTTATTTGACTTATTTAGACATCTCAGCCCTTTAATATAAACATAGGATTTTCATTATGAAACCTTAAAAGGTTAAATCATTTGGTGCACCCAACTTACTTTGAATATTGCTTCAAACCCTAGCTTGTAATCATCCAAATTTTATGCAATAAATATAGGGATGCATACTTCTAATTTTTGGAATTTTTTAGACAACCTAGCTAATTAAAATCAAATTCACATTAGGGTTTCAATTTATTTTACGTCTAATTTCCATTATTGCAAAAGAAACCCTAGATTCAAAAACCCTAACCTTGGACACACTTAGGGTTTGTATCCTTCTATCTATACTCAAATTTTAATTCCAAAAATATCTAACTTGCTGCTATATTTAAAATTTGCATACTTTCATAGATTAATATTCTTAAAAGGTTTAAAATATGCAAAACTTATTTTCCTACTTTTCAACCTACAATGGTAGAATTTAACATAGATTTGATGAAATTGATAAGCGTCAAGTACAAGAATTTGTGTCCAATCATAAGGATATCTAAGATGAATTTAGAAACATTCTTCAAGAGGAAATTTAAAGGATAAAACAATGGTCATTATTCAACCCCTCTAGTTAACGATGTTGTTACACCTTCAGTGGGGCCCTCTCAACCAACTCAGATAACACAACCCAAGATTGTTATTCAACCAATAGTAACTTCTACACCACTTATGGCCAATTATTATACTCTATATGTACAATCCTTTATGTAGGAGGTTCTTACTCTACAATGTAAGGTGTTACATCTTGAGTAGGGAGCTATTAAGCCATCACATGCCTTAGATTCCAACATTCTCTTGTATACACCTTTGGCACATCACATAGAAAAAACTCCTTTGCCATCTGGTTTCATAGCACCCTAGCTCACATTATATGATGGAAAGGGTGACTCAAAACATCACCTCAAAGCCTTTCACGTAGCATGCTTAGACTATGTGTCCAATGATTGGCTTCTTACAAAGTAATTTCCGTGTAGTCTCAAGGATTATGCCCTATAGTGGTTCTATGATTAGCCAAATCAATATATCACACCATTCAATCCTTTAACCAACATTTTCCTATCACACTTCTCAATCAACATTGGTGATAAGATATCATATGCACAAGTGGCATTGCTAAAGCATAAGTCAAATGAGCCCATAGCCAATTTTGTCTTATGATACAAGATAATACTATCAAAATTAACTAGCCCCATGGTAGAATTTTAAAAAAATATATATTTAAACAAATTTTATTAGCAAAAATACATGAAGCTATCTTATTCAAAAAGTTTCCCATATTTACCGATATGTGCCACATAGTCAATGAAAGAGAGGTTAAGTACTTAGCAATGGGAAAACTCAAATACACAAATGGATCATATTCAATTATTAAGAGTACAAACAAAGATTCATACAAGGTTAGGGCCACAAAAAAAAAGTGATCAATTGGTCATAGTAAATGTAGATTTAGATCCTTCTCCCAAATTGGTTTTAACAAGTCCTCAGTGCAAAGTTTTCACTAATCTTCTTGAGTCACCAGTACGAGTTATACAACTATTGGAATACAATGTCATATCTCTCCCTCCCATTAAATAGGTTGATACAAAATGACCTCTTCCAAAGATTTATGATTCAAATGCATTCTATGAGTATCATAGGGCACCATGCCACATGACAAATGGATGCTTCAACCAAAAGCACAAGATACAAGATTTCATTGAGGTTAACATTATTGATATGTGCACACCCATAGAAGCATTGAAACAATAGACAGAGGTAAAGGCACTAAATAAAATTTCCTATCCTTTCCAAACATATAAATAATGAGGTGGGGGCACATTAGGTGTTCATTATACATACCAGGTTCATCCACAACCAGATTCCTATCTCACAATTATAGAGGAGACACATCCATTGCATAACATTATTGTTATGTATCACACTACAGTGCCACATAGACCACTTATCACATTTTTAGAGGAGGATAATATGTATGATGACATAAATTTACATGCACTCTTCATGTTAGAGGTACAATCACTGAGAGGGGGTTGAATCAGAGATGTTAGATAATCCAAACTTCAATTCTAATCCTTTCAAACCCTTAACCAAATAACATTATTATTCATGAAGCATACACACCATTTATAGCAATCAATAAGAAATATTAGCAAAATCACACACAACATAAGATCTACGTCAAAAACCCTTTTGGGGAATAAAACCCACTAGAACCAAAAAAATGGATTATATTTCTATAATAACAAGATCCAAATTTAGACCAACACCAATTGATCAAGGAATACTCATCCCTCAATTTAGTGAGACACCCATTCCACAAGGAGGAACCAACCCCCTAGGTAACCAAACACCCACTCAGTTACCTTGATATGATCTCCACCTCTGATCTGATGTCTTATACACCTAATGATGGACTTCTCATATTTTTACTCTTTCCCCTTTACACTCTCATAAGCTTGCACGCACAAGTAATGCATTCAAAACACCCTTTTGGATCACTCTTCACTTCTTAGCATATACACAATCACAAAACTTGAAATAACTCTATTATAACATTAGTAACATGACTTTTAGGTCATGCACATAATTTTCAAACTACTCTACTCTTCAATCCATCCACTAAACACACTTACTCAATCAACCTCTAGGGCTTACTCGCTCAATCTACCTCTTCTAGGCTTATTAGGTCTAATGAGCTATGTGTTCACCTTCATCACCTTGATCAGATAAACATGACTGATCCTCTTTGATCTCTGATGGTCATCATTAACCTATACCTTATCTCTTCTCTTGATATCACATCTATTAAACTCTTCTCTCTCAAGTCTAGAAACTATTCCTTAGCTTTCACTCTTTATAATCATCAAGAATATCATCTTCTTTTTCTGCCATTAGACACGCCTTAACCTTTAAGGCTTCTATCAAACTTAGGCATAGATCAAAACCACCCTCATCAGTTGGTCATAGCATTCATGGGTCATCTTTAAGTAGTTGTACCTTTCAATTAGGTCTTATTAGCCCTTATATGTCTCATGGAGACCTATTCACCCCTTTAGGACTTTAATGAGCAAATTAAGAACATAAGATTACTTCCAAATGCATAGGTACACTCTACATGACCCTTAAGACACCTTCAAGAGATTAAATCCATCATTACACTCCTCTTCATATGTACAATCTACTCAAACATTAGTCTTGTATACAAGAACACCAAGAATGAACAAACAATCAACTTACAGACATTTGTTCATACTGAATATGGATTGGTCAAACCTCCAAAAACCATACAGATGGTACTTATTGATCTATAAAATTCTCCAATAGTTAATTTACATTGAAACATCCAAATATCATTGAAACAAACTTAAACATTCTTCTCAGGTCACTAGCATAATAAGGTCAAACCTTTATTCAACTTTGGAGCTCAATATAAGAAACTATACGAA
The DNA here is from genome assembly GCA_037957365.1 of Torreya grandis. Taxonomy (NCBI): domain Eukaryota; kingdom Viridiplantae; phylum Streptophyta; class Pinopsida; order Cupressales; family Taxaceae; genus Torreya; species Torreya grandis. The sequence goes on along the minus strand of JARHVA010001530.1, from coordinate 2,324,685 downwards.
AATCCAAATATTCTAATCAACTTTTCTGGATGTACCTTGAATCCCTTCACAATTTTTTCTTTTACACCATTATAAAACTCTGCATTTATCAAAAATTATAGCTCAAAAACCCATCACTAGTTTTCCTTCATAAATTTGAATATTCAAATTCCAACAATCACTAAATTAATACTAAACATCATACACTTTGTCATCATCTTGTGCTCCTTGGAAACTTTGAACAAATGTGCACCATAAATTTCCTTAAAAATCTCCTAAATTTAACCTGTAATCACTTATCATTGATCTTTGACACAAGCATCCATGATTAAGACACTCGGCACCCTTACGTGCCTTCTGAGCACCCTACTCCACTCAATTAACATGCTTGTACCACTTGGATATCCTACATACAATATTGAATATTTGAATTTGAACCACATAATTAATCTCTATCTATGCAATTTAATGCACACCATTAGATATTTTCAACTCTCACCATAGATCTTCATCGCTTGATTAAATTCTCACTATTAGATCTATCTAGATTATTTGACCCTGGGCTTCAATGTAGTTAAACTTGATGGTCTCTGGTCCGTTATAGTCTACTAGAGCAACTTTGAAGGTTTATATCTTGAGCTAGAAAATACTTCAAGACTCCAAATCTTCAAGGTACCTTCTTGGCACTAAATATAACATCTCCATGAAAACCTTTGACCATTTTTGACTTTTTGAAAACATATATTAAATGCATAAACTTGTTGGTTAATTCATATCTACATGACATGTAGTGATGGTTTGGCTTATCTTAAGCTAGAAGATGCATGTTTATCTTTCCAAATGATCAAATTCCACACCATAATTTCACAAAGACATCTATGCATGCCTCACAACTTCTTTTTTGTCCTTACTAATCTATACATATGCCATATACTCTTTAGGATATCAAACACAACTTATTTGTCATTCATGTACTAGTACCTCATGCTCTCTTTCACATCAATGACCATGCTTAAAAATCTCCCCCTTTATCATTGATGGCAAATCACCCTTATAATGACTTCTTACTCTTTTGAACTCCTTTATTTTGATCTTTCTCCCCCTTTGACATTAATGAAAAAGGGTATCTTCCTAAATATGCCAACTTGATCATTGACCTGACAAATTATTCACAGAGCTTATAAATCTCCTCTAACACAAGCTCCATCTCATGTCATCTATTCTTTGACATACCCCAATTTGAACTTGGGTTTCTCTGATCCTTGGACCTATCTACCTACAAAACTCACAAGCTCCCTTTGCTCATGCATAAGATTCAATACTTTATCAAAACACATGACTTGGTTTGATTAAGTCATCATATCAATATTCTTTAAATCATAACTCTAGTATACATCTTCTTCATCTCTAATGTGACATAAGCATCTTCACATATGCTTCCCCTCACATCATGCACATATTTTTCAAGCCACTCAAGCTAACTGAGTTAGCTCCTCCTTAACCAAGCACATCTTCAAATTATTGAACTTGTCTTGCAACATCAACCAAAGCTCAAATAACATCCACCAGGCTTCCTCTTACTTGTCAAGTGTCTCCTTAAATCCTAGATAGAGACACCCTAACCCACAATGCCCTAGAATAATGTGAAATTAGGAGTTTCCTACAACTCCTCATATTCTTTCTCCTCCTTGGTCATCTGATACTGATAGTTCTTCTTTTTCTTATGCTTAAGAGAAACAACTTGCTCATCCACTTCAACATTATCCTTCTCTTGTAAGATTAAATTGAAAATACATGAAGATAACAAATATTCATGACATACCTCATCTCTATACATTGATAACTAATGCTTTTCACATAAAATTTGTTCAACAATAGCAGGATGTTTGCTTAGATCTATACACACCTCACAACTAGTCTTAACTAACATCTTGGTCTTCTCCTTGAGCTTGTTCTCTTTATTTACAACATGAGAAGATAATGAGATATTTTTTTGTTCTTCAACCTTTGTAGCATTCTTGACCACAAAAAATAGACCACTTGGACCTGTAGACTCATCATGACTCACAATTTCCACTTTTGGTTTGCACGAGTTAACTAGCCTTTTTCCTTACACTCTTGGCGTCTGATTAAACTTGTTTTTACTTGATAACCTTTGATTGTAGAATGTATAAATGTGACCAATCTTCTCATAGTTGTATCAAACCACTCTTTTTGAAAGAAACTCAACTTGTGTTACTTTATTTGGATAACATTTTCCAAAGTGTCTCACATCTTGATAGTTGAAGCATTTAACCTTGTGTATACCACTTGATTGATAGTTACACTCATTCTTAGCAAGTCTTTTACACTTTCTAGCCCTATGACCAAATTGATTGCAAGTGTAATATTAACCATTGAATTTGGCATACCTCATGGCATTTGGTTTTTTGATCTAATTTATCTTCATTATACCAACATCTTCATTCCATGAATGATTATTGACCCTCAAGGTCTGATTATCTTTGTTCACATTAGTCTTCACCTTGTCTTGAGTTACATTCTTTTATTCTTCTTTGTAACCAAGTCCATTTATTTCACTACCATGCTTTTGACTATTTAGAATGTTGTCTAGATCACTTGAACTCTTTTCAAACATCACAAATGACTTCATCTTACTAGATGTCTTTTCTAACTCAGCTTTCAATCACTCATTTTCAATCACATACCTTAAATATTCATCTTCTTTAGATTTTAGGCTTGTAGACATGATTTCCAATTGACAACTAAGATGTTTGACTATATCTTCATGTTTCTTGGTGTCTTCATTCATTCTTGCCTCAAACACACTAAATTTTTCGTCATAGTCCTTAGTTTGAGACTTCATCTTCTTATTAATCTTATTCTCAATCTTCAGTTCTTCACAAGCATTCATTAATTCAATCTCACAGTCCTCCTTGTCTTCTTCATTATCTGTATCACTCCAAGTAGACTCTTTTTTATATGAAAAACTTCCTTCCTCAACCATATAAACAAACTCATCTTTAATATCAAACTCAAAATCACTGTCTTCACTCTCATCTGATGAGTTGTAATATTTATTGGTGTAGAGACTCTTCTTGTTCTTGAAGGACTTCTTCTTGTTGTCAAACTTTTTGAATCTTTTCTTCCTCTTATCAAACTTGAATGCCTTCTTACCTTCATCTTATATTTCACCATGATATTCATCATCATTCTTCTTATTCTTATGATGGAAATTGTTAGCAAAGTGTCCTACTTCTTCATAATTGAAAATTTTGAATTGTAGCTTACCCTTATACTTCCCTAAGCTTATTTTCAATTTACTTGTAAATAAATCTATTAGTTCAGCATCAGATATATCATCATACTTGACTTCCTTACCTTGAGTTTTTTTCTGATTTGACTTCATTTCTATCTTGAATCCTACTTCCTCCTTTGGTATTTTGTCATCATTGACTCTCATCTCATAGGCAACAAGAATGCCATGAAACTCATCCATCTTCATCTAAGTAAGATCATGAATTTATTCTATAGAAGACACTTTAGAATCAAACTTGAGGGAGAGGGACCTTAATACCTTTTGTACTACAATATTTTCTTTAAGCTTCTCTCCAAAAGCTTTGATAATGTTCACAATCTCATCAACTCTTTGTAAAAAGGATGCCACATAATCTTCTTCCTTCATCTTGAGAGTCTCAAATTGTCTTCAACAAGTCTACAACCTAGCCAAATTGACCTTTGAATCCCATTTATAAATGATCTACAATTTTTCCCATATTTATTTAGAATATTTGTAATTAATTGCCTTGGTGTATTCAGTCTTTGAAAGACCATAGGTGATGGCATTCATTGCCTTAGAATAGCTCTCACATAGCTTCTTATCAACTGCACTAGTTAGAAGGTTTGGGGGGGCTAAATATACATTCACAATAGATTACCAACTGTCAAACCCTATTGACATGATGTATGTATTCATCCCTACACTTGAAAAAACATAACTGGACCCATTAAACATCAATGATTGCTTTGTAGAGAAACCCTACATCTGTTGACTTGTCATATTGTACCTTGGATCACCTTCAAGTGGTTAAACTTAAAATGAAGGTCCTGCTCTGATACCAATTGTTAGAGGTACAATCACTAAGAGTGGGGTAAATCAGTGATGCTAGATAATTCAAAATTTAATTCCAATCTTTTCAAACCCTTAACCAAATAACATTATTATTCATGAAGCATACACATCATTTATAGTAATGAATAAGAAAGATAAGCAAGATCACACACATAACATAAGATCTACATGGGAAGCCCTCTTGGAGAATAAAACCCACTAGAATCTACAAAATGGACTACAATACTTTAATAACAAGATCCAAATTTAGATCAACACTAACAAATCAAGGAACACCCATCCCATAAGGAGGAACCAACCCCTAAGCAACCAAGCACGCACTCAGATACCTTTATCTAATCTCCACGTTTGATCTAATGTCTTCTACACCTGATGATGGACTTATTTTACTTTCACTTTTTCCCCTTTACACTCTCATAATCTTCCACACACAAGCAATGCATCCAAAACACCCTTTTGGATCACTCTTCTCTTCTTAGCACATACACAATCGAAAAACCTACAAAAAATATATCACAAAATTAAGAACATAACCTATAGGTCATCCACATAATCTTCATCCTGATATGCTCTTCAATCCATCCACTAAGCACACTCACTCAATCAACCTTTAGGGCTTAATCGCTTAATCTACCTCTTTTAGGCTTATTAGGTCCAATGACCTATGTGTTCACCTTCATCAACTTGATCAGATAAATATGCCTAATCATCTTTACTCTCTCACATTCCTGGCTAACCTATACCTTCTCTCTAAAGGGTTATCTCCTTTTCTTGATATCACATCTGCTCAACTCTTCTCTCTCAAATCTAGAAATCATTACCTTAGCTTTCACTCTTTATAGAGTCTTCAAGAATACCATCTTATTGGTTAGACATTAGACATGCCTTAACCCTTAAGTATTTTATCACACTTATAACTATCTCAAAACCACAATCATAGGTTATTCATAGTATCCATGGGTAACCTTTAAACAGCTACACCTTTCAATTAAGCCTTAGTATCCCTTATAGGTCTCATGGAGACGTATTCACCCCTTTAGCACTTCAATGAGAAAATTAAGAATAGAGATTACTTATAAATGAATAGGTCCACTCTATATTACCCCTAAGACAACTTCAAGAGATTACATCCACCACTACACTCTTTTGCATATGTACAATCTACTTAAACATTAGTCTTGTATACAAGAACACCAAAAATGAACAAATAGTCAACTTACATTTTTTCATACTAAATATGGATTCGTGAAACCTCCAAAAACCATATAGATGGTCCTTATATATTTTTATAATATTATCCAATATTCAATTTACCTTGAAATATCCAAATACCATCGAAATAAAAGCAAACATCCTTTTTGAGTCACTTGCAGAACATGGTCAAACCTTTAGTCAAATTTATATCTCAATATATACAACTATACAAACATCCAAATCTTATGATAAAATTTTATAGATGTGACTTGAATCCTTTTACAACTTTACCTTTTACACCACTATCAAATTCTATATATATATATATATATATCAGAAGTTATAGCTCAAAAACCAATCACTAGTTTTCTTTCATGAACTTGAATATTCAAATTCTAACGGTCACTATGTTAATACTAAAAATTAGACACTTTGTCATCATCTCATGCTCCCTAGAAAATTTTAACAAATACACACCATCAATTTCCTTAGAATTCTTTTGAGTTTAACCTATAATTGCTTACCATTTATCTTTAACACAGGCATCTATGATTAAGACACTTGTCACCCTTGCGTGCCTTCTGAGCACCCTACTCTACTCAGTTAATGTGCTTGCACCACTTGGCATTCCCACATGTAATATTGACTATTTGAATTTAAACCACACTATTGATCTCTATCTATGTGATTTAATGCACACCATTAGATATTTTAAATTCTCATCATAGAAGTTCATCACCTGATTAAATGCTCACTGTTTGATCTGTCTAGACTATTTGACCCTGGACTTTAACATAGTTAAAATTGATGGTCTTTGGTCCATCACAGTTTGATAGAGAAAATTTGAAGGTTTATATCTTGATATATAAAAAATTCAAGACTCTAAATCTTTAGGATACCTTCTTGGCACTAAAGACAACATCTCCATGAAAACCTTTGACCACTATTGACTTTATATATACCTATATTGAATGCACAAACTTTTTGGTTTATTCATATCTGCATGATGTGTAGTGATGGTTTAGATAATCTTAAGTAAAAGATGCATGTTTATCTTTCCAAATGATCAAATGACACATTAGAACTTCACCAAGACATCTATAGATGCCTCATAACTTCTTATTTGTCCTTACTGATCTATACATATGCCATATAATCTCTAGGTTATCAAACACAACTTCTTTAACATTCATGCACTAGTACCTCATTCTTTCTTTGACATCAATGACAACTTAACATCATTAACCATGCTAAACACTTCATACGACCATACATAGACTACCATCTTATTCATAGTGGTATGGTTGACAACAGGTTAAGCATAAGCATGTGCACCATGTCACTCTTACAACACTTGGTCTACATAGAGCATGATATATTCCCCACAAATATAATCATTAGTAGTTGCAGTGGCAATGTTTAGAACTCCATCAGGGAGATTTTACTTCACTTATCGGTTGGACCATCACACATAGCCACTCAAATCCTAGTAGTACCTAGTGTAAGTGTATTCGATATATTTTTGTGTAAGCCATGGTTACATCAACTCTGAGCCATGAAATCTATAGTACATTGATGTCAAAAGTATATAGATGTTAATTAGGCATTTAAGATTGGGGGTGTCCCATATGAGTATCCTTTTCCCATCTCACAGGCATTTCTAACATAGATTGTAATCACACTTCCAACACAAACACTAGTTGTAGTTCACACATTACTAGATATTACATGGTTATTAGTTACATTAGAGAGTAAAGATCCTATACATACATCATAGTGTTCAATAGAGTCCTTAGAGCAGGGTAGGTCTATTACTATAATATCTGCACATGCACATATTATCCCATGGAGACCATTACATCAAAGATACATCATAGATTCTAGAGGACCTTCCTCTACTCAATTTACACCAAGATCAGTTATATTGGGTTTTAGGAGTTTTTAGCATAGGGAACCTACTTCATCTACAACTTTTAATTCTACCAGATGTGTCCCTAAGACTCCTAAAATTCGTAGGGCATCTAAATTAGTACCACAACATCATAGCATCACTACTTAGTCAGTTTTAGACTTAGACTATACAACATAGTACACCATGGGCTCACAATTACCCTTTCACACTACACACACGATCATAGTTACCCTCTTTAACATAGGTCACAGTGATGGTGAATATCCCATGAGACGCATGGTTCTTACCATTGTACAAACTTCCTTTTCTCTTTTGCTCCTTGTACATAGTTTATTTTTATTTGCTTGTACATAGCTTATACTCACAAAACACAAAAAAAATTATAACATGTCAAAATATAAAAACATTCAAATATTTCAAAAACATAAAATTTTACAGATTGTATGCATTTATATGTTTACATTTTTACTACTTGCCAGATATTACATATTACTATCCCAGTATAGTCAATTTTATCATACACATATATTTCACTTGTTCTTTTTGAGTGCTTATATATTCCAGATAGGACTCTGGTCCACTACACTAATCTAGACTAGTTATCATCTATCCATTAGGGGCATTTACATTGATATAGGTTTATATATTTGATACATCCACCCACTTGGGGGCATCTCCTACATAGTTTTTATAACTAAGTTTTATCTTTACATAATATGCATTCCAATTTATGCATTGATTTATCTTGATATTGATCATTGCTTAGATTTTTTTGCCAACTATCACTACTTAGACTCAAACTATATGCATCTTAACATCTACAGAGATTTATACTACATAGTTATACATGATTTCATTTATAGTTATTATATTATACTTAATTATGTTTCCTATGTTTCTTTCATCTTCGAGGGCATTTGAACATGCCATTATTATTTAGTTCAATGCCACTTCTCTGTTTGTATGCCTTGGACATATGCCCATGTCACTTATGTGTGCTTTTTCTAGATTATATATGCTAACATTTGAACATGTCCTTTTATATATCTCTACTCTAAATTACTTGTTGCTTGTGTGTGTGGACATTTGAAAATGTCTTTGTATGTCTTTATTCTTAGATTTAGTGGCATGTGTGCATGTCCTTTATAATGTGGCCCCTTGGCTTTTCTTTTTCATGCCTCATGTGCTTGTATGTTTTCTTCTTTGTATGCTTCTACACCAGGACACTTGTATTTGATTTTTATACACACACCATTTTTTGATGTCATGAGGGAACTCATGCATCTACCCTTCATACTTGGGAGCCATGATGGACATCATGACCCATCACCCTAGGTATTTAATCATATTTGTTATTATACATTGATTACATATATCTTGAGACCCTCATCCAATGCTAAATTACAACATGCATCTTACATTACCTAGTTATGCTCAGATACATTTACATTCTGATGTTATGTTTTTATATTATATTGGAATACCATGCACATGCTCTGGCTAACACATTTTACAGAGCTACTTCTTTAGAGGGTAGTTCTTATAGTTTTTTCATAAATACCCTCAAAAGAGGGGACATTCATAGGGGTTTTCCAAAAATATTAGGTTCCTATTTTACTATTCACAGATACGTTTCAACACATAGACTCAATTTCAGACATTAGACTCAAGGTAGACACAACAAAATCAAGAATTAGAATAAACATCATATCACTAAAAAGTTAGACCAAGCAAAAATTAGTGCCATAGAGCACTACTATCCACTATAGGGCACTACTTTCTAGTATCCCAAATTCATAATAGTTTAGATCAATTAGAACAGTACACCAGTGCACATGTACACTCACATGTTTGGAAATTATGTTCAGATTTATCTTAGATTCATTCATTTTAGCTTAGATTCATACCAATTACTCAAATTTAGGGGCATCATGCATGGCATGATCACTCCGACTTTTAGTTCAAATACATAAATTTAGTTGTTACATACTTAGTTTAGATTTAATATACTTAGATTACCAGATTGGGGGCATGTGCATGACACATTGGTTTCCATGTAATCTGCTTCAAATAGGTTGATTATATGGAATGACAAACTCCATGTCATTCTCTATATTGTATACACTTTCTATCACATTCCATGTTTTCACCAGATGCATGCCTTACTCCATATGTAGTGGTTAGCATTCCCAAGTGGCCCAAATCCACCTAATATACTTGAGTGGTCACAAAGCCAAATACATAGATAGATTGACGTAGATCCTTTCAACACTTTGCATAATATAGTTACATATTCATCCACATCACACTGGTGGGTAATGATGGAGTCATGGACTACTTGAATTATTTAGCCACCTAATAATAGAGCTTGACACACTTACAATCTTATCCAAACTATTCATAGAGATCAAGATCCATCAAACAAGGGTGGGCTATGATGGAGTAAAAATTGGATTGAGTTCTTGTGCCACCCATATGAGGATTGAGCAAGCCATCACCTTAGTTCAAGCTATTGAATGATATGGTTACTATGCACACTCTCACAGATATAGTTGCCTCCAAGTTCATGCATTGGTTTAAATACCTTATGATGTGTATTCATTATTTTCCTCTCTCTTTACTCATCTTTACTTAGTTATTTCATTTTAGCATAGTCTTTTGCTTTCAATCATCTCTTAAATAAAAATTAATTTTTGCATGTTTTATTATAGGACATTATTTTGGATCATGTTTCACATATGCAGACCCAGATTCACATATTCAAACATATGTATGTGGGCTTCACTTTTAAGATAAGTCTAGGTACTCTTCTTTTTCCTTTATACTATTCATTTCATTTTATTTCATTACTAGCATAAAGTGGGGGCAAATGTAATCACCTAAAAGTGGTATTTGGACGCTAAAAGTGTCACTTGAGATAACATATCCCTAGGCTAGCCATAAACCTATCCTTGACAATTAGACTTATTTTTTTAGTCATTTAGTAGACCACACTCACCTAGAGCCAATCAAAACATAGTCTTAGAACTTTCATCTCAGATCGCAATCCAAATTAATCATTAGTCTATAAAGTGGACATTAGCACCACATGGCTCTAGTGTCCCTAACTAAGCACTATTTCAAACATGTGTCCCTCTTAAGGTTGGACTAAACATATTTTATTTTCCACACAAGAAACAAACCCCTATTAATATAAGTCTAATTCACCTCTATTCACTAGATAGAAGATAGAAGCAAAAAAGCTATTCAAAATAAAGATAAAGCTGAGAAAAATTAAGGTATTTGATCCCTATTCTACCCTATTTGTGCATACTACCATATACAATAACCGTAAGCTTAATTTTTAAACATTTCAAATCTCAAGCATATTCAAGGCATCCAATCCCACTTTCATTCTATTATTCACTTGCACTTGCATTAAACACTAGGTGGGAGAACTACATCAGGATTGATCCCTATTTGGAGTATTGGTATATAGTCAACTCTCTTCATAGTGGGGTGTTGAGGATGTCTAGTACATACTACTAACACACACAAAATTATTAATGTTTCCATGCTTACAAGGAAGATTAAGGGTTGCACACTAAATTAGGTTTTCCAGGCACAACACAATTAGGTTTTCCAGGCACAACACAGAGTTTCAAGTTTCATACATGTAGGAATAGGACATATAGACACAGGTGCGGGTACTCCCAAAAAATAGGAACAATCTCACAAAGGGGATATTAGTTCCACATTGAGGACACTACACATAGATGGCACTATTGTCCATACTGGGCACTACTGTCCAATGAGCAGATGAATATTAGAATCCTATTGATGACATAGATAACTACCCAGATCTCAACTTTCAGAACCTAGATCATCTGCAACAGTCATTTTAAAGATAAGTCTTTATTTAAGCCTATTTATTTCTATTTTTAGAAATTTAAAGAAGGTCAAAATCATAACAAATTAGTACTTAATTATTACATATTTATTTGATTGATTTAGACATCTCATCCCTTTAATCTAAACATAGCATTTTCATTATAAAACCCTAAAAGTTTAAATCAAAATACAATCAAATAATCCATATGAAGATATGAAGTAAGTGAATTATATGCAACTAGCATAATCATATCATACTAGTCCATGCATACATATGTTAGCAAAATATCCTATAAAATAGCATATCAAGTACACCATGTAAGATAATAACATAAGTATAGGCATGTGTAAGTGTTACTATATAAGCTCAATATGATAATTTAAAATGATCATAAAATAATAGAATTTATGTCAATAGTAATAAAATAGAAGAAAGATTTCCCCAACGTAGTGTGTCATGTGAGAAAAGGAAAGGTACAACATTTGCAATCTCGTATATCATAGATCTAATGTATGCATGTATCAGACTCAAGTATCCATGAAACATGTGTATAGAAATGATATTCTATCTACTAACATAAAAAATGACATATGAAAAATTTAGTAAACACGTGAAATGTTAAATATTTTTGTTTTTATCTTTATTTGAATGTTTTTATATTTTATTGATTATTTAATTTTTTAATTTTTTGAAATTTTTTATTTTTTTAATTAGCAAAAGTGTTGTGTGTGTGTGTGTGTGTGTGTGTGTGTGTGTGTGTGTGTGTGTATATATATATATATATATATATATATATATATATATATATATATAGTATGATCACCACTATTAGTGATATGTTGTATTGTCTTCTTTAGAATCAAATAAATATATATATGGTGCCCTTGAATTCTAGGATATTCACAATAATATTTTATTCTTATTGAAGGATGTAAATGAGGTAGTGTGATCAACTTGTTTTGAAGCATTACCTTTAGAATATCACTTAAACTCTTATTATAATGTTGAATACATTTTAAATCAATAATTTTAAATGAATTTTATTTTAGATTCATATTTTGATATGACACCTTATTTGACATAACATGGCTAGATGAAGATGCAAATGCATGACTACCACTAGCACATTCTAAATATTATTTATATGTAAGTTGCTTTTCCAATGATGTGATATTTGAAATAAAATATCAATGTTGATTTTATAATTTGTTTATGATCCTTCTCATATTAATGATTTTATCTTTTAGGGCTTCACCAACACAAACCCTAGGTGCTTCAGATTGAATAATTACACCACACAATCTAAAGAAGATGTTGTAGGGGTTTGAGGATGGGTATGTTGATTACCATATTTTTGTAGTATAGGATAGGATACCTTACCCCTTGAAGTAGTGATAACATGGACCTAATTAGAGGGAAAGTAGTTATCACCCTCGTTAGGGTTAGGAGGAGGAAGAGGCTCCTTTTTATCCATTTCAAATGTTTTAAAAATTAAGACAAGAAATATATACAAATTTTAGGGAACAATCTACAATAAGAAAATTATAATTTAATTGATAACCCTAGATCAAGTTTAATATTTTCATAAGAAGACTTAAAGGTTGAGTTCACTAAATGTTTAACCTTTTTTTGAAATAATAATTAATATAAAAAAGAGCAGCCTAATCAAGTAAGGAGTAAGTTAATCCAAAAGTAGGCCAATTAAGTGAATTTAGATTCTACTAATATTCTAATGATATTTACTGAATCTAAGCATATGCCAAATATGGAAAGTACAACATTCAATATTTTGATAATAGTAGTATTAAGGATAAATTGTACTTAGATTATATATTGATGCATAAGTAAATCTGAGTAATACAAGTACAAGAATGGATTGTCTTAAGATCTAAATCTAGTCATCATACTCTAAATATTTTATTTCAGTTAGTTGGGAACACTAGCATTGATGTTAGTGCCCTGAATCTGCCACTAATGTCATGTATGGAATATTGACTCTTTTTTAAAACTTTCATCTACAACTATTAGGGTTGACTATCACCTTTCATATTCTCTATTCAAATCACACACATAGGTTATTGATATCAATATTTTGATTAAAAAACCTAGATCCTCCAATTAGGGCATGTCACTTTGTAAAATGAGGTTTAGTTGGCTCAAGTGAAGTTGAGCTAACTTCAAATACCCCTATGTAAGTGAGCGCTACCTATATAGCCATATACTCCAAATAGGGCCTCAGACTGATGTAGTTCTCCCCTTATGTGGGTTTGTGTCTGAATAATTATGTAATATGATGTATGTAAGTACATGTAGTGATATAGATTTTAACTTGGAAAATATTTCTCATGGAAAGTTCTTTTGATGATTTAGACCTGTAATAAGACTGCTCTTATGACTAGTTTGGAAACAGGAGAGAATAGGGTAGAATATCTTAGTTATGTAATTAATTTTTAGTGGTGTAATATAAGCTTGAGAAGTGCTTTCTAGATGAATGATGAGTGGGATTAAACTTATATTTATACCACACCTTTTGAAATGTTTCTCATGGAAGGGTTAAATCAAACAAATAAGTCAACCCATTCATAAAAAAATATTTGTAAATTTGAGTGTTTGTAAGGTATAAACACATGCGATGGAGCAATGATAGTAGCATTGATGCTAGTGTATAATTTTGAATGCAAATATCCATGAAGATAGATAGTTGTTTAAGTTATGTAACTAACAATGAAGGAGATTTATTAGGTTTTTAGTGTGCTATAGGCTATAGGTGATCTAGGTAATCATAATATCAGGTCCGATTATAAGATCATCATTTAGACATAGTGAGATGATGAGAGTGAGCCTTTCAACTGCAAGGTAGGTCAAGAACTAAAGAATAAATCTATGAATGATATTTTACAAATATATAAGACTAGTTTAACATATAAATCTAGATTTGAGTATCTACAAAAATATGGAAGAACATATGCATTTTTATTCACCTAGGTAACTCCAATTTGTATGCTACACTTTCAATCATCTTAAAGACTTAATAAGGGCCATAATACTTAGGTGAAATATTGTTATCCTTATTTTTTGTTTCAAATACATTTTATTATATGGTTGCACTTGCACAAAAATCCAATCTCCAACTTCAAAATCTCTTTCACTATGGTGTTGGTCAATGTGTTGCTTCATGTGCATATGCACCATTTCGAAGTTATCTCTAAGACTAGATAGTACCTTAATGGTGTTGAATGTGTAATTTGACTATCTAAACCTTTGGATAAATCCTCAATAATGAGGTGATTAATGGTGGATAGTACCCATTATGTTCTAAAAATGGAGGCATGTTTTGGATGAGGTATGGAAAGAAGTGTTATATAACCATTACACAAGTGGAAATTATTGAACCCATCTCTCTTTTATATCTAAAGTAAAGCAAGAAAGATAACCCTCCAAGCACTTTTTTACCACTAGATTGGGAGTCATATGACAAGATATGAGCTAGCTGAGTACCCAAACATGAGAATAAATCAATATAAAAACTAGTGGTAAATATAGGATCACAATCACTTACCATAATCTTTGATTTCCCATGTATCTTTTGAATTACAACCATAAAATCTATTGCTACTATATTTTCTACAAACATATGTCACAAGGAAAATAAAATGGGCATATTTTGTGAGTCTACCCATGACCACCATGATTACATTTTCCCCTTTATATTTAGGCAATCTTGTGATGAAATCCATAAAAACCTCCCCCCACCTCTAGCTAGGAATAAATAGAGGTTGCATAAAAATTGGGGTCTTATTTTTATCACCCTTGATTTTCTTACATACCATGCATTATGCCAAAATTTTACAGACATCCGCTTTTATCCCTTCCCAAAATAAATCTTGCTTGATTCTATGACAAGTCTTTACAAACCCAGAATTACCACTCACTTGAGAATCATGGAGATTCAAATAACCTTATTTTTAATGGTTGATTTCTTGCATAGCTACAACCTATTCTTATATTATAAAGCATCCCCTTTCCATAAAAAATGTTTGACATGCTCAGATCATTTTAGAGCTTATATATGAGATTTAGTGTATTTTTCATTCTTCCATTATGATCTTGCATCATCTACCCGATTTGTATGTAATATGGACATATTACACAATAATTCCTCTGTGGACTCATCATCAACCACTACATTATCCTTCCCTTTATTTTAAATTATCTCAAAGTCACAACCTAACATCCTTGTGACCAATTTCTATTAATTTTTGGATGATAATAATTGCTCCAAAAATTATTTTAGATTATCATGATCTATCTTCACATTAGATTTGGCTTCCATTATTTGACTATGTCAAATTTAAACATCATTTCCTTCTCATAAATGGGCTTCAACAAAGTCTCAACTTTGAGTTTGCAACTCTAGAATGTAATGGGGCATCCCTCTTTCATGAGTACTACATATATATCATACCCTTAACATCACATTCAATAATGAAGGTTTTAGAAAAAAATGGGGTAACTAGAATTAGAGCATTGCAGATGGCCTCGTTTAGCTTCGAATGTGCCCTGGTGGCTACCTCATTCTAATGAAAATATTCCTTGTTCAATATCATTACTATTGATTTTTTTATGTTTGTATAATTATTTATAAGTATTTAATAATAACATGTGAGCCCTAAGAAGCCCCATAGGTTATTGAGGGTTTTAGATACTTACCATTCTACCATGGCCTTGATCTTGTAAGGATCCAATTTGACACCTTCATGAGAGAAAATGTGGCCCAAGTATTCTACCTCCTTGAATCAAAAAATGCACTTGGAAGGCTTGGCATAAAGATAATATTGTTCAAGAGTTTCCAAAACCTGATTTGCATGATATAGGTGTTCCTCCCATGTTTTGTTGTAGATCATGATATCATCAAAGAACACCAAGAAAAACTTCAGTAAAAATTGCCTAAATATATAATTCATCAAACTATAAAATGTAGATGGTGTAGTTTGTAAGGCCAAAAATCATAACTATAAATTCATAGTGGCCCTCATGTGTACTAAATTTTGTCTATTGGGTTTCTTTCTATTCTTAGTTCCACAGTAGCATACCTAGAGTAAAGGAGAAGCCAATGTGAAAACATGATGAAATGTCATGTGAGTGACCTCGTATGCTCACCCAAGGCACACAACATAGACCAGTTCATATTGGTTCTATCATGTGATTGTAGATGAATGAATTTTATGCACATGAGTTGACATAGTTAATCATTGTTATTACAATAATCATTCTATATTTGTCCATTTAATGCATTCATATAGTGCAAGTACTCTATTATAATAAATCAAAATTAATATCAAATAGATTCAACAAATCAAGATTCATATAATATCACTTCCATTGATATATTTTTATAAGATTATAAGGATACTTCATTCAGTACACAATCTCTAGATCTCTACCTTAACATCAACAACACATTTATATTCAACAACAAAACTTTCTAATTAAATCGAAAGGGGTATTTATATATAAGTGAACTCATTCTTGGGTAGCATCATTAATACACCAAAGATGACAAGACAATAAATTTTTAAAAGAAAGAAGTAATGATGAGTTGTTATAATTAAATTACTTTTGAGTTTGGCCCAAAAGACCCTACATACTCTCTATGCTAGATATTAACATTTGTGTTCCTCCTCTTCTGTGAGCAATTGCTAGATTCATGCTCCCATTAATATTTGATTCTTCTATGAACTTATTTGTAACTACCTCCACATCCTGCACCCTTGTCCTATTCTTCAATTTCTCCAAATCTTATGTCTTGTGTTCCTTATTCTTTGTTTCCTTATCTTTCATAACACTTGCCCACGCTAAGGTCTTTTGAGTTATCCTCCCATGTTTATCTCTTCTACACTATTCTCTCCCATGCTATGGTCTTCCTCACTCATCTTATGCCCTTGCATCTCCAAACTTATTGTTAAAAAATACTTAGAGTATATTACAAAATTTGGGTCCAACATTTACCCTAGACTAAACCAATAGTCCATCCTAGACTATGTTTTATTTTCCTCAATTGTAAAAAATGTGGGATCTACCTCTTGTAATTTGTGCTTGATCTCTTCCCATTAGTTTTGGGATGTATAAATATTGCAAGTAATAACTTCCACTTCACCTTTAAATTATTTCATGTCCTCGAGCTACTCTATAAAAGTATCTTCTTGAGTTGTCAAAGTCTCAAGCTAAGTGGTTGTGACTTTGTGAGCATCCTTGAATGCCCTGACCTCCATCAAAACTTATCCTCCAAGCATTGAGAAACTAGCATTTAACTACTATCGATGCACACCATTTTTTTTAGTTATTCAACATCTTGGAATACTTTCGTGTATTGGGCCCTATCCTTGATGCTTAGAGCATTCTCAACCAATTGCTAGTGTTTTTATTCCTCAAGTAACAATCGCACTTCTAAAATTTTATTTGGTTATGCCAAGTAGACAAAAACCCCATCAATGATGAGAATGGTGGTGCTAAATTTATTTAAAAATTCATGGTAGACATCTATGGGCTTCATGAATTGCATAGTATCCCATAGTTTCTCTAGCTTAGGATCCACCATATTTTTACATTTATTCAACAAAAGGACCATGAGCATCTCTAATTTATTAATTTTTTCATAAATAATGGGAACTCCATCTATGAGTGTTGGCTCACTTCTCAAAATTATTTGGCAAAGGCCCAACATCCTAAGCCAAGACACTTTAGCTACATCCAGTTGGTGTTTGAGTTATTAAATTTCTTATTTAATCTTGCACCTTGTTTCATTCTCTTCTTCATATGGACTAATGACCACCTAATGTTTGGAGTGAACCTGACCCATACCATGACTATTGAGAATGTTTTACCTAGAAACCTCTAGGGAAAACTTGATGAGGGATGCACCTGCTTGAATCAGAGCGTAATTCCTGGGACTTACCCAAAGTGTGTCTGGAACATTTAGAAGCTCAAACCATTCTTCATCATGATATATGTCCATCATAAAAGACATTTCATGCCAAGTTTGTTTTGTAGACTCATACTCAGGGAAACAAATTTATAAATATAGTTGTTTATATGGTGTGTCTTGTTGGAAGGTGGCACAAATAGGGGTTTCTTAATGTGATTATTGATGTTGCTTTGCCTCCTTCATATTGTAGAACCACACACTATGGTTATGTATGTCCCAAAATACCCCATTGGCTCCCTTAGGTTAGATCAATGCCCATTTACCCATTTATCTAATTTAATTAATCAAATAAATTAGTTAATTATATTTTCCACCTCACCTACCCAAACCCATGGCTAACTTATTGACACCTAGTCTAAAGACCATTTCAACCCTAGAATTTAACTTATTAACCCCCTAGACCTGTTCCTCATTCATCCCCATGAACCCTTTATTAACCTTTGGCCATTTCCCAATGTTTTAGCCATCAATCATTAGTGAAAATGGCTAATTTTAGCTATTTTGACCTTTTCTCATTGACCAATGATGGTCACCCCTCAACCAATAGTAGTTGACTAGGAGCGTCGATGGTTAGATAACACTAGCCCAAGACCTATGCCTAACATGTTGAAATCACATAAGATAGAATGGGGATCACTGAGATAAAATGACTAATCACTCTTGGTGAACTAGAACTAGACAGAGACCAAGGAAGCACTTCCACATTCTCAACACTAAATATTTGAGTACTGTCACTCTATCCAAGTTGATCCAGACTCCCATGTGGCTCCCTTTTAGCTTCAGGACTTCTCTAATCTGTCAAGCACCAAAGCTAAGACTTCTATACTAGTTTTTAGTTAAGTTATTTGGTTTAAGTAGCTTAGATATTACACCCACTTCTGAACCTCTCCCCATATCCCTCTTGTGTTTTGAAGTTCTGCAAACCCAAACACCGTCTTCTTCACTAGAGCACCTATTGACCACTATTAGCCATTTGAATGTCAAAACCCTAACCTAATTACTTTTGAGGCTTCCCCTTATCTCCATGACCATTAACCCACCTCAAGAAACCTATTGAAACCGTTCTACAACTTACCCATAGTCCATTCTACCCTAAACCAAAATCCCTATCAAAACCCATAGTGACTGCCAGCGGTCATCTTCAACCATCAACAATCACATGTTGATCGGTGATGGATAGCTTTGACTACCAACGGTTACCATTGACTGGTGATGGTCACTGTGTAACTTATTTCACCCAAAATAGCAAGCTAAAAAACCCTATACACCTCAACAAAGAACCATATTTGTCAACCTATGTCACTACACAAACTCAGAAACAACAATCTGAACCACACCGTAACAGTTACTATTTCTCTTTAATTTTATTTTGTTAAAGCAAACATTTCTTTTGAAGAGTATTTATTTCTTTTATGATTAGATAATTTCATTATTTTATGCAAACTCTTTTATCATCACTTTGATTAACATTAACTTGTCTAAAGGTGGATTTACAACCTCCAAATAAGTCTTATACTTCATGGATTTAGCTTGCACTAGGAAATCCACCAACCTATCTCACTAGCACACCCTTTTCTAGTTTCTCTCTTATTTTCAGGTCATCCTCCTAATCCAAATATGAGTTATCCACAATCATCTGGATCATGAGTGCACAACAAAACTAGGTTCTTCTATGCCACCCTTGTTTTAAGTTTTACACTCTTCCAAAGGGAAATAAAAAGCAAAATTTTTATGAAACATTTTGGCACGCTTGGTGGGACCCTTGAGTTTTCTTGGGTTCATAGTTTGCATTTAGGTGTTTTTTCTTCTTATTTTATCCTCATCTAAATTAAATCAAAATTTCCTTTTAGGTATAAAATTAACCTTTCATAATTTTTTTGCTTTCATAATTAGCTCAAGTAGCTTTAATTAATCAACTGAATCAATCATAGCCTCACTTCTTTGCACACACAATACCAAACCACTTACACCAAATCAAACATCAAACACTTGACATAAGGACCGACTAGGATTTCACCACCTAGTGGTAAACTTTCACCCTTGGCTATCCTACTTGGAAGTCATTACTAAAGGCAAAAACTAAAACTCAGTACACTAGCTGAGTATAATCTCTAAAAATTTGAGATATTTTGGTTAAGCATCTGACACCCTTATTGTTGTGGTGTGTGAAGTGATGGGATAGGCCCCAATATCAAGCCATGTATCAAGTTATAGTACAAAGTTTGAAAACCTAAACTACCTGAAACCATCCTTAGACTTATTTTCTTGGACATATTCTACAAACCAAAGTTGAGTCACATAATTCTAACTTAAGGCATAAGCCACAAGCGAGATAAAAAGAACCTTAATATTTAACATGCTTTAGTGTGTGTTTTATCTTCTTGAATTTTTCTTGTCTTATCTTTGTTTGTGTTGTGAGGAATATAACCCCTTTTGGAAACCTTCTATCATCTTTCCTTCATCCACCTCATCTCCATTTCCTTGTTTAATGGGGAACCATCCTATTTTTCTCTTGGAGATCCTAACTTTGTTAGATTTCTCAAAAACAACCCTCTTAACTTAGATTTTTACCTTTCATCATGAACCACTTGTACTCCTAATCTCACCTATCATCAACCTAACCTCACCTAAAATCAACCCAACTTCACCTACAATCAACCCAACCTTGCCTATAATCAACCCAATCTCAACTACAACCAACAAGTAACCTCTCAACAACCATTTGATCATCATCACAACCAACCAACAACCTTTCAACACCTATTTGACCATTGTCATAACCCACCCCAAGCATCATATCAACTACCTCAACCTCACCAATATTTTGGTTACCTATCCTAACCACTTTATCAGCCACCTCAACCACATCAAACTTTAGACTACATACCCCAAACATCATATCAATTACTTATACCCACTTTGTGGCAACCCTCTTTACCTCAAAATCAAGATTTGGTCTATCCACTTAGTCATTTAACCAAAAACTATCAACCACACCTATCAAATCAACCTAACTTTCCCTCCTTGCCAAACTTATCAAACTTGTCAAACTAACCAACCTCATCAAATCCAACCAACTATCAACCAAACTTTTCTAACCTATCCAATCAACCTACCTTATCAACCTTACATACCTTACCCAACCCATCTTATCAACCTTACCAAACTTATAAAACCAACCCACCTTATCTACCTTATCAAATCAACCTACCTTAACAATATTATCAACCTCATCAAATCAAACCAATACCTATCAACTAAACTTTTCAAATGAAACAATCCATTCAAATAAACCAAATATTTCAAATTGATCAACCTTATTTAACTAACCAACTTCATCAATCCCACCAATTATCTCATAACCTCGAGATCCATTGGTGCACCCTCTTCCTATGTAGTACACCCCCCTAGGGGAATCATATACCTCAATCCTTGACAAACTCTTGAAGGATTCTATCATTAGACTTTCTCAAATCAAACTCATCAATATTTCTCTTCCAAAACCCATTTAGTTTATAGAGAATGAGTTTTGTACATATCATCATACAAACAAAAATGTGGTAGATAGATGTTAGTCATTTAAAATGTTTGTTCAAAACCTTATCAATCAAAAGGAGGTCCCAAAGGATAGCCTCTACATTCCCCCTAACCCAGCCTTGAATGTCATCAAGCCACCAATCAGTCAACCTCTTCCTACACCCATTGTTATGGAAACCCATAATCAAAACCCCAAACACAATGAGGTCTATGCATTAGATTTGGTCCTTAGAGAACCTATAACTAAGGAAACTATAATTGAAACCTCAACCAATCCACTTGTTGACCAATCTCAACCTTCTCAACTCACTTTTAAAATCTTTACTAAGGAAGAATTAACCTTGACCACCCCACTTGTTGACCAAATGGCACTTTTTCAACTTTCCTTCAAAACCACTATTAAGGAAACCAACCTACCCATACCACTTCCACTTTTAGTGGATCAACCTCCAACCAACCTACCTCTTCCACCTACTCTTTTAGTGTAACCAATCAACACTGCCTTACCCATTCCACTTCCTCTTTTAGTAGAGCAAACCCTAACTCAAACCAATCTACCCATTCCACTTTCTATTTTAGTGGAGCAAACCCAAACTCAAAATTCCTCAACTAAAGCCAACCTAACCTCAACCACAACTAAATCAATCTAATTCTTGTATAACCTACTCATTTCTATCTACCTAATGACATTGTCTTTGATTTGATTCCCTTTAGAACATGGTCAAATCTTTGTCATCTTACCTCACCAATCAGACCAAACAAATAAGAAAACCAAATTAACAAACTAAATCAACCATCTAGACTATCTCCCTCAACCAATCAAACCAACATCTACACTAAATCAATTAACCATGATCAATCCAACTTTTGATTCAATTTAAACCAACTCATCTATCAACCCAAACCAAAATTAACTCTTTATTCAAGATTTATTAAATCTCGACCACCTTTTTATCTAAGCTACCCATACCTCACCTAAGCTCCCTCATTGGAAAAACTAGACATTTTTATCCAACCAATATTTATTCCAAGATGGTGTTGTTAACATCATTACTAAACCCCAAAACCACCTAAGTTCAACCCAACAATATTTCCATCACATTGGTAATATAAATTAAATCCCCCCTGAACCATCGCTATCAACTTGAACTCTGTGCCAACTAATACCTACCAAACTAACAATCCTTGGGAAGTAAATGAAGTCATATTCATCCCTCCTAAACCCTCTTTACTAACCAACATCTTCCCCTGCAGCCTTTTTTTCTACCTCAACCATTCATGGAAAGAGCATTTGGGGGAATTCTCCCTCCAAAAACATCAACCAAGAAATAACCCAAACTTAACCAATGACCAATCCAAGCCTTAACCTTTTGCCTACTAACATTAACCACTGACCAAACCACCTCTTGGCACCTATTCCTCAACCTACACCTAGCCTAGCCTAGCACCATGATAATCTTAATCCAACCTTAAGCTTAACCAACCTTTAAGCAACCTAAGCAAAATATTTAACTTCAAATTATGGCTTTAGACCTCTTCTACCTTAAACCTTGACTAACATCGGTCTATAGTGAATCATCATTGGTCAACCCCTGCCTACCATTAGTCACTATCATAACCACATACTAACTTGAACCTTGCCTTTTCACCCAAAACACCTAAACTTAACCACCCAAACCTACCTTGAAAAATGCAACCAAGCACCATTACAACCAAAACCTAAAGCCTGAGAACCATCACCTAACCAACCTTGCCTCTTGATTTGTCAATCTAGAATCTTTTCCATGTCTAATCAAGTGTC
The DNA here is from genome assembly GCA_037957365.1 of Torreya grandis. Lineage (NCBI taxonomy): Eukaryota > Viridiplantae > Streptophyta > Pinopsida > Cupressales > Taxaceae > Torreya > Torreya grandis. Next base: position 2,301,274 of record JARHVA010001530.1, on the reverse strand, counting down.
AAAAAGTAATTGGGGGACATCTTTAATCCTGATTGGCTTAAACCATTTTTGCTACATATGGATTTGGGTTATATCTAAACCTAAACCCCTCAATGCTTTGTATTCATGTCTGTTCTTTTTGTTAAACTAAGTTCTTAGTCATCTTGTGTCTAACTTAAGCTCATACCTTATTTTCAACCACCTTCATTTCCTTATTTTAAGGACAATCCATTAAAACAAGATTATCCATCACAACCTTAACCTAATTTTAAACATGGGTACCACTATTCTACCCATGGCATGATTCTCATGGTACTTTCCACCCCTTTATAGGATGGATTCCCATGGTTGTTATCACTTAAACCTATTTCACCCATCATTAACCTTCTTGTGCTATGGTTTTGCCTCCATAAAGAAAAGCCTTAAGCCTATATAGACATGTCCATGTCTACAACCATCAAATATACATTAAATTTGGGATATGAAAATATCATTTGGGTCAAAAATATAAATCATGCATACTGCTCCCTTGAAGGACAACTACCCAAAACTATCAACTTTTTTTTGAAAAGGTAGATTGTTCCCTCAGAGGACAACTATCAAAATCATAAACAAATCTAAAGATTAGACCAATCCCTTAAAGGATGTCTAAGTCAGACATTTGTCAAGCAACAAATCACTTGGAATCTTTCCTCATCGATCATCTCCTCAAACCCATCAAATAAAATGATCAAAAGACAAGTCAAAAAGAAAAAAAAGCAATCCCAAAAGAAGCTGCAAGTAGCTTTCACAACATTAGTAGACTTCTTGCATCGATCATTCTACACCTGACATAAGGCATGGACTTATCTATAGTGGTTCCTAGGTCACCTACATAAGGGGCACACCATTCCCACATGAAGATTACACTATTTTCCATTTACCTTTCATCCATCTCCCTTTTTGTCCTCCACAAATCAAGGGATTCTAAGCTTACTTCACACCATGTGATCAACCTACCTTTTAACAAATGAAATTACAAAAATGCAAAGCATGAAAGGAACTTATGTTCATAATCCCACATATCTTTCCATTTTGGTCTTTGTCAATCAGAGCATTTTTGCCTCTTTCTTCTACTTTCATGACCACTAGTTGAAAAGGCATGTGTTTTCCCCTTTTTGAGTCATTGAAACCCCCAAATATCAAATTTGTATCCTTTCATTAGAAAATGGGTCCCCTTTTAAAAAACCAAGTGGTCCATCAAATGGGTCAACCAATTTGTATACCACCCAACCAAACTTTTTCAAACAACCCCATTACAATAACCATCCACCCATTGGAGAGCACCTTATTCTCCACCAACTAAAACCTCTGACCTCACATCACTTTGGTTATTTTGGCTTACCTTTTAGCAATTTTTACAACCAAATTACCTTGCCTTGGTCATTTTGGCCTACACATTTTCACTTTTTGTGACCACCCTACCTTGGTCATTTTGACCGCATCGACTACCTTGCCATGTTTGATGAACTTAGACTACTTTTGTGCACTGACTATTTAGGTGCCTCAGAGCATGACCCTTTGCTATCTTGACACCTATAACCAATTTTGTCTTCTCAAGATCACATCCTTCTTTTTGATTCCTAAGATCCCATCAACCTTTACTAAGAGACTTGAGTTTATAGATGTAACCCATATCAACTATGACTAATGTTGTGGCATAGTTACCCTATTACTTGTCCTTATAATTACCAACCTTATTTTACCACCTACCTCAACTATGATAGCCTAGTATACGTGTGATCTATGCTATCACACTCTGATACATTTTATGTACCTGTTCATGCATAAATTCCTAACCAACCAACTAACCTTGTCACCTATCAGCCATTTTGTCACCCATTTATCCACTTGTCAAACCCATAACCAACTTCATTTCTCCTCATCGATTCTTAGTTTGAGGGGGAACACCTCCTCCCATACTTAGGGCATATAACCTTCCACCAACCTTCCATTTTTATCTTATAGCCTGTTGATACGAATTACAGAATAAAAAGGCTAAAATGTAGACACTAGAAAACCACACACTATGGTTTTAGTTGTCGCAAAATACCCCTTTGGCTCCTTTGGATTAGATCAACACCCATTTAGCTAATTTAATTAATTAAATAAATTAGTTAATTTTATTTTCCACCTCACCTACCCAATCCCATGGCTAACCTATTGACATCTAGTCTAAAGACCATTTCTACCCTGGTATTTAATTTCTTAACTCCCTAGACTTGTTCCTCATGCATCCCCATGAACCCTTTATTAACCTAAAACCATTTCCTAATGTATCAACCATTAGTCATTAGTGTAAATGGATAATTTTATCCATTTTTTACCTTTTCTCCCTGATTGATGATGGTCACCCCTCAACTAGTGGTGGTTGACTGGGACTGTCAATAGTTACATAGCACTAGCCCAAGACCCGTGCCTAAAAGGTTAAAATCATGGAGGACAAAATAGGGATAACTAAGAGAAAATGACTAATATATAATGAAATTGCTTATATTTTCACATAAAATGATTATATATCATATAGAATAAGTAAATATGAGAGATCACATAACAATAATTGACAACAGAGCAAAATACTAGATAATATAGCAAAGCCACTTCAAAGGGGAAACCTCCAAAATAATGCACTAAGAGTAGAATACTTAACATGATGATCAATACTAACCACTACCTCCTATATATAGTCTACTTAGCCATGGTTATTCCATAGGCTAACCTAACTATGAAAATAGATAAATGTAACAAGAATATAAAATAGGTATGTAGGCCAAAAGTCAACCACACATATCCCTATACATGCCAAAGGTTAAGGAAGTAGCATGCCCCTCCCCTTGAAAATAACATTATCCTCAACATTGAGTTAACTCTGAATGTTTTTTTACAAAGGATTCATCCTCTCAAGTGGCATCTTCACAAGGTAGATTGTTCCATTTGATCAAGTACTCCTTAATCACTATAGATTGTAGTTGCTTAGTACACATTTGAAGGATCCCCTCAAGATCAAAATAAATCTTCCTTTCTCATTCAATTCTAGTAACTCAATTTGAGTATAAACTCTATGTCCAATGACTTTCTTCAGGCATGATATATGAAATAGTAGATGTATACGAGTGGAAGAAGGAAACTCTAACTTGTAGGCCACACTACCAATTTTTTGCAAGATCTGAAAAGGCCCATAATACTTAGGGGATAGCTTGTTACCTTTTTCTATTGCTTTATGTACATTTTCTTATATGGATCTAGTCGAACAAATACCCAATCACCAATGTCAAAATGCCTCTCATTCCTGTGTTGATTTGTCTACTACTTCATGTGATTCTAAGCCATGGCTAAATTTTCTTGCAAACTTGCAAGGACCTCCTATTGATGGTGAATATGTTATTCAATTGCATGAACCTTCGGATGGACCTTCAAAATTGAAGTTATGTATGGAGGGTGGTATCCATATAGTTCTAGAAAAGGAGACATTTTGGAAGAACTATGAACAGAAGTATTATACCACCATTTAGCAAGTGGAAATCAATGAACCCATTTATCCTATTTATTAGAAACAAAACAATGAAGATATCCTTCCAGATATTTGTTAAATACCTCAATTTTTCCATCTGATTGAGGATGATAGGATGAACTATGAGCCAAGTGGGTGCCCAAACATGCAAATAACTTAGTCCAAAAATTGCTGGTGAAAATGGGATCTCTATCACTAACAATGATCTTAGGGGTGCCATGTAATTTTTTAAATGTATTGAGAAAAGCATAAGCTATTGTACTAGAAAAATTGGATGTGATAAAGAACAAAAATGAGCATACTTAATTAGATGATCTACCACAACCATGATAACATTTTGACCATCAGATATCGGTAACCCTGTAATGAAATCCATAGACACCTCTTCCCAATGTTGTCTAGGGATGGATAAAGGTTGAAAAAGACCTAGGGTTTTGATGGTTTCTCCTTTATTTTGTTGATAAATCATACATTCAACCACATATTTATATACATCCCCCTTGAGTCCTTCCCAAAGAAAAACTTGCTTGATTCTATGATAGGTTTTCAAAAATATTGAATGAAACGTAATTGGAGTTGCATGAAGTTCTTGAATGATTTTTTTTTTAAGAAGAGAATTATTACATAGGTATAATATGTCTTTATACCATAACACATTACCCTTCCATGTTAATTTTAAAAATCCACCTAAACCTTGCTAAAGATTATGAATCAAATCAAATCATGCATAGCACTATCATTATCCCATTCTGATCATGCTTCCTCTAGCCAATCTACCTGCAAAATGGTCATAACACATAGCAGTGCCTCAACTGATTCATCCTTCTTGGATAGTGCATCTACCACTACATTGTCCTTGCCTATCTTGTAAACTATTTCAAAATCATAGCCTAACATCTTAGTTACCCATTTTTGTTGTTCTTCAGATGACAACCATTGTTACAAAAAATATTTGAGACTATCATGATTAGTAGTTACCTGAAAGTGATGACCCATCAAAAAAGGCCTCTATTGTTTGAATACATGCAAAATGGCCATCATTTCCTTCTCATAAATGGGCTTATGCTAATTTTTAATCTTCAGTTGATGACTTTCAAATGCAAGTGGTCTACCTTCTTTCATGAGTACAACACCCATACCATACCTAGATGCATCACATTCAACTCACAAAAGTCTTGGAAAAATTAGGAGTGTCCAATAGTGGAGTGGTGGACATAGCTAATTTCAATTGTTCAAATGCCCTGGTAGTTGTATCTATCCACTAAAAGGAGTCTTTCTTCAACAAAGAGGTGAGTGGGACTACAATGCTACCATAATTTTTGATAAACCTTTGATAGTAACCAGTTAACCCCAAAAATCCCCTTAGTTGTTTGAGTGTCTTAGGAATTGGCTAGTCTACCATTGTTTGGATTTTTTAAGGATCTACTTTCACTCCTACATGTGAAACCAAATGACCCAAATACTCAACATCACAAGCTCCAAAAGTACATTTAGAAGTTTTGGTATATAACTGATGTTTTTCCAAATTGAGAGTACTTATTTCACATGGTGCAAATGGTCTTCCCAATTTTTACTATAAATGAGGATATCATCAAAAAATACCAAAACAAATTTCCTCAAAAATGGCCTAAAAATAGTATTCATCAAACTCTAAAAGGTGGATGGTGAATTTATTAGCCCAAAAGGCATAATCAAAAACTCATAATGGCCCTCATGAGACCTAAAAGTAGTTTTAAGTATGTCTTCATCATGGATCCGGATTTGATGATACCCAAAATGTAGATGTAACTTGGTAAAATAAAGAGCACCATTTAATTCATCTATAAAATCATCAATGATAGGAATAGGAAACTTATCTTTGATAGTGTACTTGTTGAGTTCTTTGCAATTAGGACACATCCTCCAAGTGTCTTCTTTCTTTTGCACCATGATAACTGGTGAAGAATATTCACTTTGGCTATGGCAAATGATTCTTGCATCCAACATCTCCTATACCATGTTTTCAATTTCACTTTTTTGGGCATAAGGATACCTATATGGCTTGATGTTGGGTGGTGTACTACCAAGAATAAGTTTGATAGCATGATCATGTGTGTAGTTAGGTGGAAGCCCATTTGGCATGTCACCAAAAATAACTGAATGGGAATTAATCACTTATTGTAGATCAAGAGGTGTAGATGGTTGAGTTGGTTGAACTTTTATGGAAAACAAGTGAGTTACAAATCATTTAGTAGCCTTTCAAACAATCTTTGTCATTTGATGAGAGCTAAAAAGTTGTGGAGATTCATCCATATCCTCTTAGCTCAAATGTCCTTCCCTCAGAATGATAATGCATAAATAATTCCTAGAAAATCATCTCAATAGTGACCAAAGTGGTGAGCTATTGTACTCCCAAAATAATGTCAGCTCCCCCCATGGGAATAAAAAACATAGGAGAATCAAACAAGTAGTCTCCCATGGCTAGTTTAATATTATGGCATTTTCTTAAGTAGTTGACAGTACCACCATCTGTAATCATGACCTAAAATTATAGAGCAAGATATATGAAATAGTTCAAGTGAGTAGCCAACTTACTATCGATGAAGTTGTGTGTGCTCTTAGAATCAATCAATACATTTACCTTTTATTTCTTTAGGAAACCCACCACCTTAAGAGTTTATAGAGTATTAATACTTGAAAGGGCATGATAGGAAATAGTAGGTTGAAAGTCTTCAAATTCCTTCTCATGACCTTTTTCATCCTCACCAATTTCCTCCTCATCATCGTCATCCTCATTGGCACCTTCGATGTAAAACAACTTCTTTTTAGCACAATGATGGTCTTTTCTCCATTTTTTGTTGCAACCATAATACAACCTTTAGCTCACTTCTCCTCAATTTGTTGAGGTATCAATCTAGTGGGTTGATGATATGATGGTGTTGGGAAGGTGTGATCACGACCAGTAGTGAAGGTTTTCTATTTGACCATCTCTTTTTCCTCTACCATGCATGCCCATGGGATAGCTTCTAATACAGATTTTGGGTTAAACATTTGAACCTCCAATTGGATGCCATCTTTGAGACCACCCAAAAATAGATCAATCAAATTTTCCTCAATGATGTCTTCCACCTATAAAAATAGATTTTGAAATTGATGAATATAATCCTTCACAGTTCTTATTTATCATAGTTTGGCTAACTAGATGAAGTTGTTATTAGAGACATTATTCTCATAATGAGCCAATAAATCATTAGTGAAAATAGACAATGTAATAGGAGCACCATTATTTTTCTTTTGAGCACACAACTAGTGATACCAAATGAACTGCTCAGGTTCTAGATATAGAGACACCACTATCACCTTCTAAGAACTAGGAGTTTGATGCAGATCAAATAAATTCTCAATTTAGGTAATCCAAGTGAGAGGATCCTCACCATCAAACTTATGCATGTCCACTTTTGGCAACATTGTTTTCACACTAGAATTGGAGTTATTAGTGTTGAAAGGAGGAGGACCCAAATGATGAAGTGGAGGGTTGTTTGACTATAACTGAGATGAAAGGGCAACCAATTGAGAATTGAATTGATTCATTTAAGTGTGAACCCCATTAATCTCTTCATGCATTTTTAAAACATTAGTTTGAACTATAACAAAGTCATCATGTCATACTAAGCCCCTTATGTTAGCCTAAAGTTGAGAAATCAACAGATCTAAAGTTCTAGATTCCATGTCATCGACAAGAGTCTTAGGATTTTTTTGACCCCCTTTTTTCCCTCATGTATAAGGACCGGCCATATACAAACCCTAGAAGGTTTTTCAACCCAAAAAAGGTGTACTAAGAGATGGTACCATTGTGATCACCTCACTAAGATGAATCCAATGACTGCCTTTGTGCAAAGTGAAAAAAATTCTAAACTCTTTTTTTAATTACTTTTTTTCAAAAAAGTGTTTCAAACAATATTGAATTGATATAAAAAAATTAATTCTTATCAATTGGAAGTTATGTTTTTTTACTCCTTTCTCTCTCAAAAGTCGTGCCTCACTAGATATGAAAAAATAACACTATAGGAAACTTGCCCAAATTGAAGATCTGATGCCACTTGTAATGAAATTACTTAGATGTTCACATAGAATGATTATATATTTCACAAAATAAACAAATATGAGATATCACATAGCAATAATTGACAACAAAGTAGAATACTGGATAATATAGCAAATCCACTTTGAGGGGACAACCTCCACAATAATAAACTAAGAGAAGAATACTTAACATGATGATCAAAGACTAACCACTACCTCTAATATGTAGTCTACTTAGCCATGGTTATTACATAGGCCAACCTAACTAAGAACATAGAGAAATGTAATAAGAATATAAAAAAGGTATGTAAGCCATAATTCAGCCACACATATCCCTAGACATGTCAAAGGTTAAGTGCATAACATAATCACTCTTGGTATATAGAGATAAAGGAAGCACTTCCACATTCTCAACACAAAGGATTTGAGTACCATCACTCTATCCAAGTTTCTCTAGACTCCTAAGTGGCTCCCTTTCAGCTTCAAGACTTCTTTAGGCCATCAAGCACTAAAGCTAAGTATTCTACACTAGTTTTTAATTAAGTTATTTGGTTTCAATAGTTTAGAGTATGCACCCACTTCTAAACCTCTTCTCATATCTCTCTTGTGTTTTGAATTTCTACAAACCCAAACACCCTCTTCTCTACCAGAGCACCCACTGACCACTCTTAGCCATTTAAATGTCAAAACCCTGACCTAATTACCTCTAAGGCTTTCGCCTATCTCCATGACCATTAACCCACCTTGAGAAACATACCAAAACCCTTATAAAAATCACCCATAGTCTATTATACCTGGAACCAACACCCTATCAAAATCCACAGTGGCCACCAATGGTCATCTTCAACCACAAATAGTCGATTGTCAATCTACGATGGTCAAATCTGATTGCCAATAGTTGCCATTGACTAATGAAGGTCACTGTGTAACTTTTTTCACCCAAAATAGAAAGCTGAAAACACCTATTTACCTCAACCAAGAACCTTGTTTATCAACCTCTATCACTACACAAACTTACCAGCAACAACCTAAACCACACCTTAACAATTTTAACATTTCTCTTTAATGTTATTTTATTAAAACAAGCATTTCTTTTGAAGAGTATTTATTTCATTTATGATTAGATACTTTCATTATTATATGCAACCTCTTTTATCAACACTTTGCTTAACATTAATTTTTTTAAAGGTGGATTGACAACCTCCAAGAAAGTCTTGTATTTGGATTTAGCTTGTGTTAGGCAATCCACCCACCTATATTACTAACACACCCTTTTATAGTTTCTCTCTTATTTTTAGGTCATCCTCTCAAGCCAAAGATGATTTCTCCACAATCATCTAGATCACGTGCGTACATCATAACTAGGTTCTTCTACCCCACCCTTCTTTTAAGTTTTACTCTCTTCTCAAGGAAAACAGAAAGTGAAATTTTAGTGAAACACATAGGTCCCTATCCCTATTGCAGGTTTCACTCTAAATCAATAATTTTGGTACTATTTTCCAATTATTTACTGGTATTTGCACCAAGGCCCTCTATGTTGTGGCCTTCACCTCTTTTTGCCTCTTCAAATTTTGGGCTCTCAATATCCATTTATTGTTCATCAATAAGTTGTTCCTTATTGGGCCCAGTAGGTTGTTCTTTGATGGGATTAGGAGTGGTCTCCTTTACAGGTTGTGCATCTAGAGATGCCTCACTTATGTCTAGAATCACCACTCAGGGCACTTATTGCTTGATCTCTACCTAGATATCTAGTTGTGAAGCAACATCTTTTTATTTTATAGGTAGCCCCTGGGATTTTGTAGGTGATGGGGTTAATTTTTATCATTTAGGCTCGATCCTAGGCTATTTATCCTATGCCCTACTTGATTTGGTAGCCTCCAGTCTTGGCTTCTTATCCTTCATGCACACCCTTTCTTATACTCATGTTCACGGTTGAGGGGGAAGCAGTTCTTTTTATACCTCCTGACTTCTTGATGTTTTTTCAAGGCCTGAGCATATAGAAAACCACCTAGATCTATCCTTAAGATTAGTTTTAATAGTCTCATGTCGATATACATATGCATGCCTCCCTGGATAGACATAATTATTATGAAGAGTATGGATCTCGATGTCAATCTTGTCCACATCAATATTTATAGGGCATACATCCTGAATGTGATTCATAGAGTTTGTAAAATATATGGCAATGAATATGTAGGGTTGCTTGAGCTATGGTGAAAAGTTATTAGTACTTTCAATCTAGATTCACATGAGGGAATAGTGTTTATTTATATAAAATATAACATAGGTTCCCATATATGTAGGCAAATCCTTGGGTATGCACCACCACTGGCCTTTGACAGGACTTTAGATTGATTCCTACCAACCATTAAAAATTAAATTTAGGAATCACTAAATGTCCCAAATTTCCTTGTCCATCATTTGTCAAAGCTCATAATCACATTTAGACATCCCTAATTGGGGAATCCTATCGTATATAATAATAAACCCTCACATATTTATCTATAAGCATCATATGGCATCATAATAGTTAATTTTGCCTATGAACATATTAAGTGGGGCACATGGACATAAAATCAAATCTTGAGAGAGATAAATGGTTAATCAAAATTAATTAACAAGTTATTTAAGGAAGCTTAGTCATTTATTTTTATGTGGCTTGGCCTGTGAGTGAGAGTTCATAACCTCCCCACAAGTTATTTAAGGAAGCTTTGATATGGGACTTCCTCTCCTAGCATTTTTTTAATCCCATTCCATGGTGGGGTATATAAATTAGGGCATGTATAGTATGATTACCAAGGGGTTGAGCATCTAACCTCTCAAATCATATAAAAAACCCAAGTTAGTCTAGTTAACTAAGGGATTCCACTAAGAAGTACATAGACAGAATAGATATGAAAAGGAATATACCCTTGCATAGTAAGTTAACTAGTATGAACTCAATTGATGTGAGACATCTCTAGTGTTAGTCACATTTGGGACCATCTAGATGATTGAAAATTTAAGTTTTAGAACAACTGCACTTTTTTCGACATATTGTTGATGCAAGGTGAGTAGCCCAAAGTTCTATGTCATTGTATAGACTCTTGGGAGAAGGGGAGTGTAAAAACCCTACTACTTCATGCACTTTTATTTTTAGATTAACACTTAAAATCCTCCCAAGAGCACGTATATAGATGGAATTCAATGATATAATGCAACCTTGTTAATTTTAGGGTTGTGGACATTATACTTAGTTGTATTTTTTCATTATTCCTTTTCTTGCTTTGTCTATGAGTCTAAAACCATTTATTTGTTTATACGACACCAAAACTAGTTTTGTGTGCACATCACTTCATTATTTGAGAAGGTGTTATGCCATCCATTTGACACCATATCTTTTCCTTAAACTTTTTGTCAAAAACATTGTGTGTGTCATTTGGTTTAAATAGGTAACATTACGCTATCCAAATCATTTCAAGTTTTATGCCTTGGAGTCTTGAGACAAACCATTGATCATACCTTTAGAGAATGATAACATCATTATGCTACTCGAATCATTTCATAGACTTGTTTGTCTTGTTTTCAATTTTCTAACTTTGAAACTAATCCACATGTGCCTTTTAGGTCTTTGTCTAGTACCATTATGTCATTCACCTTTGTCTAGATTATTGATCAAAGAAGCCTAGTTTTCCTAAGTTGAGTTTTTAATTAACCTTTATGAGTTCAAATCCAAATATTGATTGATTTTTATTTATGCCTTGTCTAATTTGGGCCTAGACATCGATCATTCTCTTTTGGGTTGTGCAACTTGGGTAAATTCTTCACCCAAATTTGAAAACTATTATTTGTGCCTTAATTTGGGAGAAAATAGTCTATCTTATTTATGCCTTATACCAATTGATTAAGTCTATGTCTAAATTTGAATGCCCAGTTTATGCTAAAGTGTTTCAAATTTTTTAGATTAAATACTCCTTATTTTTACTTCTATCTTTTGACACTACATTTGGCCAAAAGTCCTAGCACATGCCTTTGTTTGAGCCTAGCTTTTGATGCCGCATTTGGCTAAAAGACCTAAAAACCTTTATTTTCCTATATTATACCTATTTGGAATAGTTTGAACTTGGAGTTTGGCATTCTAAGTTTAGTTCATCCATGTGACCTTTTTTTTTGAGACATTTAATGTTAGACATTTGATGTTTGTTTGTTTTATACCAGAATTTAGCATAGACCTTTTTAGAGATACATTTCCATCCCTTTAACCAATTTAGATCGAGTTCAAACTATTTATCTTTTTAGACATTATTTTTAAGAGTTTGTATAACTCTAACCTCTTTTGTTGTGAAGCATTCACCATTAATTCAAACATGTCTCACTATACTCTTAGTGTGTCATGTACAATCCAGTGTATAGTAATGTGGTCACACAAGAAGACTTTGTTTAAGGCCCCTATGAAGATGATGTTGTTTTTGAGATAGATCCTTATCCACCTTACAACACTCAATCAAGGGAATAAATCCAAGATCTTTTGGCCTATTATTTGGTCAACACATCTCCATACTTAGAGCACGACCAAGAACAAATAACACAATACCTAACTAGCATACCTTCAATTGTAGAATAAGTCCAACAGCAACTGTACAACATTATAATGCCATTATCCTATGTCCCTTATTTATTTGATCGTCACTTACTTATGAACAAAGATGAAGTCTTAATCAAATCCATGGAGGCAAGGCCTAAGTTTCCAACAAACTTTCCTCATGAAAATTTGGCAAGTTTAGTAAATGGGCCTTATAACATACCTTATAATCAAAACATTGAACATGCTTCTTCTAGAAATCCTCAAGCTATAGTGTTGATGCCATATCAGGACCCTCATATGATTGTCACAAGAAAGGGCCTCATTGAGGACCACTTCATTAAGATGTAGACAATATACCAAACCTATCTAAATTAAGCATGTAATTTTAAAAACATAACCATGTCAAATGTTCCTCTTATTGAGTTAGATGCTTTAACAAGAGCTTTATTTGAATTACCAAGCTAATAAAATTAGGGTATAGACCATTCATGCAAAGCACTTTAATAAGAGACATGTTTAATGCCCTAGATATTGAATAAGTGTCTTCTACTTCTATGTAAAATAGTGAGCCAAACATAGTGGACAATATGCAAGTATCATCCAATCCAAATCAAAGTGGTGTAAACACACAAACAACTAGTCCATAATAAAATGTGCCTTTAGTTAACACCATGAGTGGTTTAAAAATTCAAGGGGTAGGAAATTATACCTTCCAACTGTAAATGACTACCTCTAAACCCCAACCAGTTGCTTCTTCAAGCACACAACCGCAAGGGTTAAGTAGTCAAGTAAAAACTAGTGTCATGGCTCAACAAAACATGATGAATATTACTCCACCATAATAGGTGATGACTAATATCCAACAACAACAATCATAATCAAACATACCCATGTAATAGATCAAAACATCTTGCCACCTCAATAGGGGGCAACCAATGTTCCACCTCGCTCGGTAGTGACAAACATACCTCTTCAGTCATAGGCTAACATACCATTATAGTAGAAATTTATGTTTAATCAATAGCGTACAAGTATTGGTTAGTAAAAAATGCTAAACCTTCAACATGGATCTACTTCCTAATAAGGATTTGTGTAACCAAGAAGTTCTAATGTTCCACAAGTACCGATTAGGTAAAAACTACTTTTTATTCCTAATGTGACATAAACTCAATGACAAGGCCTTGGTTCACAAGTCCCCCTTAAACAACAAGGTTTGACTAGTCAGTAGCAAGTCCTTAATCAAACTCAATAGGCATAGTATTTCACTCACAACCATATCTATCCATCTCATCCACAATTTCCCCAAAACCAAGCCCATCTACCAAATCCTACCTAGAATATCACATTATAATGCATGCAATTCCAATAATCACATCCTAATCCACACATGCATATTCTTGGTCAATTTTCTAGCTAAAACATTCTTCCCCAGTAAATAATGCCTCCACTATACCCCAATCAAAGTAACCCACTTGTGACCGCCCAACCTCCACCTCAAACTGATGTTCCCTTCAATTTATTAGCCTAAAAATTGCAACAAATGAAAGATGCAATTGTCACCATCTAAGCTGTAAAATAGACCAAAAATATTAAGTTGGATGACATGTGTTCCTACCCATTCAACATGGAGCATTTTCAAATACCATTTCCTCTAGGGTATGAACCATAAAAATTCAACAAATACAAAGGAAAAGGAGATCCAAAGGCCCACTTGATTGAATATTTGTTGCTTGGTAGCTAGTGGCCTATAATGACATATACCTCCTACTATTGTTCCTAAAGAGTCCAATAGCACAAGCATTGGAGTTTTTCCTAAAATTGCCCTAGAATTCAATTTTTGATTTTGATGATCTTTCAAATAAGTTTATGCAACACTTCTCCTACAATCTTGAACATGAGATTTCATTGGTAGATTTGATGCAAGCCAAATAGAAGGTTAGAGAAAGCTTTTCAAGTTATCTATAATGATGGAGAGCATTGTCTAGCTGATTTACCCATAGTTTACTAGATAAGTAATTAGTCACTATGTTTACTAATAATTTACATAATAAGATATCTTACCATCTGGAACTGTAGTGTGTACACACTTTCAAGGAAATCATTAACAAAGGTTTGTTGATCAAAAGATACCTTATTAACAAAAGGATCATTAAAATAACCTTGTCAAATCATAACCAAACTAAAAACCAAGGAACTAACCAAAACTAAAATTAGAACCAAGTCTAAGCACAAGTGTCACAACCAACATAGGCCAACAACTATGAAAAGTATCATTTAATCACAACAAGAATGTTGTGATAAATGGAGAAACTAAGTCATGACATGTCTAAATGGTGAACACATCATCTACTCAACTTATGCCACATATGCAAATTACACCTAACCAACAACCTCTTCAGCAAACACATATGTAGCAGCCTAGGCTAGTACAACAAACAAAACAACCTTTACCTTTATAGACCCCTCCTCCAAGTAAAATTGTGCCTACTCATCATGTCTTTAGTGACCTTGGAGAACCCATTAAATCCAAGTTTTTCAAGCTTACTATCGCTAATCTGATTAGTTGGCCTATTCTAAATCACTATCCAAAGGGCATTCCTTATCCAAATTGGTATCGACAAAATGAATTTTATGAGTATTATTGTGTTAATGGACATAATTTGTGATGTTGTGTGAAAATTCAACATTTGATTGAGAATATGTTGGAAAAGAGAGAGATAATATTAGATAATGGAACTTTCACATCCAATCAAAACCTTGTTATTTATCAAAATCCCTTTCTACAACATAATTAGCGACAAGATCACCAATAGCAGCCAGAATAATAATAATAGTATCAACATCTGAGACAAAATCAATAAAACCACTAGTAGAACCAACAATGTCAACCAAATGGATAGAACTAAGGCCATAATGATGTTATAAACCAATAGACCTATCACATAGTTGCACAACTATAACAAGGTTGTAGGCCATATTATAGGGGATCACATTTCTACCATCTCCATCAATTTGAGACCAAATACCAATCAAACAAGACTATTGGTAATCAATTCCAATCAACTAAACCATGTTGGTGATCCTTCCTTGACCTCAGACTACATATAGGGGTACCAAAAAACATGGATTACTACTTTTGGACCACATATCAATAACTCATCCTTTCCCCATGACAACACATAGGTATACCAATAACTGTGACTTATCCTATTTGGTCCCCCATCACCATCATTTACTACCAATAATGGTCTTATATCTATTCCCAATGATGAAAATACAAATCAAAAGTCAAAGATTACCATACCAGGCCCATGGCCATCTACCACTTCACCCATCCCACCAACCATTCTGGCTAGGAATAAGCCATTTACCATTGGACAATAAAAGACATTTGATATTATAGAATAATTATAGAAGATGCCTACACAAATCTCCATTTTGGATTTATTTTGTATGTCCACCATCTACAAGAATATCTTGACAGAGTTCCTTGGCCAATCTCAAGTTCTTAATGACATATCTCTAGACAAATTTCAAGCTTTGGTTGGACATTTAGTACCAGGCCAATAATTAATCTTTGACCACAGTGATATGTCATCCATTGACCCTCTGCATAACAATCCATTGTACATCAAAGTTGTCATAACATGACATAAATTGAAATGTGTCGTCATAGACAATGGATCGGGTCTAAATGTCATGTCTCTAAAG
Organism: Torreya grandis; assembly: GCA_037957365.1. Taxonomy (NCBI): domain Eukaryota; kingdom Viridiplantae; phylum Streptophyta; class Pinopsida; order Cupressales; family Taxaceae; genus Torreya; species Torreya grandis. The sequence continues at coordinate 2,285,408 of JARHVA010001530.1, read as the reverse complement.
CTCATCAAGCTTCTCAAGTACACCATAATCAATCTCCAACTAGAAATGATCACAATCAAAGATTATGACAATAAATAATGAGAATCATAAGGCACCATCAGCTTGCCAGTTATTATTGGGCCCTTGACCCACAATACACTATGCCATGTTGTAGACCTTGATTTGTCATATAATATGGTTTTGGGTAGATGAAGGATACATGATATTCATGAAATCCATTCAACATTACACTAGTGTCTCAAGTTCTCCCACTCAAGTATGAAGGTCACTATCCATGAAGATTTACATCCATACAAACATTGTAAGCATTTGGAGGCTAAGTACCAAAGCTACAAATACCATTTTGGCTTGAATCTAGTAATTAATAAGGACAAGGGGAAAGAAATACTCATGGATTCACTAGAGGCCAATTGCATTGACATAGATACCCTTGGTTCACTTTCCCACATACCGCCTCCTAAAATATCTAATCATTATACTATCTCAGATAATAGCCTAGGAGAATATTTGACCCACGATACATTTCATATTGCCTGTTGAGTGTGGATCCCTTTGGGGCTATTACATGACCATGATGGTAATTTTTTGGGGATTAGAGAGCTTTGAGGATGTGGGGAGCACATTTTTCATTTACTCTTCATGTGGGTGAATATTATTAAATACATATTTAATTATTTTCATGTTGACTTTCATGCTTGTTGGAAGTGGGATTGATTTCCTTATTTTCTAGGGAATCAAGTGTTTATTAAATGATTTCCATAGGAGAAAATTATTGAATGATCTATTTAATAATTTCTATGAAGCAATATGAGGAGAAAATTATTAAATGTTTTATGTAATAATTTCTTTGATGTATTATGGGAGTGGGTTGGACTTCCTCATTAGAAATTGTGCCATTTGGAGAGGAATGGCAGGTTTCTTCTCATGGGCCTTTTGGATATGCTTGGTGAGGTGGAATATGGTATGTTTTCTACGTGGATAAGGATTATCTTGATGAGGATGGAGATTTTCTCCTTGGAGGATGGATTTCTACATCATTTGTTATTTATATGGGGTGTGGAGTGACTTTTTAGAGGTTGTTGATAATTTATATTTATAGGTGTGGTTTATGAGAGACAGTGTCAAAGTGTAGGTGTTTTTTAAAGTGCAGGTGTTCATTTACAGGGTGTGGTATAACATCTTATGAGATACAATATTGTGCAGGTGCAAGTGAAAGTGTAGCTTTTTGTGCAACATTTTCTACAGGAGATTTTTTCTATCTCTATGAGAGTTCATTGTAATTTTATTTCAGATTACTATTTTATTTAAGAACTTTTTTGGTGGATGTAGCCCAAATTGGGTGAATCATGGTATATATGTGTTATGTGTTATTGCTAGTTTTGTTCTCTCCATTTATACTTTCATTTAAACTAGGATTGAAGGAATTGTTTCTGCATAATTAAATCTAATATTCACACATTTAAAATCTGGTTTTGTGATTTTATGGTGGATTAAATATGGTTTATATTAACTTAATTCCTAATAACGGGTATCAGAGCTTTAGTGGTGTTTCAGCTAAAGTGGTAAATCACAAGAAAGGTTATTAGCTTGAGTGGGAGCTATGGAGAAGAAATCAAATTCAAAGTTAAAAAATTTGATGGTAAGAATTTTGGTTTATGGAAAATGCAAATGGAATATTACTTGTATCAGAAGGAACTTCAACTCCCCTTGGAGGGGAAAGGAGGAAAACCTATAGTTATGAGTAATGTAGATTAGACATTGCTTGATAGGAAGACATTGGGAGCAATATGGTTATGCATTGCATCTTTTATTGCATTCAACATTGCATATCATACAACTATAAAGGATCTCAAGAATAAACTTGAAAAGTTGTATGAGAAACCCTCAGCTTCAAATAAAAAAATTCTTATGAAAAGATTGTTTAATATGATTTTTTTTGAGAATGGTTCTATTTCTAATAATTTAAATGATTTTAATACGATTGTAAGTATGCTCACTTCAGTTGGAATTAAGTTTGATGATGAAGTTAGAGCTTTGCTAATTTTATGTTCTTTGCTAGATAGTTGGGATAATTTGGTTATGGATGTGAATAATGCAGTTCCTGCTAAGGGAAACTTGAATTTTGATGATGTTTTAGGTGTAATTCTCATCTAGGAAATGCAAAGGAAAAGCATTGGTGAATCATATTTAGGTAATGTTTTGTCTATTGATACTAGAGGGAGGCAAAAGGACATTAACAAAGGCAACCATGAAAAGTCAAACGTTAGATCTAAATCAAGATCTAAAGCCAAGATGATATTCTGGCATTATGGGAAGAGTGGACACTAAAAGAAGGATTGTTGGTCACTTCAAGATAAGAAGGGAAATAAGGATAAAATGAATGAGGTAAATGTGACATCAGGTAAAGCAAATTAGGATGCCTTAATTCTTTCTTTGGATAATTTTTCTGAGTCCTGGGTATTAGATTTAGGGGCTTCTTTTCATGCCACCCCACATAAGCATAATTTTTTTGATTATGTTCAAGAGAATCTAGGACATGTATATCTTGGTGATGATGAACCATGTGAGATAGTAGGGAAAGGTTCTATTCAAGTGAAAATTTAGAATGGGAACACATGGCTACTTAAAGATGTTAGACATGTGCCTATGTTGAGATGAACATTGGTTTTAGTGGGGCAATTGGGTAATGAAGGATGTTTAGTTATGTTTACTACAGATTCTCAGAAAGTTACCAAAGGATCTCTTGTGATTTTACTAGTAGTGTTGATACTTGTGATTTAGTTGCTATAGATGGAGATGCAACTATGTGGCACTACAGGCTCAGTCATATGAGCCATAAGGGCATGGAGATATTAAAAGTTAAGTTTCCTAGATTGAAAGATCTAGATCTAGACTTCTGTAGAATTATGTGTATGGGAAACAAAAGTGGGTTAAGTTCCTAAAAGTTGGACCCATGAAGAAAGAGCACAAGTTAGAGTTGGTACAATCATATGTATGGGGACCAGCTTAGGTATCTTCTATTGGTGGTTCCAATTAATATGTTACTTTTATTGATGATGCAACTAGGAAATTTTGAGTTTATTGTATTAAAAATTAAATTTGATGTATTTGATACTTTTAAGAAGTGGAAAGACTTGGTTGAGAATGAAATAAGTCTTAAACTAAAATGTCTCAGATCAAATAATGGAGGTGAGTATTATAGTAATGCTTTATTTGATTATTGTCCTAACAATGGAATCCATAGGTAAATAATAGTTCTAAGAACTCTACAACATAATGTGGTATCTGAAAGGATGAACACAACAATAATGGAATGTGTTAGGAGCATGAGGTTAAATGCAAGGTTGCCTTTATAGTTTTGGGTAGAAGTAGTTAACACGATAGTATATCTGATTAATACAAGACATTTTATGCCTTTAGATGGAGGCATTCTTGACCGAGCTTGGTATGGTAAGAATGTTGATTATTTTTTTCTTAGATTCTTTAGATGTGAGGCTTTTTCCCTCATCAAGAAAGAGAATAGGACCAAGTTAGAGGCTAAATTAGATAAATGCACCTTTGTTGGATATGGTGAGGATGACTTTGGTTTCTATTTATGGAGCATTAAAGATAAGAAAATATTTTGGTCTAGAGATGCAGTCTTTAATGAAAAAGTCATGTATAAGGATCAGTTGCAGGAACAAGAACAAAAAGAGTATGCATTATTAGATGACATGGTAGATGGTAAATTATCTAATGAATAAGTTCAAGAATCTTCTACACAAGGACCCCAAACTCCTATGGTAAGAAGATCGTCTAGGGTAAGAAAAGCACCTAAACATTTTTATCCTTCTTTGAATTATTTATTACTCACTGGCAATGGAGAACCAGAGTGTTATGAAGAATCAATGCAGGTAGATGTCAAGATGAAATGGGAACAATCCATGGATGAGGAGCATAGATCTCTCATGGAGAACCAAACATGGGATTTGGTAAGGCTACCTAAGGGCAAGAGTGCATTACCAAACAAGTGAATCTTCATAATAAAAGAAGAGGATCAAGGGAGAAAAAGGTATAAGGCCAAGATGGTGGTCAAGGGGTTTGTACAAAAATTAGGTATTGATTTTGATGAGAATTTCTCTCCTATTGTAAAAATGACTTCTATTAGGACTGTTCTTCATTTAGTTGAAGTTGAGGATTTACACCTAGAATAGTTAGATGTGAAAACTAATTTTTTTCATGGTGATTTAGATGAAGAGTTGTATATGAAGCAGCCACAGGGATATGAGGTTAAAAGGAAGAACTATGTGTGTAGATTAAAGAAGAGCTTGTATGGCCTGAAAAAATCTCCACAGCAATGGTATAAGAAATTTGATTATTTTATGTTGGAATAAGAATATCGAAGGTGTAATTTTAACCATTACGTGTACATCAAATATTTTGATGATGGTTTCTTTATTATTTTACGCTTGTATGTGGATGACATGTTAGTTGCAATAAAGAACATACAATATATTCATATGCTCAAGAAACACCTTAGTGACTCCTTTTCTATGAAGGATTTAGGTGCTACAAATCAAATCATTGGTATGAGGATTACTCATGATAGGAAGGAGAGGAAGCTAGTTTTATCCCAATCAAAGTTTGTGAAAAAAGTCTTAGAAAGGTTTAGCATGTTGGGTGATAAATCTGTTGGTACTCCTTTGGTAGGCCACTTTAGATTATCAAAAGAGTAGTGTCCCAAGATAGAGCTTGAAAAGCTAAAGATGTCCAAGGTACATTACTCATTAGCAATTGGCAGCTTGATGTATGCCATGATTTGTACTAGGCTAGATATTCCCCAAGCAATGAGAGTTGTCAACAGGTATATGAGTGATCTAGGTTATGAGCATTGGTAGGGAGTGAAATGGATTCTATCATATTTGAGAGGAACGATTGATGTTACATTATGTTATGGTGGATTAGATACCACTTTGCATGGTTATGTGGACTTGATTATGGTAGGGGATATTTATAGCAAGAGGAGTATGATAGGATATATATTTACTGGATATACAGTGGTTAGTTGGATTTATAAGATATAGAAGGTTGTGGCTTTATCAACTACAGAGGTAGAGTATGTTGCTACCACAGAGGCTAAGAAGGAGATGATTTGGTTATAGGAGTTGTTTCAAGAGTTAGGGCATGAGCAAGAAGTTGGGTGACTACATAGTGATATTTAGAGTGTTATTCATTTGGCTAAGAACTCCACTTTCTACTTGAGGATGAAACACATTCAGTTATGTTATCATTTAATCAGGACAGCTTTGTAAGAGAACTTGGTGAAACTAAAGAAGATTCATACTATCCAGAATCCCACTGATATGATGACCAAGGTGGTCACATTGCATAAGTTGAGACTATGTTTAGATTTGGGTGGTCTTAGTGATCATGGAGCAGTGATAGATTCTATTCAGGAGAAAAGGTCTCCAAGTGGGAGATTGTTGAGTGTGGAGCCCTTTGGGGCTATCACATGACCATGATGGTACATTTTGGGGGTTTAGAGAGCTCCAAGGATGTGGGGAGTTCATTTTTCATTTACTCCTCATGTGGGTGAATATTATTAAATACATATTTAATAATTTTCATGTTGATTTCCATGCTTGTTGGAAGTGGGATTCATTTCCTTATTTTCTAGGAAATTAATTATTTATTAAATTATTTCCATATGAGAAAATTATTAAATGATCTATTTAATAATTTCTATGATGCATTAGGAGGAGAAAATTATTAAATGTTCTATTTAATAATTTCCTTGATGTATTATGGGAGTGGGTTGGACTTCTTCATTGAAAGTTGTACCATTTGAAAAGGAATGGATTGTTTTTTCTCATGGGCCTTTTGGATATGCTTGGTGAGGTGGCATATGTGTGTTTTCTAGGTAGATAAGGCTTATCTTGATGAGGATGGCGAGTTTCCCCTTAGAGGATGGATTTCTACATCATTCATTATTTATACAATGTGTGAAGTGACCTTTTAGAGGTTGTTGATGACTTTTATTTGTAGGTGTGGCTTTTGAGAGATAGAGTCAAAGTGCAGGTTTTTATTTACAAGGTGTGGTATAGCATCTTGTAAGATAGTGTTGTGCAGGTGAAAGTGTAGCTTTTTGTGCAGCATTTTCTATAGAAGATTTTTTCTATCTCTATGAGACTTCATTGTAATTTTGTTTCAGATTACTATTTTATTAAGGACTTTCTTGGTAGATGTAGCCCATATTGGGTGAACCACAATATATTTGTGTTATGTGTTATTACTAGTTTTGTTCTCTCCATTTATGCTTTCATTTAAACTATGATTGAAGGAATTATTTGTGCATAATTAAATCAAATTTTCACACATTTAAAATCTAGTTTTGTGATTTTATGGTGGATTAAATCAAGTTTATATTCACTTAATTCCTAACCTTTCCAAGCTTCCACAAAATTGCAAGTCCTATGGAAGAGCTAAATCTAAACCACCTTGTATGGAATGTCAAAGAAAGAGCAAAGGCTAACTACATAGTCTAACACCTATCATTTTCATACCATCCACTAGCCAAGAATAGGACCCACTTACAGGTGATGAATCTTGGTTATATAATGAGAAACTAACTAAATGTTACCTAAATGCCAAGTATCCCATTTCAAACAAAATCATGGAGAAACATGCTTATGAAGGAGGCCTTGGGAAAAATCAATAGGGTCCGCTTGAACCAATTTTTGCCACTCAGTATAAAGGAACATATGGTCTTGGATTTAAACCATTTGAGGTTGATCCCATGTACCTTATTCATGTTCCAATACCAATAACTAGTAACAACAATGCCATTAGTAAATCAAAGTCAAATCATATCCCTTTTGATGACCTATTCAATACCAATTTGTTTGACACTAATGCCATTTGTACCCTTTACCATTTATTCACCACAATCCATTTCCTTTATAATATCCTCAACTTATAGAATGGGACCAACAACAATCAATAGTGTCAGTTGATGAGTTTTAGTATGATGAGGCCTTTTGTGATTTTCTAAGCCTTAGACAATGTTCCATTGGGAGACCAAAAATAAGGGTCCTCAACCAAGATAGATCTTGAAGCCTATTTTGGAGAATGGGTGAACACCCTTAGCCATAAATAATTAAATAAAACATTAAGGTCCCAGAGTGAAAACCTCTTCAATTCACTTTTGTACAAGGGAAATAGTAAAGAGAAAGGCTAGTATAGTGGTGAAAATCTATTTCAGATGCCATTAGATGGAGGTGTTTAACCTTTCTTAAACATAGCTTAGGAGACCACCAATGACGAACTTGATTATGGGTCTGAATTCAATTTTGAAGAATAGTAGGTGTTGTCATCAAATTATGCACCCTAGGACACTCTATTCAAGCTCTTACAATTTGATGCAACATTGAATCATATCTTAAGTTATGGGAACTTGTAAGCAAGATGAATCCCTAGGATTGAAAGGTCTAGCTCCCTAGATTCTTTTTTAAGTGCCTATCACCTAATCTAATGCTTGTTTATGAAAAGAGTTAGAATCTTGCATAAAATGGAAACTACACTAAAGAGGTGATCCACCAAGACATATACCATAGACTATCAGACTTCTACTAAGCAACAAAGTTGTCCAAGACCAATTATATGCATTGAAGGATCCTAACATAGTGTTTCAATGTGAAGGCAACATACTTGGGACAATCCACAAGATAATTAACCTAGGGGTAGATTTCACACCATAAAGACAATTGCATACTTGAAAAAGAGCCTAGTGCATTCAAGACACTTCACATGACCTATTAAAATCAAAACTCTTTCTTAAACATAAAGGATAAAGGGAGTAAGGATGATGTTATCACTTAGCTCCACTATACATCACTCACACACTTAGATAAAATGTTCACAACATATAATAAGACTTGTATTCAATGTTAAAAGACAAAGTGTAATGGCATATTGGCAAGGCTTCTCCATACCAACTATGGTCTCTTTTGCAATGGCCAAAATGGCTCAATTTATAGAACTTTGGAGAAGAGAGAAAAGAGAAGTTCAAAAGGCACAAGGACAAGTGTCTAAAAGAGAAAATAAGTTACAATGCATGTGGATGTAGGGATAGGGTGAGCCATTTAATTTTAGGAGCTACAAGTGTCATTTCAAATCATCCAAAACCTATAAAGTAGTCAAGAAACTCCTTTTGCATAGAAAATGCCCTTCATGACTAACCTTCCAAAACTACCTTATCATTGAAATTGACCAAGTCTGATGATGGATTTTAGTGAGAGGGGTTACTAATAAGCCTTCACATGCGCTAGAGAGGTTCCTGATCATCCCTATCATGCTGGCCATGCATCATCATTCAAGACAGTCCCAAAATGAGCTCTCTCCATGCACCTTTCACACTTGGCACTTAAAAATTTCCCAATTATTCAATTTGATCCATGAACAAGGGTGAAGGAAACTTTTAAAATGTGCCCATATCATCAATTTCAAGAAATTAACCTTAAAAGGCTTTCCAAATTGAAATTCACCACTTTCTCTTAAGTGTTCACACTCTGCTCACTAGACTAGTTGAAATGAAAGAGATGGAAGATAGGCTTAGGAGATTAGACACCTAATCAAATGACTAGGACTTATAAAAAGTACTAAACTCTCCCTCAAAAGTGATTTGGCCTCTTGAAAGTTATCCATGGCTGAAAAATAAACAAAAAGGTCAAAAAGATCCCTGTTTTAGCCTATCCCATATAGGTCTATATATAAAAATTGCATTGGAGGGTGCCTAAGAGAGTCCTTTTCATGTTACCAAAGTTTCATGGCATCTCCACTTCATTTTCATGCTTAATTTTCAATCTCTTCCCAATCAAATCCTTGAGAAGGGTTTGCAAGGGTTTTGAGTTGGTTTTCATTCTTAACATTCATTCATAGCCATGGAACATTGTAAATCTAATAAAATGCCACTTATGGCTTCTCAAGGACCCCATTAAAATTATTTGAATGGATATAGGTCCTATGCAAAGGCTCATGAAATATATGAGCACTCCAAGATGGCCATTTGAGTCATTTTCAAGCATTCTGCAGGGTCTGAGCACATTATAGGCCAAAATATGGCTTCTTGGAGACTTTATATGCAAAAAAAATGTTTAAACACCTCTGTAGAAGTCCCAATCACATTCTCCAACTATAATATCTCCCTTAGGGCTATAAATTAAATTGACCCCTATTTTGAGTCAAGGCCTATACCTTGCCAATGAGCCTACTTGCACCCTACCCTCAAAATGACTCTATTTTCACTTACCCTACACTTTCATAGCTTGAACACGTCATTTTAATCCCCATGAGGATGATCCAAAACATTAAAAGGCTTAACAAAGGCTAAAACTTGAAATGACCCTTCATGAGGACTTGGGCATATTCCTTGCCTTATCCTGATGCCTGCAAACCTTCTTGGTGATAACATCCTACTTACCCTCAAACCTTATATCAAGTTTTTATATATTTTATTAGGTGTTTCCCAACTTAATAAACCTTCATATAAGACCTCCCTAGCTTTTGGTCCTCTATTTCACTTATTTCCATGGAGTGGTAGGGTCTATACAAGGGGAAAAGTTCCTCCCATTTGAGACAAAATAGGGGGAACTTCCCCTATCAATATTGACAAATTGTTTATCAGAGAATATTCATTAACCCCTAAAGGTACTTTTTAACAAATTTTATCCCACAACTCTAAGTTTTGATCACCAAACATCATATATTTCCAAGGCAGACTTTGAAGTGTAGGACTGTGCATGGTATGCAGGGTATAACTTGTTTTTTGCCTTTAAAAAGGTTCTCTTTTTCTTTTATCTCCTTTAATTATGTATATGAATTTCTTGGGTTCAATCTCTAAGCCTTATTTCAATCATTTCCCAATATGATTCTCACTAGAACATTCATATACCCTGTTTGATTATGTTTCATGCCTTTTAGGCCTGCCTCTAGATGATATTTGGTGATAAATGGACTTGGTCATGGGTATTTATAATTTTCATGAACCTTCACAACTCCTTCAACATCCATTTTACCTGTATCAACTTTGAATGAGTTATTAACTCCTCCAACCTCATGTCAAGGTCACTGTCTCAGTCAGTCAATTGATTGTAGTCTATTTGGTTCCTCTCATGCATTTGTGTAAAATCATTTGTCCTTTGAAAGAGTCATATGAAGACCTAACATCCTTCTTGACCTTATTAATCATTTTCACATTATGGGTGAACTCCTATTATCCTGCCAATATACCTTTTGCATCTCAAGGTCAAGCTTACTATCAGGACTGAGATACTTGCATTAGTTGTAAGTGTGTTGGTGATGTTTAGATCATAAACACAATATTTAAAACACCTATTTAAAGATCCATATTAATTATATAGGTTTTTTAACTCAGAAATTAACCTTTGGTGACATTAGCATCATGGAAACATTAACCTTAACTCATTGTCTATCATTTTGACATGACTGTGTTTTATGGACCTTAGGCTTGTTGTAAGTGTTTTGGTGATGCTTAGGGCCTGTTTGAAGGTGTTATAACTTCCCCTGAATGTATTTTAATCTAAAACACTCTTATACCTCATTTAAATCTCAAAATAAGGTCTAAGCTCCAACCTTCAACCCACTATTTAAAACCCTGACTGCAAGTGTCACTTCCTAGGCCTGTGTACAGACATGGGAGAGTGTTTAGGGGTCATTATGTAAAATTCCATCTTCTCTTGTGTTATATTTAATATTAAAAATTATCCTTCATCCATTGGAAAAATTTGATCATGATGGAAGGCTATTTTTAATTTTGAATGGAAAAACTCTTTTCTTTGCCTTAGCCCTGTTTCAGTGGCTTTTAGCCATTTTTGAGCGTCTACATGACCACCCTCCATTTTTCATTCTTCCTTAAAACTTGGTGAATACTTTTATTGATCTATAGGCTGCATACCCACTCAATTATATGATTCAAAACCTTTTATAAATTCAATTTGAGAGGCCTATCAAAACCCCTAAGGCCTCTATTTGGTCATTTTGGAACAAAAGGGCCTGAATACAATCTAACTTTCCATTTATTGTTTTTACACTTTCCTTGTCAAGCTATCATAATCAATATGTCTATTTATAAATTTATATAGTAATGAACCTAAAATTGGGTTGAAAATTTGTTGAAACACCTCTATAAATCATATTTGTTTCTTACAGCACCAACTTTAGATGATTATTCTTTACACACAGGTAGAACTGAGACCATATTCAAAGTATGTAAGTTTGTAGCACATATATGCCTCCACTAAAAAATTTAATGCATTATATCTGTCCCAAGATATTAAGGACCATATCAAACCCTCCACCTTTTATTAGTGATGTCAACATGCTTCTGTAAGTGAAGTTTTCTTGACTATAATATACTGGGAAATCATGAAATAACAAGATAATGCAAGGAAAGGCCTTCCAAGAATCTCAAAAACAATTTTAAATTCTTAAATTCCTAACATACATCAATAAAATCCTTAAAACAACATTAAAACACCTTTTCCAATGTGAACAAATTACTTTCAAGGCAACTAAGATGACTGCAAGCATAAACTAGACATTTTGCAAGCATATACTAGCCTAGAAGAGGCTTTCCCAAGTACTGGATCCCTCCAAAACCAAAATAATAATTATAATGGCTTAAAAATAATTTATAAACACATAAATCCATCAAGCCAAAATAATAAAATTTGAGACAAGTTGAAATGGTGACCCCTTCATGGTTACAAATCCATAAAAATCTGTCTAGAGTGTTATCCATTATTCATAAAGGATAAGACACCAAATTGAAAGATATTGTTATTAAAATAAAGTTCACTCAGACTAATATCCACCTCAAATACCATTATTCCTAACTCCACCTGTACAGTCCACACCAAGCATCAAAGTTGACCCTTTTTTGCTTGCTAAGACAAGAAGGAAGGAAAATGAGTTTTAGGTGGACTTTCTGATGAAATTTATACATTCCAAACATGGAAATGGGTGAGGGGAGGTGAAGAGGCACTCCACCCACATTTTTAGTTGATGGTGGAGTCAATAAGTTTGTACAAATGCCTAAAAGCCCCTAAAATAAAGGAAAAACTACCATTTACTGAACATAACTACTTTTTGGCTGACATATAACTACTCCTAACATGATATTAACCTCTTCCACATTTAAACTTGCCTTGGTCATGAATTTTCTTGCATTAAAGTCCATACAAGTCATTAAATGGGCTAAAATGTGACCAAAAGGCCCCTTTTTGCATATGAGACATAGCATATGACCAATTTATGACTTGTAAACATATTAAAACATGTTAAGGACCACCTTAGGACATTTTAAACACAATTTTATCCTTTGACTAACTTTGACAAGGGTTGATCAACCTTTGACTTTAGTTGACTAGCCTAGTACAAAGAGGGTGGACTTCAACAAGGACTAGGGAGAGGATAAGTAAGACAATAGACCAACATGACACCCTATAGGACACATGGGAACCTTATTAAAAAGTTCAAAATAGTAGGGGTTGAATTAAATTTGACTAGGAGTCAAATTTAGTCAATAGTAGCATTTTGACTGAATCATCTAAGAGTTCCTAATATTATTTGTCATATGACCATCCCTACCATTGGGGGATTCTAATTCCTCATACCTTGGATAACTTGAAGAGCTAGTCCTAACAAAGGAATCTAACATTTTAGGCTAGTTCAAATACTTCTTGTGGGTGACACTATGAAAGTTAACATTGGGACTCCAAACACCTAAAATGGATCAAATTAGGTGTGTCCCTCATTGAGGAGGAATGTAAAGTCTTTACCACCCTTTTAAGGGAATTTTTTAATATATTTGCATGGGCCTAATCTAACATGTCAAGTTTGGACCCCACCTTAGTTGTGCACCACCTTATGGTACATCCTGATGCCAAACCTATAAAATAAAAATTGTGCAAGTTGTATCCTTGGATTGTTGTATTAGTGAAGAAAGAGTTGGGAAAACTCTTAGAAGCAGGATGTATTTGATTGATCGACTACTCAGAGTGGATCTCAAATGTTGTACCAATTAGCAAGAAGCCAGAAGGAATTAGAATATGCACTAATTTTAGAGACATAAACAAGGCCTATCCAAATGATGACTTTCCTTTTCCAAACATTGACATAATAGTTGACTCTAAAGTAGGTTATGAAATAATTTCACTAATGGATGTATTTTTAAGGTACAACCAGATCTGAATTATGCCAAAAGACCAACATAAAATAGTATGCACCACACCATGGGGAACATTCTATTATCAAGTTATGCCATTTGGTCTCAAAAATGTTGGGGCCACTTACCAAAGAGCCATGATAGTCATATTTCATGATATTATACATTGCATTGTTGAAGACTATGTTGATGACATACTAGGAAAATCCAAGACCAGGTTCGATCATCCAACAACACTATGAAGGATATTTGAAAGACTGGATGAATACAAAGTCTAAATCAATCCTAAGAAGTGTGTTTTTGGATTTACTTCAAGAAAATCACATGACTTTATTATCTCTCATTGAGGCATTGAATTTGATCTAGCCAAAGTACAAGCCATAACTCAGATGTCACCACCAACTGATTTGAAGTAGATCCATAGTTTACAGGGCAAGATACAATCCATTAGACACTTCATATCTCAGTTGGTTGATAAATTCCATCCTTTTACACACTTTATTGAATTAGGGAGTCACCTTCCATTGGGATGACCACTGCCAAATTTTTTTCCAATAGTTGAAAGACTATCTAGTAAATCTACCTATTTTGTTACCTTCTATGCCAAAAAATTCACTCTTACTATATCTATAAACTATAGACAAATCCTTGGGGACACTTCTAGCTCAACATGATGATAAAGGAAAAGAGCATGTTGTATATTATTTATGTCGTACACTACTCATGTACGAGTATAATTATATGCCCATTGAAAAATCTTGTTTATCTATGGTCTTTACAGCTTAGAAACTGTGACATTACATGTTAAACAATAAGACCATGGTCATTTCCAAAGTAGATATACTTATGTATCTACTATAAAAAATAGCTTTACAGGATTGCATGGCCAAATGGATCATGCTTCTCAGTGAGTTTGAGATAGAATATGTCAACCAAAAAGCCATCAAGGGGCAATTTCTTGCAAATAAGCTTGTTAAAGCACCTCTTGCAGATACAGAACCTATAACATTCCAATTCCTAAATGAATCCATTATGACCATCACTGAAACACCTCTTAAGGAACATCACTGGAAGTTGTGTTTTGATGGATCATTCATAACACATGGATCAAGGGTAGGACTTTTATTTATTACACCATAGGGGGATTTAATCCCTAAGTCATTCATGATCAACTTTCCTTGTACCAATAACATGGATAAATATGAAGCACTCATTTCAGGACATCATCAGGTAGTACAATGGAACATACAACATTTAAAGGTTTATGGTGACTCTCAGTTAATCATCAATTAGGTTACATACCATTTTCAGACCAAGGATGACAAATTGGTACCATACAAAGCCATAATCGACACTCTCAAATAACAGATTGTCAATGTCTAGTTTGAACATATACCAAGGGCCAGTAATAGAATAGTCGATGTCATGGCCACCATTAGATCTTTTATTTGTCATATAAATACAACAAAATAATACCAGTTCTTCATTGAAAATCTACTAGCTCCAGATCATGACCCTTCAACCATCTCAATGATCTATGATATTATTGGTCCCAACTCTATATGGTATTTATATTTCTACACCTATCTTCATGACCAAATAATTCCACTAGACCTATCCCACAAACAATCCAAATCCTTTATCCACCATGATGCCCATTATACCTTAATTAGACCAACCCTTTACCATTGTAGTTTTGATGGAACTCTACTTCATTGTTTAAATTTGGTAGAATCTACATTAGCGTTAAGAGAAGTTCATGGAGTATGTGGAGCCCACACAAGTGGGGTTGTTTTATCCAAAAACCTATTGTGTATCAGGTACTATTGGCCATTGATGGATGCAGATGCAGTTGTGTGTGTCAAAAAGTGCCATAAATGTCAAAAGCATGCTAATTTGATTCATGCCCTAGCCAAGACTCTAAAACCAATGCTTAAACCATGGCAATTTTATAAATGGGGCCTCGATCTCATTGAGGAGATAAAACCCACCTCATCTAACCACCATAAACATATCCATACCACCATCGAATACTTCACTAAGTGGGTTAAAGCTATACCCCTCACTTACATGATTGGAAAGCAAATTTCTAAATTCATATTCAACCATATTATTTATCATTATGGTATCACTTCTGACATCATATCTAATAATGGTATATCATTAAAAAATAAAGATGTCAAATCGTTATGTGTCGAGTACAAGATTACTTAACATTTCTCTATGGCATATTACCCTCAAAGTAAAGGCTAGGTGAAGCATCTAATAAAACAATTGTCAACATCCCCAAAAATATTGTCAATGATGCTAGTCGTGATTATCACCTCCAAATATTTCATTCCCTTTTGGGCATACCATACCAATCACCATACTCCAATAAGAGCCACTCCATATTCACTTGTTTATGACATTGAGTCTATTCTTCCCCTTGAGGTCAAGTTGCCTTCTTTGTGCATCTCTTTTAAGCATGTCCTCGACAATAAACATTATCAAGTAGCTCATCTATAAGAGTTAGAGTTACTTGATGAGAAACACATGGACATAGTTAATAATCTTTGATCATACTAGAACCAACTCTATGGCCACTATAATCTATGTGTCAAATATAGAGAATTTGAACTTGGTGATCTTTTCCTTAAATAAAACCAATAGAATACCACAGTCAAGAAAAAACACAAAGGAAAGTTCAAACCTAACTGGGTAGGCCCTTTCATTATTGTTTCAAACTATGGCATTAGTGCATACAGGCTCACTACACCAAATAGGGATAAACTTGATGAATCGATGAACATTATACACCTCAAGCGTTACTTCACTTGATAGACTGGTATATTGTCTATGAGGCCCGTTTCATTTATACCATAGTATTGACATTTATTGTACCACACCATTCTATCACTATATTGTTCTACCATACCTTTTTGACTAGGTTATTCCCCCCTACCTAGCCCTTTGACCTTGGTTTCATTCTATTGGTTCTATAACCACTTTCAACATGAAGATTTAGATTAAGTTTCAACATTAGTTTCATCATTCTAGATAGAAGCCATATTATGGAGTAGTATGACATGGTTTGGCAATTGCATCCTTTATTTCTTGTTCTATTTTGTACCAAGTGTTCCTGATTATAACCACCTTTGGGAAAATTAGTATCTCACCATCATGTTACTAACTATAAATACCTATGGTAAAATTAGTATCATTGACCTATGTCATTATTTTCTAATTATAACCACCTATGGTAAAATTAGGAATAACATTATTTATGATGACTTAGAGTAACACCTTACCATGCCTATGCCATATTGTGCCATTTGCCAAATTTTCTTATTTTGTTTGATTTTGTTGCTACCTAGTTAGATTCCTCCATTATAAGGTAGAACTATAATGACTTGAGGTCCCATTCTATGACTATGTAGGCAACCTCGATGCATGTTGAGGTTAATTCAGTCACCCTAAGCCACGCTCTCACCATTTTATGAGTAAAATAAGCCACACTCTTGCCATTTTGTAAGCACCTTAATATATGTTCTTTCCATTTTGTGAGCAACCTAAGCCACGTTCTCATCATTTTACAAGCAATTCTTAAGTTTGAACGCTCTCACCATTTTACTAGCTTGCACCGTTAAGTATCTTGTCATTCTCCATCGAGTTGAGATGCTCCAAAAAATCTAAAAATATTTATAAGACCGATTTAGAAAATCCAAAAACATTGACCACTTCTTTGCTTTAAGGATTCTGGGATCCCTAGCTATTGTACAAGACACCACTTGTCATTTAGTTTCCCCATCCTTATTAGCCTTGTATCCCATGCTCTCAATATGTTGTGAGCCCATTCCCATATTTCTTCTACAACCATCATGTTTTTCTCGATCATCATTTCGTTCTATCCCATAACCTGGGAGAACTACATTTGACTTTAAGTTTTATTGGATATTACATCCATGGAACTATGTAGGCAACATTCACTTGCCTAGTGCATATGGAGATAGCTCAACCACCCCATTCCTTTCCGTCTGTTCCCCCATCTTGTTTATTTGCTTCATTGTTTCTTATCATCTAGGGGCAATGTTTGTTATGGTGTTGTTTATACTAATATTGTGATTACCCATTGTTTTTGTTTTGTTTTATTCTTCTTATTTTGTTTGTTTTCCTATTTGTTTGTTTTCTTGTTGTGCCTTGATTCAATCTACATGCATTCATTGGGTGATTCCTTGTGAATTATTCTTGAATCCATCCATATTCATACGTTTACATTATCATCATGGTTTTTTATCATTGATGCATTATTTTAAATTGAGTATAGGATTGTGTGTCAGTCCTTATGCATATTTCGGCCAAGTTATCATGATTCCTGCCAACATGTGATACAATAATAATCAGCTCTAGAAGTCTACAGAACAATGTGGAAATGATATATCTCCTTGGCACCCAATAGATCTAATCCAAATCATATCCTACACAGAGTAATTAAACAATGAAAGAATTTTCTCGCTAGCTAGTTCAGACGAGCATCTCCCTACTCATAGGTTGCCCAAATTCATATTTCTCCTCTGTACTAATTTTCCATCATATTCTATATCATTTTTGCCACTATCGAGATACTAATGATTATAACCTCTTCTGGCAAATGATTGTATACTATCCCAATTGCATTGCCAATGATTCTAACCGCCTTTGGGCAAATCATTATGTTTCCATCCATTTTGAAGGTTGATGATTATAACCACCTTTGAGAAAATCATTTTATTTCTTTTTCCCAACTGGGGCACATTTTAATTGTGATAATTCTTATACTTCCTTTGGGAAAACCATTATCTCTATCCACCCAACTATGGCATGTTTTTATCATACCAATGATTATAGCCACCTATGGGCAAATTATTATTTTCCCTTTCATGATTATAACTACCTATGGGTAAAAAAATATCTTCCAGCCCATTTCATCTTTGTGGTCCAATCATTTCCTCATTTTAAGGGACCAATTATTAACCCCTTTCTCAATTGCTCCCTCGAGGGGGTACCTACAGTTCATCCATTACCATTAAAGTTGTAAGCATATAGTACCTTTCAATTTTTTGAGAAGACGTTATTGTGCTTAATGCTTCTAATGCCTTTCAAAATAGGGACAAACTATAGACACTAAAATTGGCCACCATTGGCCTTTGACCAAATTTCAGATAGATTCCTACCAACCATTGCAAATTAAGCTTAGAAATCACTAAACATCCCAAATTTGCTTGTGTATAATTCATCAAATCTCAGAATCTCATTGAGATATCCCTAATTGGGGTATCCTACCATATGCAATCATAACCTCTCATGGATTCATCTCTAAGCATCCTATATCATCACAACAATCAATTTGACCTATGGACCTATTAAGTGGGGAAAATAGACATAAAATCAAATCTTGAAAGAGCTAAATGGCTAATCAAAATTAATTAACAAGCTAAACCAAATTAAATTCCTAGTTGAATTATCCATGTGAAATTAATGAATTAAAAAACAAAGAAATTCAAAAATATGAAATATCCTAACTTTTCATGATTACCTTTACAAGTTGTCAAACGTTTGGAAAATATCTCATTTTGGAGACCCATGCCTATACATTGCAAATCATGATTAATTAACACATTTTAACTCTATAGGGTTATGTTGAATCACTTAGGTTAGGTTTTAACCCATTCCATGTTTAAACTACAATTCAACTCACCTTGAGTTGGGGTTAGTTCTTAAGCCTATAAATATAAGCCATTGCCTATTGAATTAAAAGGCTTTGAAATTGTAGAGTTATAATGCAAGTTTTTGCATGAGATTCATACCAGTAATGTTATAATTCCAAAATATTGAGCCAAGACACAACAAACAAGCATAATTCATTAAGCCACAATGGTGCCAATGAGAGAGGGAGCCACTCAAACTCCATTATCAAAGACACTTTGAGCACAAATTGAGCAAGCCACACAATGAATCATTTGGAGCTTTCAAGGGAGGTAAGATATTATTTGTCTTTTAAGTTTTAGTTGTGCTTTTCATTTGGTTTTTTTCATTAAGCTCCCCCTATGATCTAGGCTATAGATGTTAGCATGTTAGTGTGTTCATTTCATTATTTTGTGGACTAACATAAGACTAACCTCCTCTCTATTATCAAATTCCTATGATCACAATTTGAGCCATGGTGACAAGTAGTCAGTGTCTACCATCTAGATTCATGTGAGGGAGTAGTGTTTATTTATAGGAAATGCAACATAGGTTCCCATCTATGTATTTAACTCCTTAGGTATGTACTTTTCATTCCAAAATGCCTCCCTCATGCCATCAAACCAACCCTTCATCTTTGTTTTTTAGAAGGGTGAGATGCTACCAGGGAAGATGAATTATTTGAACCTTTTGGTGATTAATTTATGCTTTGGTTGGTACACCCATTGTAAATCCTTGTCAAAATACTTCAAGACTCCGATTTCATCGAAAACTAATAGTATAAAAATTATGCCCCAAGGGAACTTATGGTTAGGTAGGCAAAGCACCTTCTCAGCATCTTGTATAATTTTATTGGCAAAGTACAGGGAGCAATTTCACTTTATTCCCTTGGCCATTTGGTTGATGACATAAAGGTGGAACATATCCACCTCCTTCCACTGATCCACACCACCTATCTTGGTTATGGTCAAGCATAAAACTAATCAAAGTATGGGATCTATTAGGCTCAAGATGTATATGGTGTGGCCTTCCCTTTTATATTATAGCACTACCACCATTTATCAATTTCCTCTTGATCCTCAAGATCCACACTATGATCAACTCCAAAAAAAAGTAACCTCATTACTTTACTAATCTTCCTAGGGGTAATTCTCATTCTGTGCCCAATAAAGTAGAGGTAGTCTTCATGAATGTGAAAAATTAGAAAATGAACTACCTTCTATGGATTTCCAAAATAAGGTAGTTAGAAGAGTTAGGTCACCCCTGCATCCTCCAATAAGTTGTAGACTGTGAGATCATATGTGATCCCATTTTGAGTGATTTTGAACTCCACCCAGTAGTCCCATTGCAATTCAAGTTCATGTATAGGTTGTTAATAATAGTAATAAAAAACATGACAAGTGGAGACCTTAAACTCCCAATCTACATGCAAAACTATCTCTAGGTATTTCCTTTCTTCAGTCAAAATAGGAAAGGGCAGTGGTGTGATAGCAACCTTCTTTCCTATACACAACATTTATGGTGCCTTTCCATTAGAATTCCCTCCTCCAGCTTTGTCAGGTTTGCACCTTGTGCACCACGTTCACTAGATCCTTCTTCTCAAATATAAATAGAAATTCCTACTTTTGTACCCTCATATTCTTCAACTTTGGAAATGGCTAGTAATGACTCTCTACTCCTATTAGACTTTCACCTTATTCACATCACTGATTGGCGTCCCCAAAGGTCAACACACTACTAACCCACTCTCCTAAATGAATACATTTTAATTCTTTTTCTTTAGACTTTAAATACTTTGGCTTCCTACTTTGACCTCATCCAATGGAAAATTTGATGCCTACAATCTACACCTTTTTCACACCCACTCTTATGGTTACGTTATCACTTCATTTGTTGAATGCTTTTCACCATAATCTCTATTTCACATTTTGTCACTAAAAATAACGTATACTCACCTTATTTTATTGCTTGTTCATGATTTTTTTGATCTCTACAATGAATTAGAAGTTTTAAATAAAATTGAAAATGGAAGGTCTCTCTATCTTTTATAGTCTATCCCAAATTTATATTTAACAACATCAACAACACATTTATATTCAACAACAATACTTTCTAATCAAAGCCAAAGGGATATTTATACATAAGTGAACCCCTTCTTGGGTTATATCATTAATGCACCAAAAATGACAACCTAATGAATATTTCAAATAAAGAAGTTGTAGCGAGCCACTACAATTAAATTCTTTTTGAACTGGGCCCAACAACCCTTATATACTCTCTCTATGCTATATATTAGCATTTATGTTCTTCCTCTTCCATGATGTAGTGATAGATTCATGCTCTCATTAATATTTGATACTTCCAAAAATTGATTTGTAACTACCTATGCATCATGTGCCCTTATCCTATTCTTGCACTTCTTTGAGTCCTCCATCTTGTGCTCTTTATTCTTTGTTTCCTTGTCTTTTGCAACACCTATTTACACCAAGGTCTTTTACATTGTCCTCCCTTATTTATCTCTTCTATGTCATTCTCTCCTACATCATGATCTTCTGCACTCATCCCATACCTTTACATCTCTGTGCTTATTACTAAAAAATACTTAAAATATATTTAAAAATTTAGGTCCAACATTGTCTTGTGAATATCCTCATCTCTGATTATGGTTTGATGATACCTTGAATGAAGATCTAATTTTGTAAAATAAAAAACATTGTATAAACCATCTAACAAATTATCAATTACAAGAATAGGAAACTTATCTTTGATCGTGTACTTTAGTTATTTGTGGACACATGCACTAATTTTCATCCTTATTACACACCATCACAACTGGAGAAGTATAAGCACTTTAACTATGATGAATAATACTCACGTCAAACATCTCATGTACCATATTATAGATCTCACTCTTTTGCACACATGGGTATCTATAAGGTCTAATGTTTTTTGGTTGTATACCTAATACTAGTTGAATGACATGATCATGATACCTTTTTAGAGGAAATTATTTTGACATATCAAAAAAAAAACCAAGTTCCCATCTATAATTTCCTACAGATTAGGCAATGTAGACAACTCTAATTATTGTGCCTTCAATGAAAAAAAAGTGCCACAAACCCATATGTATCATTTTAATCATATTTTGCATATGATGAGAGATCACCAACTATGAATATTTTACATGCAACCCACGTAGTTTAAAATTATATCCTTTTGAATGAAAGTGCATGAACAACTCTTGTGAGTTCATATCAATAGTTCCCAAGGTAGTGAGCCATTTAGACTCCCAACACAATGTTTGCTCCACCCATAGAAATGGAAAACATATGTAAATTTAGCAAGTAGTCTCCTATGGTGAGTTTAATTTTATGGCATTTCCCTAAACAACTTATTGTACCCTTATCTAAAATCATGACCTAGAAGTATGGGGCTTGATAAACAAGATAGTTTAAGATGACAACCAACTTATTATTGATGAAGTTTTGAGTACTTCTTGATTCAATCAATATTATCACCTACTTTTTAAAGAAACCCACTACCTTGAGAGTTTGTGGGGTGATAATATATAAAATCACATGATAATACATCATTGGTTGGAGATCTCTTAACTCTGCCTCTAGCTCATTAACAACCTCTAATGTGCCTTCTTCATCCTCTTCTTCTTCATTGGGACCCCCAATTAGAAAAACTTGTTTTCAACACATCTATTTCCTTGAATATATGTTCTATCATAATTAAAATATAACCCTTTTGCACCTTTTTCTTTAATTTGTTGAGGTCTCAACATGGTTGGTTGAGGGAATTATGGTGTTGGGATGCTATAACTCTTATGTTAGTGAATGTCTTCCTCTTGTTGGATAATAATTTTCCTCTAAAATGCACACCATGATAATATAATAAAAAAAATTTAAGTAGATTAAACACGTTTACCTCATGTTGAATGTGGTATTTGACACTTCCAAGGATTAGGTCATTCAATTTATCATCTATAATCATCTCCACACACAACTATAGGTTTAGAAATTAATTAATATAATCCTTGATTGAGCTTATTTGTCACAACTTTTTCAAATAGATGAAGTAATTCTCTGTCCCACTATTATTATAGTATGTTTGCAGGTCCTCTTTAAAAATTGACTAAGTGACATTGAGATCCTTATTCTTCATTTAAGCACACAACCATAAATACAACATGAATTGTTGAGATTTTAAATATATTAATGCAATGGTAACCTTCTACCCACGTGGGATATGATGCTAATCAAAAAAATCATCCATTTGGTTGATCTATTTGATTGAATCCTTTCCATCTAAATTATCCATGTCCACCTTGGTTAGGAGGCTTTGAGTCTTAGAATTAATGTTATCCATGGAATGAGATTGTGTAGTATCAAGAACAAGACTAGGTTTTGCCTTAGATCCACCTTTAGTTGACAGTGAGACTAATTATATATGACAAAATTCATGAGAGAAGTTGATTCTCCTTTTATGCCATTATAAATATTCTTGACATCTCCTTTCATTCCATTGCACAAATTCTTCATATGTCCTTTTATTTCCTTGCATATATTCTCCAATTTAGACTCTATGTTGCTCATACTATTGTTCAAATCTCACACTTTCTCATCCAATGAAGAAGAACTTATTTTATAAGTGCCACTTGATCCTAACTCCAAATTTGTCTCTACTTTGTTAGGAGTTTTTCTAGTGTAAATGAATTCTTTCCTCGGCCTCTAGTTTGTGACCCTGTCATGTTGAGGCTTGACAATGCAAAGTTTGATTTTTAAAATTGATCTAAATCTAACAAAATAATTTTAGGTTTAGGTTGTATTTAAAACCAAAAATTCAAAGAATAGACACTTACTATAATTATGTGAGATTTCTAGAAATGTATAGAAATGAGAAAAAAACCTAAAATGGTAGCTTATAGAGCGAACTTATGAAACAATGTAAAATCTCACTAACTCATTTAAAAAATGATCACTAAACCATATTTTTTATCATAGCATCATTGAATGATTCTCTAACTTTAGTAAAAAAAATATAGAATAATTCATATATTTTTAAAAATATAAGCGGTTCTTCAATATTTGGGTTTTACCCACACCCCAAATCAAAGCTTTGATACCACTAGTAATGAAATTAGTTCACCAATAAAGTATAATCATAGTATGATTGAAATATTAAAAATATACTTAAATAAATGATGAGCCACTTCGAATGGGAAATCTACACAACCTTAAAATAAGAACATAATTTGTAATATGATGATCAAATACTAACCACTAACTCCTATATATACCTTAATTATGTTATGGACATACCATAGGTGATTCATGCATAGCTCATGCATCGCATCATTATCTCCTCACTTATTTATCTACATGAAGCTTGCTTATAATCCTGTGCATCAGTCATGTGCTTGCTTTTATACTTTCACACACATATCACTTATGATCACAACCTGTACACTTTATTATGCACCATTCAACCTAAATTCTTGCACACCTCACTAACATTTGATTATAGACTTGTGTGCTTAGACCTATCCTTACTCCATTGAATACATGTTTCAGCATGCCCCAACCATGTGGATTTCTAGGTGGCACTCTCCAAGTGAGAATCTTGATAGTTGGACTATTAGTTTCCCAACCTGGAAGCTCAATTGTTGCCCAACAAAGAAGATGAAATGATTTGTAATTGTCTTCTTTGTGATTGAAAGTAGTTATAACTACTCATGTACACTTTTTATATAAAGAAGTAACATATGGATCTTGCTTAATGTTGATGGGATACATAGTCATAATACATATATCATGTTTCACATATCTATTTTATAACATCTGAGCTATATCACATTGTACCATTTTCCCCTATTCTTTACTATCTAATAGAAGTTGTATAATGTGTAAGTAAGACTTTCATTCCATTGAATGTGTTTTAATTACTCTGTTTGAATACATCTTTGTGTATTCACTCTACACAATGAAACATGATTGTTTTTGCACACTTGGTCCTAGGCCCCATGGTATGGATCATTGGTATAAGAGTTTAAGATCTATTTCCTTTCTATGCATGTAAACATGTAAGCACAAATAGAAAGAGGAGGTCCAATATTTGGTTTTGTTTTAGAATATCCAGAAGAATTCCATAGTAAAAGTAAGATGGTTGACACCCATAAGCAACCTTAGGTAGCCCCATAAGTTTGAAGGCTCATCACCAATGCACTAGAGGCATAATACACTAAACTTGTTGGCCATCTGTGAATTGATGATACAACTTAACCTAACACCTTCCACCACACCATATTCTTTCATTTGTATGAAGCAAAATGCATAGGAGTCCTCAAAATCACTGGGGTGGATACAATAGGAATAAGATATACAAGTTCAGTGACAATGCACTTTCCATTATAAAGTCAATCCTATAGATGATAATGTTACTTGTGACATTATACCTTTAAAGGTCTATGACATCTTGTTGGGAATACCATATTTTTATGATCATGAAGCTACATATCAAGCAAAATCACAACATTAGACTATTTATGTGCAAGATCAATTTTATAACATATTTGAGTTAGCACCCATAACCAAAATCACATTAGTCTCTACCAAGAATTTCACAAACTCATGCAACACATGTAAAAGTTCATGTTCCTCATGTTTCCCCTTGATACACCTACACAAAAGATAAATCACACTTTGGAAACATGCACAAATTATATAATGTCACAACAATAATAGTTTGATAAGTTATTAGATCTGAACAATGAAGTCTTTACAAAGCTTGAAGGCCTTCTAACACATTATGAAATAAAAAATCACATCAATTTGGTCCCTAGGTCCTCTCTTCTAAATAACCCTTATATCATAAATCATTTTGGGAGAATGATGAAGTCCAGTGCTAGATACAAGGGATTCTTGATCAGGTAAATATCATGCCTAGTTCTTCTCCTTGTAGGAGTCTGATAGTCCTCACTCCTAAGAAGGATGGATCTTAACACCTTTGCATAGATTATTGCACACACAAAAAAATGAATGGTGAAGAATCGGTACCCACTGCCACACATTGATGACCTCTTAGACTAGCTCTGAGGTGCACAATACTTCACCAAGGTTGAATTGAATTTAGGTTACTGACAGGTACCATTCCATCCCAAAGACATCTAGAAGATAGCCTTCAAGACAAAAAAATATTGTACAAATGTTTGGTTATGCCTTTCAACCTAACCAATGCACTAACCATATTCATGCATTTAAAGGATGATCTAATCAGTACCTTTCTCAACTCCTTTATCATCATCTACTTAGATGGCATCCTCATCTTCAACAAGACTTGGGAGGAACACATTGAAAACATCATATGCATCTTAGACACTCTACATCAACACAAGTTGTAGGCCAACTTAGTAAAGTATACATTTGATGTTATGCAAATCCAATACTTGAGATATGTTATTAACCATACAGGGATTCATGTAGACCCAAATAAGATCAAACTGATCCAAGATTGGCCTACTCCATTCAATCTCACATAATTGAGGAGTTTTTCTTTACTCACTAACTTTTACCATGGGTTCATCCTTGGTTTCTCACACCTCTCTTGGTCTCTCAGTCAAATAACATGGTAAAATCCAAGTTTGATTAGATGTATGCATAACAATGCACTTTTGAGGTACTTAAGAAATACATTTGTGTAGTGCCCATTCTCATAATGTTTGACATTGCATACTCCTTCAAGCTTCACAACATTGCTTTAGATTACATACTCAATGAAATGTTCATGCAACATAGACATTTGATCGCATACCACATAGATATATTCAACAACATGGTACAAAGTTACTCCACCTATGAGAAATCATTGTATGTTATTATTCAAGCAATCAAGACATGGAATCACTATATTTTAGGGAAGGAGAGTTTTTCATTTGGATCATAATCCACTTCAGTTATTGTAGATGAAAAACAAGCTAGAGAATGTACATCACATGAAATGGATGACTTAACTACAAAAATTCCATCTCATGATCAAACAAAAGAAAGGGAAAGACATTAAGGTAGTATATTGCCTTAGTCAATCATCAATTCACATGCTCATCATAGTACTAGACATGTGTGACCATAACTATATAGATTAGGTATCCCTCTACTTATATGATCATGACTTTATAATAACTTACACTAACCTCGTGCAAGGTAAATAAGTTTAAGATTTCTACTTGTTTGACCAGGTTCTCTACAAGCTTAGACACCTTTGTGTTCCTAGTGGCACACCTTGCCAATGAATCATCTGGGAGGTGCACTACACTAAGACCTTGAGACAATTCAGTGTGATAAACACTCTATCTACATTTTAGTTGCATTTTTACTAGCCACAAATGTGCACAGATGTGGAATTCCACATCAAGTCTTGCATTCCTTTTTGTATCACCAAGTGCACAAATAGGAAGCTAGGACTTTACACACTTCCATCAGTTCCCTCCAGACCATGGAAATCCATCAACATGGAATTATTTACTAGGTTTCTTGTGATGATATGACATCATGCAATTGTGTTTGTTGTAATAGATAGGTTCTCTAAGATGGTCATTATGGTCGCATGTAAGAAGGACATAGACACAATTAGGACTACATAAGCCTTCTTCATCCATGTTTGGGTTCACTTTGGGCTCCCAACATTCATTGTATCCAATCCATATCCATGATTTGTAAGTCACTTTTGGTAAACATTGTGGGACTTGATGGATACATAGTTAGATCGGTTGATGACTTTCCATCCATAGATAAATGGACAAGTTAAAGTTGTCAATCACACACTTTTTCATCTTCTATGAATGTACAATTATGCATATGCTCACACTTGGGATGATGATCTCTTATGCATTAAAATGCCTATAAAAGATCCCTTCATATCTCTATGTGGCATAGTCCATTATGGACATGTCTTGGGTTTTAACCTTAGACACCTATAGACATTTCCTACCATGCACCAGTTGACACTGAATCACACACATAGCAACAATAAGTGGGAAAAGGCAATAATTTTTTGTGTGACATCCAATCTGTTTATAATCTGATTCAACAGATTGCCTCACACTCAAGCAAAATATAAGGAGAACCATGATGCACATCACACATTTTGAGTTGGCAATAAAGTTTGGTTGCATCTTCAAAAGGAAAACTTCAAAGGTACACACAAGAAGATCAAACCTTTGTGTTATGGTTCTTACACCATTCTACAAAAAACTAGTGAGAACACTTTCATTCTTGATCTATCTCCATACTTCTAATTTTTTTAGAAAACCTAGCTAATTAAAATCAATTTAATATTAGGGTTTCAATTTATTTTACATATAATTTAAATTGGTTCAAAGAAACCTTAAATTCAAAAACCCTAAACCTAGATGCTCTTAGGGTTGTATCTTTTTTTCTCATATTTTCATTCACTACTATTAATATTTTAGAATTCATATGTTCTATTTTATTAGATCTATTTAAATTTATTTACTATATGCCATCTAAAAAAGCTATATCTCTTCCATTAAGAAGTGTTAGACTAGGTGGTAATCCTATAGATCATATTCAAATTCCTACTATCCGAACCTATAACAAGGACAAGGAACCTATTACAACTCTAACTATGAATCCTTCACACCATGATTATGTGGAACTCAATGAAAATACATCTGAAGATGAATAATACAACCGAGAACAAGATGAGGTACACATTGACAATTAGGACACACTCCCTCCACTTAGCCATAAAGATATAATTATGAATAAAGATGAGGTATTACAAGGCTTTGAAGATAGAATTTGGGAACAACCCATTGATCATCCACAAATTCTACAAGCCATATTATAAATCAAGAATAAGACAAATAATGGTTAGTCTTCAACCCCTCTAGTCAATAATGTTGTTACACCTCTAGCAGGGCCAACTCAACCAACTTAGATAGCATAACCTAAGATTATTATTCAACCATCAATGATAGCTACACCACTTATGGCTAGTTCTTCCACTCCAAATTTACAATACCTTATGCATGAGATTCTTACTATGTAGTTTAAGGTGTTACATCTCAAGAAGGGAGAAACTAGGCCCTCACATGACTTGGATTCCAATATTCTCTTACATACACCTTTGACACATCACATAGTAGCAACTCATTTGCCATATGGTTTCATAAGACCCAAGTTCAATGATAGCTACACCACTTATGGCTAGTTCCTCCACTCCAAATTTATAATACCTTATGCATGAGATTCTTACTATGTAGTTTAAGGTGTTACATCTCAAGAAGGGAGAAACTAGGCCCTCACATGACTTGGATTCCAACATTCTCTTCCATACACCTTTGGCACATCACATAGCAGCAACTCCTTTGCCATATGGTTTCATATAACCCAAGTTCACATTATATGATGGCGAGGGTGACCCAGAGCATCACCTTAGATCCTTTCACATAGCATGTTTGGACTATGTCTCCAACAATTGGCTTCTTATGAAGCTATTACCATGTAGTCTCAAGGATTATGTCCTACAATGATTCTATGATTTTCCAAATTAGTCTATCATGATATTTAATCCTTTAGCTGATATGTTCTTGACACACTTCTCTATCAACATCGGTGATAAGATATCATATCCACAAGTGGCATAGTTAAATCAAAAGTCAAATGAGCCTATCGTTGACTATGTCTTATGCTACAAAATAATATTATCCAAATTGCCTAGCCCCATGGAAGATAGAGAGATTTAGGAGATATTTAAACATGGTCTATTACCAACACTACATGAAGCTATCTTATTCAATAAGTTTTCAACATTTACTGATATGTGCCACACAATCAAGGAAATAGAGGTTAATCTCTTATCAATGGGAAAACTCAAATACACAAATGGATCAAAAACAAATATTAATAGTTCAAAAAAACCTCCAAATAAGGTAAGGGCCATAGAAAACAAAAGTGATCAAAAGGCCACAGTTAATGTAGCTTCTGAGCCATCTCCCAGATTGGTTTTATCCACTCCTCAGTGAAGAGTCTTTACTAATCTTCTAGAATCACCAGCATAGGTTCTATAATAACTATTGGAATGCAATGTCATATCTCTCCTTCTCATTAAATAGGTTGATATGACATAACCTCTTTCAAAGAGTTATGATTTAAATGCATTCTATGAGTATCAAAGGGATCCAGGCCACATGACAAACAAATGCATTATACTAAAGCATAAGATATAAGATCTCATTGAAGCTAACATTATTGATGTGGGAACACCCACAATGGCACCAAAACAATAATAATAGAGGCTAAGGCACCAAATATATTTTAAGATCATTTCCAAAAGCATATAATGAATGAGGTAGGGGGACATCAGGTGTTCACTATACATACCAGGCACATCCACCACCATATTCCTATCACATAATTACAAAGGAGACACATCCACTACATAACATTATTGGAATGTATCATAATATAGTGCTACCTATACCACTCATCACATTTTTAGAGTAGAATATTGTGGATGATGACATAGATTTATATGTGCTCTTCATATGATCATACATAGACCACTAGCATATTCAAGTGTTATGGTTGACAATGGGTCAAGCATAAGCATGTGCACCATGACACTCTTACAACACTTGGGCTACATAGAGTGGGATATATTTCCAATAGATAAAATAATTAGTGGTTTTAGTGTCCACATCCAAAGCTCCATTGGGGATATTGTGCTTCCATTATAGGTTGGACCAACACACATAGCCACTCGGTTCTTAGTAGTACCTAGTGCATGTGTATTCGATATATTACTAGGTAGGCCATGGTTACAGTAGCTTTGATCCATCTCATATGAATTATACTGTTGCTTAAAGTATATACATGCTAATTAGGTGTTAAAAATTGAGGGTGTCCCATATGAGTATCCTCTACCCATCCCAAAGGCAATTCCAGCACAGTTTCTAGATATAATTATAGCACAGAGACTAGTTACAATTTCATCACCATTACTAGATAATACATGGTTATTATTTATAGAAGATAGTACACCTCCTATGCATACATCATTGTGATAAATAAATTCATCAAAATAGGCCAAGTCTACTCCTAGAGAGTCTACACACATGTATACTCTTCCTTAGAGACCATTACTAGAGAGACCCTTACGTCAGAGATATGTCACAGATTCTAGAGGACCTTCCTCTACTCATTTTACATAGAGATCAATTTTATTAGGGTATAGGGTTCTTAGCATAGGGTACCTACATCACCTACAACTTCTAATTATTCTAGATGGGTCCCTAGGACCCCTATAGTTCTTAGGGCATCATAGTCGATGACACAACATCCTAGTGTCACTACACAGGCAGTTTCAAATTTAGATTATACAATATATTAGATCATGGGTTCATAGTTTCCCTTTCACATTGCAAACATGATCATAATTCCCTTATTTAACATAGGTCACGATGATAGTTAGTCTCCCATGAAACTCATTGGTTAGTATGGTTTCTACTCTTGTATATATTTCCTTCTCTCTCTTGTTCCTTATACATAGTTTATTTTCATTTGCTTGTACATAGCTCATGCTCAGAAAACACACAAATAATATAACATGTCAAAAATACAAAAACATTCAAATATTTCAAAAACACAAAATTTATAGATTGTATACATTTCTATGTTTACATTTTTACTACTTGCCAAATATTGTATATTGCTAGTTATCCTAGTATAGTTGGTTTTAGTATACACATATGCTTCACTTATTCTTGTCAAGTGCTTGTAGATTCCATACAAAATTTTGGTCCACTAAACTGATCTAGACTATCTATAATCTACCCACTGGGTGCATTTACACTGATCTAGGTTTATACATTTGATACATCTACCCACTTGGGGGCATATCCTACATAGTTGCTATAACCAAGTTTTATCTTTACATACTATATATTCCAGTATATGCATTGATTTATCTTTATCATTGTTCCTTATTACTCATATTTTTTCCTGATTATCACTAGTTAGACTTAGTATATATGCATCTTATCATCTACATAGATTTGTACTACATAGTTATACATAATTTCATTTCTAGTTCTTCCTAGATTAGACTTGATTGTGTTTTCTATACTTATTCCATCTTTGAGGGAATTTGAATATGCCATTGTTCTTTGGCTCTATGCCACTTCTCTATTTGTATGCCTTAGACATGTGCCCATGTCCCTTGTGTGTGATTTCTTGCTTATATATTCAGACATTAGAATATCTCCTTATATGTGGGCTCTAAGCCAAATTGCTTGTTACTTGCATATGTGGACATTTGAACATGTCCTTGTATGTCTTCATTCTTAGATTTAGTGATGTGTGTCCATGTCTCTTATATTGTGGCCCCTTGGCCTATGTTTTGCGTGCCTCATGTGCTTATATGTATACTTCTTTGTATACTTCTACACCATGAAACTTGTATTTTATTATTACAAACATGCTATTTCTTGATGTCATGAGGGACCTCATGCATCTACCCTTCATACATGGGCATCGTGATGGACATCATGCACCATCCCCTAGGTAATTACTTAGATTTATTATTATACACTGATTACATCTATCTTGACACCGTTGTGCAATGCTAGATTATAACATACATCTTACATTACTTACTCATGCTCAAATTAATTTACATTTTGATGTCATGTTTGTACATTATATTAGAATATTATGCACATGCTTTGGCTAACACATTTTGCAGAGCTACTTCTTTAGAGGGTAATTATTACACATATTTCATAACTACCCTCAAAAGAGGGGGCATTCATAGGGGTCTGTCACATATATCAGGCTCTTACTTTGCTATTCACAAATAAATTTTAACATACATGCTCAGTTTCAAAAATCAGAAATAGGGCTAACATAGGAAAAAATAGAGACTCAGACAATAGTTCAAATCGCTCAGATTTCAGACTAGGTAGACCTTAGTGCCCAGATTGGGACACTAGTGACTTAATACAAGGCACTACTATTTAATAGCCCAAATTTTAGGACAGTCTAGATCATTTAGACTAGTATACTAGGTACAATATAAATTTGCATAGATATAGTCATAGGTTGATAGTGTTTTTTAGATTTTGCTTAGATACACTTATTTCAGCTTAGATTCATACTAATTTCTCAGATTTTGGGGCGTCATGCATAACATGATCACTCCTACATTTAGTTCAAATACATAGATTCAATTATTACATAGTTCAAATTTAGTATACTCAGATACCAAATTAAGGGCATGTGCATAACACATAGTTTCTATATACTCAGCTACACATAGGTTGATCAGATGGAATGGAAAGCTCCATGTCATTCTCTATGATGTATGCACTTTTTGTCACATTCTAGGTTGTCACCAGATTCATGCCTTACTCCATCTATAGTGGTTGGCATTTCTGAGTGGCCTAGAGCCGCTTAATATACCTGAGTGGTTGTGAAGCTGACATACACAATTAGATTTACTCAGTTATATAAAATTTTAGCACTTTGTACATTTAAGTTATAGATGCATCTACTTCACATAGGTGGGGAATGATGCAGTCATGTCCTACTTGAGTTCTTGAGCCACCCACATGATTATAGGTGTTGTTTATCCCTTCATTTAATTAAATTTTTTATTGATGTCATTCAAACCGGGGGTGACATCTAAAGTTGTATGTAGCAAGGCTTATGGTTGTAGGTCTTATAAACATGGTTTAGGGGTATTTGTTCTTTATATATGTCTAATCTAATCTAATTTAGAAAGGATTTTCTTATGCAATAAAGAAACACATTTTTAAAATTAAAACACTCTGTAATCTTTTTTGCTAAAATAAACATACTTATCGAAAGTAAACACTCTGCTGGAAAGATAAACACACTTGTTAAAAGTAAACACCCTTGTTGGAAATAAACATGCTTGTTTTAATACTCATTTTAATCTTAGAACTTAAAGATAATTTCTTGCAAGTTTTGAAAATAAAATATATTTATAATTACTAAAAATTATAAATACATATAAAATACCATACAAAAATACGTTCCTGATTCCTGAAGAGAGTGGGCCCTTGCTCTCCTTGGGAAAATGAATGAAAAGAAAACTCAATAATTAAAAATTGGTGATATCTTCATTAATTGATCAAAATAGATTACATGAATATAACTGCAAATGTATTATAATATTAATTGAATAATACAATAATTATCTCTCTTCTATATATTATTAAGACATAGAGATCGACTTATATAATATTGTAACTATAGATCCCTAGATCTTAGTAGTCAATCTTCTAATATCAAGACAAATCTCCTAATTTCAGTGGTTTTTCAAAATATGTGATTGACGATTTGAAATAGGAAGATCTATCTATTACAAAATCTAGTGAATATCTAATAAGAATGACTTCCTATTTCTATTAGATCGATTTGCCTTATAAAAGATATTTAACATATTTACATTGACTTTATATATATATATATATATATAGAAAGTCTATTTATAGATCCATTATTTATATTAATACTATAAATAGTAAGTGACCAAAACAATCTTCAATTATGTTGATAAAGATGGAAAGTAATATCTTTAGTTTTGCAAGCTCAAAAGCTGGACTGGAAAAGTCTGAAGCAGTTTTGGCAGAGACTGTAAAAACTCTGGAAGAGTCCAAAGTTGTTTCTATGAAAACCTGATGAAGTCCGTAGCAACACATTTGAAGGATCATAAATGTTGAGGAAGTCCATAGTAAGGACTTTGCTTGGCTGATAGGGATGGTAGAATGCTTCAATGAAGAATGAAATCCAATCTTGAATGAGTCCATAGCTATAGACTAGGTGAGTCCATACTTACTGGGCAAGTCCATAGTAGTAGACTATGTGAGTCCATAGCTAAGTCTTTAGAAGACTTGAATGAGCTGGAAGTGTGTTAAATGAGTTCATATCATGCTAAACATCAAGATCTTTCATATAGGTCACCTTAGAAGATCATCAAAAAAGGTCCTTATTCTTTATAGATTGTTGTATTATCTATATATAAACAAAATTTGGATACTAAACATGCAAAGAGTTAAAATTAAATGATAGAATTAGTAACTTAGACTTTCATTACATTAAATAAGATTAAACATCCATTGACTACACTAGGAGTAGATATAAGCCTAAGATTCTTTCATTGTTCAATCCATAAGAGAGGTAATGAAAGGAAAATGAGGAAAACTAATAGTAATAATGAGTCATATTTTGGACTCATCATGTGAGAGGGTTAGACACACTTACAATCTCATCTAAGTTATTCATAGATCATGATCCATCGAGTAGGCATGGCAATGATGGAGTCAAAACCAAATTGAGTTCTTGAGATACCCAGTGAGTATTGATCAAGTCATCAGCCTAGTCCAAGCTAATCAATGATATGATCACTATATATATTCACACACACAAGTTTTCACCAGGTTCATGCATTTGTTCGCATAACCAATGAAGTGTATTCATTCTTTTCCTCTCTCTTTACTCATCTTTACTCAGTTACTTTATTTCAATATAGTCTTTTGATTTTGATCATCTCTTAACTAAGGACTGATTTTTGCATGTTTCATTGTAGGACATTGCTTTGGATCATGTTCCACATACGCAGACCCAGATTTAGATACTCAAATTCAGCTACTCACTTCCAAGGTAAGTCCAGATACGCTTCTTTTTACTTTATGCTAATCATTTCAATATACTTCATTACTAGCAAAAAGATGGGGGGTAAACTTAATCATCTAAAAGTGGTAATTAGATGCTAAGAGTGTTGCTTGAGTTAACATATTCATATCTTAGTCCTAGACCTATCTTAGAACCTTAGACACACTTTTCCAATCATTAAGCAGAGCATATTCACCTATAGATAGCCAAAATATAGTCCCAACATTGTCTTCTTAGATCCAAACCTAATTTTTCTAATAGTCTACCAAGTGGACATTAATGCCACATTTGGGACACTACAACCACATGGCGCTAGTGTCCTCAACTAGACGTTATTATCTTTAGCCCTAACTCTCCCAAACATATACCTTTTCAAATGTGTGACCCTCCTAAGGTTGACCTAAGCACATTTTCTTATTTGCACAAGCTAC
The DNA here is from genome assembly GCA_037957365.1 of Torreya grandis. NCBI lineage: Eukaryota > Viridiplantae > Streptophyta > Pinopsida > Cupressales > Taxaceae > Torreya > Torreya grandis. Next base: position 2,249,328 of record JARHVA010001530.1, on the reverse strand, counting down.
ATATCTCCATAAATACAAGTCTAATTGATCTCTATTCACTGGATGGAACAAAAATGCAAAAGCACATTCAAACCAAAGATAAGTTGAGCAAAATTAAGGTATATGATCCCTATTGTTACATCCTAATTTAACCCTATGTTTTATAACCTTAGAATTCATGGATTAATATGGTTTTCATTGGATTATTATTGCTTTCATTTGATCTTAATGACATATATTGGTTATGGGATAGTGATATGTTGTTTTGTTTACATGATGTGACAGTTTTACTTTTTTATTTTGTACATTGTGGATGTATATTTGTTAGTTTTGCATCATTAATTTATATATGATGATTCGAAATAACTACCTACTTGTTGTGAGGTGGATGTAGTATTGATCCTTCCATTAGATCATGATGGAGGGAGAGCATCATCAAAGAGGATGGAGTAAATGGGATGATTGAAGGTTGATAGAGGAACTGCTAGTGACCCAATGCACACACCACAATAGAATAACATGTTTTATTCTTTGTTTGATTTAGATAGATAGTATGGTTTTGAGTGCCAATATATTCTTCTATGATCATGTAATTTGATGTTTACACTAACCTGATTGCATTATGGTATTGATTGTTGATATATTACTTTAATGAATATGTTATGTTACAATATTTATTTACTGCTATCTTTTAGTTGTGTATCACATAAACATTGTTTTGTGTGGATTTCCTTATTAGTAGTTATGATGACATTCATATGGAAGGGTCATTATGAGTAATGTTAATTATTTTTTATTGTTAAAAATTCCTTAGTGCATAGGTAATAAACATAAATATTATGCAATAGATATTAGTTGTATGTTATGTTGACTTTCTAATATATGGACATCATTGTTTCTATTATTGATGACTTGTTAAATATTGACAATAGTATTTTTATAACGAAGTGTTATACTTACCTCATCATGTAGTCTTTATGTTATTTGAACTTGTCATTTAGTTGGCATTGCATGGGATTATAATGTTTATAGTCTTTGGTAAATTAAACTCATGATTGGAAACCAGAGTCAATAAGCCATGCATATGTTTAAAAGGGGAATATTATTTAATTATTTTTGGGAACTTCGAGAGGAATTTAGGGATTTTTGTTGGCCTTTGACTTGAGTTAATACTCTTTTCGCAAAACCATTTTGGCTCATTTTGGGGGTTTTATGCATTAAATAAATTATGAAGACTATGAGAGTGGTTAGCTCATAGTAGCATGCAAGGGACTGAGTCAACAATCGTGGCTAGAAGTTTGGGGAAAACTTGGAGTGGTGGAAGAGAATAAGAAGGCATAATGGAGGCAGTGGAAAAATACACATCATGGAAGGTACAATATGATAAGAAGAGGAGGGTGAGCTAAGAGAAGTTGGAAAAGATATTCAAGCATGAAAAGAACAATTTGGAAGCTATTACCAGGTTGGTGATGTAAGTCCATTTGAAGGTTGCTAGGCTTGGAAAATTATGTATATGTTTTTTGTATGGGTTTTTGGTAGTCTATTGCTAGATATATACATGTGATAAGGATTTAGCTCTGTGGATGGCTCGGCCATGCACATAACTAAATAGTTATCCTTGAACCCTATGCCTATGCAAATTAAAATGTGTAAAACTTAATAACATAGTAAATTAAAACTTGTTTTTGAAATCCTTTAAGCTTGTTGTTCAGGATTGTGTGAGGATGATATGAATAGAACAATATTGTGGCTTTTTGTGTTCTTTGAACAAACCTAAACCCTAGTTGTAAAGTTGAGGATTCCTACATCTTTGTTTTAATATATATATGACTAGCTATGAACGCTAGTT